>JAVIAB010000024.1:34866743-35466743 GCA_032433765.1 Megaustenia siamemsis
GAAGTTCACGTCCTCCTGAAAATGATGATCGTCATATTAAAAAAAAAAAAAATTGTATGGCGTTTGATGATGCTAGGACATGGTAACTGCCACTGCCTTCTCTGTATTGTCTGATCAACTCAGTAGGCCCATTTCGGTCATCTTCTAGAAATTTGGTAGTTAGTCTTTCTTCAATGTCACTCCCAATGAAGATAGGGTCAGAGAACATGATTTCCTTGCTGTTAAACATGGTATGCTTCATGCGCAATAATATTCATTAGTTCATATAGATGTTGCATGTTAACTGGTATTCTTATGCATTTTAGAAATTGTATGCACAATTATCATGCCTTGATTAATGAAATCTCTGTCCATTTATTGTCTGTCTCTACCACTCTTGATTTGAGGAGCGTGCAAACATTCATATTTTTGTTGGTTGAAGTGCCTAGATATTGGACACGAATTATCTTGACACAAAACAAAACAAAAATATTGAGCTACAAAAGCAAAATAGATGTCACTAGCTCAGTTCTCCATTAAACAGAAGGTATATAAGACAATCAACATAATTACTGGCACGACGCTATGCTCTTTTGATGAATACAATTGGTTCACTCCGGAGAACGGTCTCCTGGCTCGATTTGGATTGTTAAAAGTGGGATCAACTCCTTTTATTTCTTAATCTAATTATACTTCATGTTTGGTTCTTTAAATTTTATTTGAATGTCTCAGAAGTATTTCCTTTACACACACTCCTGGAACCACTTTTGATTCGTCTTGTTACTATATGACGTCTCATTTGGTGTATATTCTTATAATGAATGATATTAGATATCTCTGATCGCCTCTATATCTCTTCTGTTTTTTTTATATTTTTTTTTAAAGAATTTGAATTCTGACATTTTTTCGACCCGGCTGAAGACCTTCTGATTGAAACGTTGGTTATTTGCTTAGTCTGGTCTTTTTCGTACAACTGAAACATCCAAGTTTTAGAAACTTCACAAACACTTTCGGCTATTAGTTTTAGGCCTTGTCACTAATCAACATTGTAGTTTGCTAAAACTATACAAACATACCGCCTAATTGCTTGACATGCTGTTGCTTTGCTACATGATATACCATATTTTTGTTGAATGTAAAGTTGCACCTTTTGATCGCCAGCTGTGTTGCATTTGAGACTTATGGACCAGAGCTTTTGAATTAACTGCGCGTTTGATGAGGGATACTTCCCTGACCTTTGGTTGTCCTACAAGTCAACAGATGTTTGTAGCAGAAGTTTTACGAGCTCAAATTGTAATGCCACCATAAACATGAAATTTATCAACTTTATCAATATTATTTGCTTCTCAGTTGGTCAGCTCAATAACATTGCTCTAATTCGTCTTTTTTATGACATAAAGCATGCAATGAAGTTCACAAACGCTTAACCTAATACAAAAATTAACTTTACAAACACCCACCTGTCAAAACAAAAATGAACTCAGTGACTAGTTGCATTGAGCAAACTATACAATACACGCCCTTGTTACTGTAAAATGAACACAGCTTGATTTGTTTAGAATGTATATTTCATTGTCAATTTGTTTAGATCGTAATTGAGGCTACGAGAGGAGCAAGTAACCTGGGTGACATCGCCATTGATGACATTAGCTTCTTCGCCTCCGGAACCTGTGTTATTGAACGTAGGTATTTTGAAACTACTACTTATTGGACAATTCTTAAGCGACCAACCAATTGTGACTGATAAAAAATAATTTAAACACATCTACTTCTCGCAGTCGGGGGCCGCGATAGCTCAGTGGTTAGTGAACTGGGCTACAAAGGACAAGAGGTCGGGTTCGATCCTGATCGATGGTTTCCGGGTTCACCCAGTCTTAAATGCGTACCGGATTTTTTTTCTGGGAAAGTAAAGCGGCACGGGCGTAATACCGACCCCATTACCCCAAAAATCATATGCCGTCGGTCTATACAAATTATGGTCACTAACACCATATTCCCTATACGCCACTTGGGGTGACAAGGGTTTAATTACTTCTTGCAGTCAGTACCGTGTTATTGATAGAGAGAGAGGGCCTTAATGACATGTTTGTCCTACTATAATTTTACTTTAACTGAATAAGTGTCGAGCAGCAGACTCAGTATAGCTGATTGTGCAAAATCGAGGCATTTTATTGTTGTCCAACAGTACGGCGAAAGACGCGAAGGCCTGTGTGCTTTGTTGGTCAACGACCAAGGATAATAATAATGAGAGTGACAAGCAAAGTAAAGAGAAGACAACTATGGGTGTAGGACACGTTTTTTTTTCCCCATAACGATGGCAGCTTATGTTTTATTAATTGCTATATATTTTATTTCTGAGCTGTAAAAATTAGCACTCTGTCGACTAACCACTCATTGCGCTGTATGTCGTGTCATGTCATGGAGCTGTTGATTCTTATTTCCTGCTTTTGTTACGTGACGTCTTTGAACCAGGCATTTCTTGTACATAATTTGTTATCTTATGTCATAGAACAGTTTAAGCGTTTATTACTGTAAAGATAGTCATATAACATCTCATGCTAAGCTAAAAGGTCGCGAAGTGTCAACACGAATAGGGGTAGGGAAACAGCATTTTTTCTCACTGTTAGGAGCTTCTCTAGCTTCGCAAGCCAGGTAGGTACTCACTTTTAAACTGGGTCTAGTGTAGCGTGCACCACAGAAATCGAACCCTCGACTTTTGGATCACGAAACTAACGCACGAACACAACGCCTCAATCATGGTACTTAAATTTAATACTGCACATTTGATTGGGTCACTTGTTACGTGTTTATTACTGTCTATATCCAGTCTAACTGCATTTATGGCTGTTCTTGCATTTAACTCAATTCTCCCTTAAATAGTGCTTCTACATAGTCAAGCCCAAATATTTTAATTATACAGTGTTCTCTATATACCATATAAACTGTTTTCTTTTACTGCTAGAACAAATTGTTGTTTCTCATTGAGACCAGGATATACTTTATTATTGTTTTATGATACGCCAGGGAACATTTTTTTCTTTACTTTCCAGAGACATTTTGCACATTCGAAAATGGCACCCTTTGTGGCTACACAAGCCATGGCACTGGCACATTCGTGTGGGTAAGCTCACTAGGTTCTGCTACTTCCAATCGACAACCTAGTCGAGACCACACCACAGGCACAGTTCAGGGTGAGTAAGCAACGAGTCGTCTTA
Organism: Megaustenia siamemsis; assembly: GCA_032433765.1. Lineage (NCBI taxonomy): Eukaryota > Metazoa > Mollusca > Gastropoda > Stylommatophora > Ariophantidae > Megaustenia > Megaustenia siamemsis. The sequence continues at coordinate 34,869,938 of JAVIAB010000024.1, forward strand.
TCTTGAGTTTATACGAAGATATTATTATTATACTGACATGTGATTATTTGAATTAATTTTGCCACTGCTTCATGTCGAAAATGTATCAAAAGAGGTTGCTGTGTTGTGCTTGAATGAGGTTACCAAATTTCTTATTTTAAATACATTTATAGAGAAATCATCTATTCTATCAGTTAGATTCATATAGTGGTGGTCTTATATTTCTTTTGATCACACAAATATATGGACGCAACTATCGTAATCTATGTAATACGAACTCAGGAAATACCCACTCATACTCTTAGAAATGGAAAGGTGAAGGAAATAATAATAATATTAATTATAGTAATACTACAGCTAATATCAGGCATGCAATTGCAATAAGTTAGAAAATAAAATGATTGACCTTTTGACAAAGAAAAGCGAATCTATCTAATATATATATGGCCTTTGGCGTACTGACAGACAGTTGGTAGCAAGCAGTCATGATAAGTCAGTAGTTTGGTAAAAGTATTAGTGTCTTATGCTGGATGCTGCTTTACTGATCAGTTTCTCTCGTGTCTGAATATGCCTATAAAGGGCAGACAGATCCATCCGCAGAATGAACAAGATGTATTCGTGGTTCCTGGCCTCGTCCCCTTTCTCCTGCGGCTTTTGTCTTCTGAATTTGATATCAGCACTGCCTCGAAAGATGCTACGCTATTTTTTATTTATGTTCTCGATGTGCTACGATCTGCAGCCAGATTTTCCCAGTTTCTTTCACTGATAGAGAATTCACTCAAGGAAGCCCTGCAAACATCCTTACGTCTCAGCACTAATCTGTCCATCCTTAAGTTCGCCATATAATATTTGTTTAGGAATACAAATGTTTGCCATTCTTCTTACATGACCCAGCCACCTTAGTCTACTACACCTAAGTGGTGGCATGATGGATGGGAGTTTGGCTCGTTGTAATACATTAGAGTTGATTATTTTGTCCTGCCATGATGGATGGGAGTTTGGCTCGTTGTAAGACATTAGAGTTGATTATTTTGTCCTGCCATGATGGATGAAAGTTTGGCTCGTTGTAAGACATTAGAGTTGGTTATTTTGTCCTGCGATGATGGATGGGAGTTTGTCTCATTGTAATACATTAGAGTTGATTATTTTGTCCTGCCATGATGGATGGGAGTTTGTCTCATTGTAATACATTAGAGTTGATTATTTTGTCCTGCCATGATGGATGGGAGTTTGTCTCATTGTAAGACATTAGAGTTGATTATTTTGTCCTGCCATGATGGATGAAAGTTTGGCTCGTTGTAAGACATTAGAGTTGATTATTTTGTCCTGCGATGATGAATGGGAGTTTGTCTCATTGTAATACATTAGAGTTGATTATTTTGTCCTGCCATGATGGATGGGAGTTTGGCTCGTTGTAATACATTAGAGTTGATTATTTTGTCCTACCATGATGGATGGGAGTTTGGCTCGTTGTAAGACATTAGAGTTGATTATTTTGTCCTGCCATGATGGATGGGAGTTTGGCTCGTTGTAAGACATTAGAGTTGGTTATCTTGTCCTGCCATGATGGATGGGAGTTTGGCTCGTTGTAAGACATTAGAGTTGATTATTTTGTCCTGCCATGATGGATGTGAGTTTGGCTCGTTGTAAGACATTAGAGTTGGTTATCTTGTCCTGCCATGATGGATGGGAGTTTGGCTCGTTGTAAGACATTAGAGTTGGTTATCTTGTCCTGCCATGATGGATGGGAGTTTGGCTCGTTGTAAGACATTAGAGTTGGTTATCTTGTCCTGCCATGATGGATGGGAGTTTGGTTCGTTGTAAGACATTAGAGTTAGTTATTGTGTCCTGTCATTTGATGTTCATCCCTCTAATAGTCAGATCATACAAGGGAAGAGACATATTTAATTCGCCAATATCTCCATTTGGCATGCTCCTTTTGAAACTTCACTCTCATGACAGCTATTCTGATGTTTTCTGTCTTGTACGAAATGGGTAGCGTCTACTGCAGCCATGCCATAGGATCACATATGACATCTTACACCTATCTTCTTCATGGTCATTCTCCCCCTCGTCTACCTGGAACATTGCCTCTTCCCCATTCCAACCTAATGATCTTTTCCAGGCCATCAATTTTTTTTGTTTTTGTAATGATCAAGAATATTTTATTTTTTTTTGTTTTAAGATTCACTGGCAACCAATTATCTAGAATATGAAGTTGGTGCAAGTGGAGATGTTTGTTCTTTTCTTTGCCCACGATATTCTCAGTATTCTTTAGTAACATTGGCATTTAAAGACATCAATTGACTTTTCAACAAATCTGTTGATAGTCTTCGTTTTATTACAATAAAAACGCAGGGCCTTAGAAACATATTGAGTGTTTGAGTATTCTGACCATAAAAAACAAAAAAAAAAAAAAACAAAAAAAAAACCCTAAAAAAAAAAACATATATCTCTCGTTATGTCTACCTACGGATTGATTATACGAATTGCTCTCTTAAATTCAGACTTATTTGTGTAATTTTGATTATTTGTGTAATTTTGATTATTTGTGTAATTTTGATTAGGTTGTTTGACTGCATCAGAGCTGACATAGCGCTGGGAATAATGCCCTTGTGTTTTGCTTGCAGTATCACACATATTGTTTGGAACTTTTCCTAATAAACCTACACAGTCATGAACTAATTGTGTGATTCATTATCATTTTTTTGGCGTTGAATGGGCCCATCATTAAAAGCAACAATTCCACGCTGTTACAATTTTCAATTTGTTGTAAGTGAAATGATTACATTGTTGTTTCGTATCTAAAGAGATGCTGATGGTGTAAATCAATCAACTGGGGCCTCGGTAGCTGAGTTGGGAAAACCACACGACTTAGCTACCGACGTTCGGACTATTTGTGCTCGATTGCAGCTGGAAAAAGTGTGAATTGTATTCGTGGTTGGAAAAAAATACCTCCGCGGTCGACCCAGCCGCTGGCAGAAATGGGTACCAGTTTAGTTAGCCGAGTTGGCTTACTTAAGTGTTCCCTAGCGTTTGGCTTTTCGTGGCAAGGCGCTGTGCCAAGGAGTACGGGTTCGATCCTGCTTCGGACTATATATTGTTCTTTGTTTTTCTTTTCTGTTGTTGATTATTTGAACTATAATAACATTCATGTATTATTATTTGTCTACTAGGGTAGTACTCTGGGAAGGTGAGGAATGCCGCCTCACATCGTGAGTTTCAATGCTTGAAGCGACACTATCAAGAAATCTCCGAACACTTCTGGATAGGCGGTCGAGCACATATGAGTGAAAACTCGCGTGCTAAGTCGCCGATTCAAGTCTCATACTTTACCTTAACTTCTTCAATCAACAGCTTATACTAACGATGACAACAGCTTTACACTAACGTAGTATCAATTGTCTTGTGTTTGTGAAGGCGGCTGTAAAGTTCAAATTTAGCCTAGAATCCCTTGTGTACATATATGATCACAGTTGGTTATATGGATACTGTTTTTTCTATTTTTGTCAAGCACCAAGTTTTCATTTTGATCTGTCGATTCGGCGTTTCTCTGCAAAACGTCTGTAGCAGTACCAAGTACCATTCCTGTTGGCGTGGGTGATTATGTCTCTCCACAACTTCCGATCTCGACAGTTATTTATAATTCCTGTTGTTGACCTTCTGCCAAGTCATTCTCCTAAGCTGTCTGTTATCGTTTCTCTTCACTTACCTCGATCTCTTCGTCCCTCAGTTTTCCCACTTGTTACAATATATTCCAGATGTTCCCTTCTCATTACATAGCCAAAAAAAATATGATTGTTTCTTCTTAATTTTGGAAATTAGCCGCCTTTTTGCTTTGGTCTCTTTCAGAACGTTTTCATAACTCTTCTTAGCTGTTCATTGTATTCTCAACATTATTCTGTAAAATCGCATTTCTACAGCATCCAGTGATTTTCTTGTCTGTTGTCTTATTGTCCACGATTCACATCCATATGTTAAGACTGGCTCTACACAACATTTAAGAACACTTTTTCTTGTTCCTATTGTCAAAAATGGATTGCACAGTACCTTACTAATTTTTAAAAAAAGAAAATTTGCTTTTGCCTGAGCTATTCCGCGTGTCACCTCTGTTCTATATCTACTATCTGAGGTTAACTTTGTTCCCAGATACTTGTAGTGGTATCTATAATGTAATTCACAACTGAAGGCAGTTCTGTATATTTATTTCCTTGAGAGTGACGTTGAGATTAAAACCTTTTAGTGAACCTTGAGAGATGCATAAATGTATGAGTAGAGGAAATGCCAAATATATGTAATACTGTACATCAACAGGTCACTATGCCTTCTTGAATGCAACCAATGCACGCTATGGTGATTCTGCTATTCTGACAACCACAAACATAACTGATAAAGGAAGCAAATGCCTTCGCTTCTTTTATAGTATGCTTGGGATCCAGACAGGAACATTGTATGTAGGATACAGAACAAGTAACGGGGGTAGCTCAACATTGTGGTCAATAACCGATGTCACTACTTTGACCTGGATTGTCAACGAGGTCAGACTACCATCAGGAAACGGAACATACCAGGTAAAATTATTCACAATGTTTTTTTTTTTTACTATTGCCTTTTCAAAAGTTAAAGATTAATCTATCTATCTATTGACCTTTCGAGCCGTAGCCGGCCCATAGGGCGTAGACTAAAATACTCCTTATCTTATCTGAATTTTTGTTCTAGCAGTTTTCAATTCTGTTAACGATATTTTATCAAATCTCGCCATTTGTCTCTGTTCTGTGTAAGCAGCTATATCTCATTGAGGGAGCCGATTCCTGTTGCTCTTGCCTCTCTCATCAATGTTCTTCTCAGTGTCTCTCTGGGTCTTCCTCTTTTTCTCTTACCTGTTGTTTCCCACATGAGGGCTTGCTTTGCTATTCGATTATTATCTCTTCTCATCACATGTCCAACTTATGACCATCGTCTTTTCTTGATTACTGAAGATATTAGTGGTTGATTGGCGATTTCTCTAATTTCCTTGTTTGTTTTGAATTCGTTCCACGCTATACCAAGTATTTTCTTTAGACATTTATTTTCGAATGCGTTCAACTTTGTTTCTATCTCTTGTTGTTTACAAGCTTTCACACGCATACGTAAGGGTTTATAGTACATTTGATTTGAATAGTCTAAGTTGTATGCTTGTGCTGGTGAGTTTTGATTTCCACAACTTTTCAAGGCTTCTGAAAGACATTGCTGCTTTAGCTATTCTGATTCTAATTTCTTTGCTTGTATCCCCTTCTCAATCAATGTGACTTCCAAGATAGAAAAAGTGATTGATCTCTTCCACTGGTTTGTTTTCCATGTATATTTTGTCGTCTGTTGGAATTAAGCTTTTCATGACTTTAGTCTTTTCATAAAAAAAACTAAAAAGACCAATGAGGAAGCTCTCAAAGAGGCCAACACAAAAGGGAGCTCTTAAATACATCAGAAAGAAGCAATCAACATTTTTCGGGCACATCATGAGAAGAGGAAAGTTGGAATACTTGGTTACAACTGGCAAAATAAAAGGAAAGAGAGATCGCGGACGACAAAGAGAGAAAATACTGGATAGCTTGATGTCATGGCATGGAAAACAGTCAACAACAGAACTGATACAATGCACTGTAGATAGAAGATTGTGGAGGGACATGATCGCCTACGCCAACCGGTATGGCACATGATGATGATGATGAGTCTTTTCATGATTGATCTCAAGCTCAATTTTGATGGCTATTGATGATAGTTCATTTGTGTTTTCCTGCATCGCTTTTATCTGACCGCTGATGAGAACTATGTCATCAGCAAAGTCGAGGTCCTCCAAATGGTCTCCTTGAATCCATTCGATGCCTTTATTACCAGTGCAGCATTTCTTCATTATGAAGTCCATAAGAACTCTAAATAACAAGGGCGATAAAATACATCCTTGTTTAACCCCAGTTTCTATTGGGAAACATTCGCTCAGTCCTTCCTCTGTTCGAACTGCACATGTGTAACCATCATACATGTCTTTGATAATATTTATGATTTTTAATGGTAAGTCCATTGCTTCAGAATTTTCCACAAATAATCTTTATGAATACTGTCAAATGCTTTTTTGAAGTCGATGAAGTTAAGTACACAAGGTTTTTACTTTTCAAAGTGTTCCTCCAATATAAGTCGTAGAGTAAAAATGTGGTCAAGGCAGCTTCTCCCTTTTCTAAACCCAGCCTGTTCTTCACGCATTACTGTATCTATTGAATCCTTTATTCTATTTAGGATGATTTTGCAGAATAACTTCGAGGCAACTGACAAAAGTGTCACATCTCTCCAGTTGTTACAATCACTAAGATTGCCCTTTTTTGGAATCTTAACAATGATTCCTTTTTTCCATTTATGAGGCGTCTTCTCTGCTTTCTTCCAAATGATGTTGAACATTTTCTGGAGATGTATTAAATTATGGTTATCAATTGCCTTGAGTATCTCAGCTGTTAACTTATCCTCTCCAGCAGTGTTAAAGATTAATGCTAAATTACTAATACATAAACTAACAATAAGTACATCAATTTATTTATAAAGTTTTTAGTAAGTGCAAAACTACAAACTTACTTGCAATATGTTTATTTATTTAATTATTTTTTTCAATGATCTAATATTGCCACCTTGGTGGACTAATTAAAAACTTAGTTAACCTAATCACACCTTTTTCTATTTGCGAAAAGAAATGCATTTCAATAATGAGTATGTATACCATACTTAACCTTACACCTGTTATGAAAATGTTATATAGGTATATGTTGAATGTGACAAAGTTTTTTCTTTCTGTACAATAAAATATCACAGAGCCCTGGTTGGTTGGTTACTTATTGATCCAAGGGTTTGTGGGCCCATGTCCGTCACCTTAACGCCATGTAAATGACATTTTATATTATTGGTTGTCCGTGGATTTACTGTCCATTCAGGCATGTGGCCACAGAGCGAAAAAAAAAGTGAGACACAAGTGAACAACTATGCTCTGCTATCAGATACAGTAGACAAGCCAGGATTCATTTGTGTTCATTCTACTCCACTGTTTGCTGCGCTAACTTACCTATCGTGCTAGATATACAAGGGTGGACTCAAAATAACCGAAATTATCACATGATTTGCGTACTCATAGTTGAGTTACGCAAAATGCCACCAGGTAATTTTAGAGTAAAAGTAAAATAACCAAAAATAATATAATTTGGGTGACAGATATCTGTTGTTATAATATATAATTGTTGAGCTTCATTCACTTGTGAGTCCTAAAAGTATTGACCTTGGTGGTCATCAATAAAGCTAAAAGTAAACTACTGATTGGCAAGAGGTCATTTACGATGTATCATCTAAAGAATAATATCTAACTTGTATTGCAAGCAGTAACTGATTTGAGGGGTAATGTACAAGGTGTGTCTAATGGAAAACCTAAATTTTTTGTTTACAGAGTGTTTATTCTATTCTTTCTATCTATCGACCTTTCGATAAACACAATTAGAACAAGACAAATGACATTTATGGGGCATTTTAAAAGACACAACAACCTAATAAAAGTAATATTGGAAAGGAAAATACAAGGTAAAAGAGGCAGATGCAGACCAAGACTAACATGGACGAGTAAATCAAAAGATGGACAAGTCAACCTATGACAATCTGCACCATCAAAGCAAGAGATAGAGTGGAATGGCGCTCCATGGTAGCCAAGCTTCGATGCGTAGACGGCACTCAATGATGATGTTAATGATGTGATGGACCTTTCAAGCCATAGTCGGCCCATAGGGCATAGACTCAGATACCCTTTCCCTGTTTCGAAATTTTCTTTCTAGCAGTCTCAATCTTTGCAAAGATATTTTATCAAATTTTTCTAGTTGTCTCCGTTCTGTGCAAACATCTCGATCTCATTGAGGGAGCCGACTCCTGCTACCTTTGCTTCTCTGATTAATGTTCTTTACAGTGTTTCTCTGGGTCGGCCACTTTTCCTCTGTTGTTTCCCACTTGAGCGCTTGCTTTGCTATTTGTTTATTATCTCTTCTCATTAAATGTCCATCGTCTTTTCTTAATTACTGATGATATTCGTGGTTGATTGGCAATTTCTTTAATTTCCATGTTTGTTTTGAATTTGTTACACGCTATACCAAGTATTCGGTTGGCTTACCACGGCAACAGCCGGGGTTCGTAATCCTGGCGAGGACACCTGGGTTTTACTAATTCCCTAAAAATTAGTAGGAGCCGCGATAGCTCAGTGGTTAGTGAACTGGACTACTACGGACAAGGGGTAGGGTTCGATCCCAACCGACGGCTCCGGGTTCACCCAGCCTTAAATGGGTACCGGATTTTTTCTGGGAAAGTAAAAGCAGCACGGGCGTAATACCGACCACATTACCCCAAAAATCATGTGCTGAAGGTCTGTAAAATATAGGGTCACTAACACCATATTTCCCTATACGCCACTTGGCGTGACGGGGGGTACTTTACTTTTTTACTTTTTATACCAAGTATTTGATCATCATTTTCGGGAGGACGTGAACTCCCATGGTATATGGTGGATAGGCGGCAGGAACCATTGAAGGCTATGTCTGAAAAGTGTTCCTTGTTGCAGTTTCCTCATATTCCAAGTCCGGCTTGTTGCAGGAGCTAGTGAGTAAGTGCTCTGTGCACACCGTGAGCTGTGTGTCTCATACGTTTTGATCCTGCTTCGATATCGCGCTTGTTTACGATGAATGATGATATCGTATGACAGGGAACAGTTGGCTGTGTTCACTTTCTGCGCGGTTTCGCCTTATGTCTTTTGGCGTGTGCTGAGACTGCTACGATGGGGACTACAGTTACCTTTCTTTGTTTGGGAGATGAGTTAGTAATTCGGATGATTCCACTGGCATGGGCGGTTGAGCAATTATGGATTTTAATTCGTTTGCTGTGATACCGAGGTCTTCCATAACCAATAACCAATAGCCACCAGGTATAGGTATAGTTAGCACGCAGTTTCCCGCTACAATCTGTCTAAATATGGGCGCAAAGGTTTAGTTCTGGCTGAGTTTTTGTAAGTGTACACTAGCAGTGGCCTGGCATGGGCTGCCAGCGCTTGAGACAAAGCTAATATTGCATATACTTTTTAAAACACTTATTCCGAAAATGTGTCCCTAAGAAATATGCACACATGGCAACCATCTCTTAAGCCATCTCCATGATACGCCATTGCGTACGAGCAAGTTGGGCGGATCTGTGACAGCAGGCCACAAGAAGAAAAGGTGTCATATTCTATTTTTATTTGGGGAAACTGTATCTGAAACTCACGTTTCAGCAAATCTTTCCAAGGTGTTTTCACGCTCCAAAAATGGCGATATGTCAGTAAAAAAAACCAAAGATTTGACCAGACTTCAACCAAATGAGTTGATGAAAGTGTGGCGAATTTCATCATCGTGAAGATTGCCAAAAAGACCATCAGCCAAATGTAGTTTATACTTTTCAAGACTAATGCAAATGCTGTAACTTCAAGTTGTTCCATTGATGATCATGGTTACCTGGATCAGATCATTTCTTACGATCTTCTACTTCTGCGTACACCTGTAGACGTCAATATTAATAGGTTTTAAGAAAGCATTGGTGAACTCAAGGCTGATGCCATCTCCATGCAGCTTGCCCTGAGATTGCACTGGTGATGACCACATAGACCTAGCTCTGTTTGTATGTTGGGCATTTTTGCAGCAGATGTTCAGAAGTAATTTTGCCTGTGCCACATACACATTCATATGAGGTTCCTATCCTTAGGATGATGAAAATATGATACTTTAATATGAGGTGGCCTGTTCGGAGTCTAACAATGTAACTTCTGTTGATGTGGTAGTAGGTATAATTTTTCTTGCAGCAACTGTGTGTTTCATTTGTTCATATATTTGTTCCTGGCAAACCTCCCCTTGATTCCCCATAGGTTGTACTTGTATTTGGTCGCTGTAATTTACCACCATACTTTGTCAAGTGTCTGCCTAATCGTTTTCAGTAACATTGTAGCGAGATATCCACTAAATTAATCACAGTACTTCTACCATTCTGGTTGATCTTGTAGTAGATTATTAAAGCCTTCGTTTCCATGACTCCTCAGTGCTATAAACACTGACACAGCATCTATGAAGAATAAACTGTTTTCTTATTTAATCATCTTTGTCAAGAAATTTCATCTGGAACGATCTTGACAAATATTTGGCATTTCCCAGGTGGCTTGAAAATTCAAAACAATCATTCATTCATTCACTGGTGGTGCCGTCGTTCATCAGATGTTGGCCTCTCAACGTATTGTTTGGCTTATAATCAAAACTATTATCTGGTAAACAATTAAACATCGATAAAAAGTTGAACCCGCGACGTCTGCTAGTTCGATAGTAGCAAGTCAAGTAGTGAGAATGTTTGGCAGACTTGTTCAAGTGTTTTCAATATCACGGTCCAATGTATGGTCGTATGTCAGTATCTGTTATTCTATATTAAGAAAATACATTTTATAGTTTAAATTAGTAGTTAATAGTTTATAACATTCATATTTAGTAACTACACACACCGAGTGTATAAGTAGTATAACAGTAGTATAAGTGACTAGTGACTGACTACACTACTACAGTTTTACACATCACACACATCACACATCAACATGAGAAATTGAGATTCAGACTATGAGATGAGAATATGATAAAGTATGTGGAGTAAGTAAAAGTTACACACCACACGTTGACTTGCGACTTTGTACTCATACTCATATACTCATAAACATACAATACAGTGAGTGAGTAGTGAAATCATAAATGAGGGATATATTATTATATTATATAATTATGCATTAAATGTATATATCATCATCATCAAGTACCGGGCCTACTGGCGTTGGTGATCATCATGTCTCCACAACTTTTTACTTTCGATCTCGACAGTTATTTATCATTTCTGTTGTTGGCCTTCTGCCAAGCCATTCTCTGAAGCTGTCTGATATCTTTTCTCTATTCTTCCCTCTATCTGTTCGTCCCTCAATTTTCCCAATTGTTACAATATATTCCAGCTTTTCTCTTCTCATTATGTGGCCAAAAAATGATGATTGTTTCTTCCTAATATTGGAAATTTTTATTAGCTATCTTTTTGCTTTGGCCTCATTCAGAACGTTTTCACTACTCTTCTTAGCTGTCCATGGTATTCTCAACATTCTTCTATAAAACCACATTTCTACAGACTCCAATGATTTTCTTGTCTGTTGTCCTATTGTCCATGATTCACATCTATATATAAAGACTGGCTCTATGTAACATTTAAGAACTTTAATTTCTTGTTTCTATTGTCAAAAATGGATTGCATAGTATCTTCCTCATTTTTTTGGAAAGCTGCTTTTGCCTGAGCCATTCTGCATCCCACCTCTGTTGCACATCTTCCGTCTGAGGTTAACAAAGTTCCCAAATATTTAAATTCATTTACCTGTTTTAATATTGTGCTACTTTTATGTATATATGTGTGTGTATAATGTATATATATATATATATATATATATATATATATATATATATATATATAATATATATATATATATATATATATATATATATATATATATATATCATCATAATCATCATGTGCCATAACGGTTGGTGTAGGAGATCATGTCCTTCCACAATCTTCTATCTACAGTGCTTCATATCAGTTCTTTTTTTGACTGTTTTCCTTGCCATGACACCAAGCTATCCAGTATTTGCCCTCTTTGTCGTCCACGATCTCTCTTTCCTTTTATTTTGCAAGTTGTAACCAAGTATTTCAACTTTCCTCATCTCATGCTATGCCCAAAAAATGTTGATTGTCTCTTTCTGATGTTTTTAGGAGTTCCCTTTTTATGTTGGCCTCTTTGAGAATTTCTTCATTGGGCTTTTTAGCTGTCCAAGAACTATCAACATTCTTCTGAGAAATCCCATCTCTGTGGCCTCTATTCGTCTTTTCATTTGTTTGTCTGCTATCCATGATTCACTTCCATAGGTCAGAATTGGTTCTATATAGCACTGATGAACTCTCTTTCTCACTTCTATTGACATAAATTTGTTGCATAAGATATTTTTCATTTATAACACACATTTATACATATATACATATATACACACACACTACTCAGATAACTCACTGTGACTAATATTTTAGTCTGCAGCGATTTGAATTATTTCAAAATTATCATGGTGATACCTACTAATTACTTCATACACTATCACTACTAACTACGTTATCAGTCAGTCAAACTAACAGCATACACACTTCACAGAGAGTCTGAGTTCAGGTTCAGTTAAAAAAAAGAGCAAGAATTAAGTTTAGTAATGGCCATAAAGTATGGTAAAGAGCAATAGAGTAATGTTATGCTTTAAATTTAATTTGTAAACATTAATTTTATAGGTTAGTAAGTTATTAAAAATGTTAAATAGTGTCATGCTTCTGTGTAAAAAAAAAATGTTGCAAAGTTAAGTATAGTACCAGTACAGTACAGTACTAAACTAGTTACTCTGTTGTTAGTTTGTTTTATTACACTGAGTTACTATTACAAGATGGCTTCCAGTATAATGACTCTATTAAAAGATAGTTGCATCTCTACGCATCTTGGTGCATCTTGATGCCTTTACCTCTATTAAAAGATACACTTTTGAGGTTGACGGTGATCTCGTCTTACCAAACAAAAAGAAGGTGAAAATTCAGTTACTGGGTCAGAAATTTAATTGGTTTTTCGCATGTTATTGAAATTTACAAAGCTGTGTAATTTGTGTCATATAATAATGAAATAACATTTCAAATTTACTATATAAATTTATAAATGTATGTAAAACTAAAACAGTAATTGTAAAAAATAGTTAATAATAATGTAGATTACTAGGGACAGATGGTTGCAGCAAAACTATTACACTTTATTATTTTAGTAAAAGTTTATAATTTATACTTAACTAAAGTCTAGTTCTATTTATTGAAGCTTAGATTGTCACATTACTGTACTGACCTGTGTTTTAGTATAAAAATAATTATTTTTTGGAGTGAATATAGTTCTAGATTTAAAGATTCAACTTTAAAAACCTTGTTTTATTTAAGACTCAGTATGCCCTTATCAAATTCGCCTAGAAGAAAAAATATACTTGGAAAGAAAAACATTGGAAGAAATAGATCACTCTATATACCTTGGAAGCTGCATAGATCTAGAAGGAGACACAGAGAAAGAAGTTAGAATCAGAATATCAAAGGCAGCAATGACTTTCAGAAACCTTGATAAAATATTGGAAGTCAAAAACAAAGCACAAGAACAAACACTCAGGATTTTTAAATCAAATGTATTATCTACTCTTGCTAATGCACAGAATTGCTGGAAAACAGCTAAAGAAATAGAAAATAAATTAGATACATTTGAAAACAAATGCCTCAGCAATATACTTTGTATACCATGGAATAAATTCAAGACTAGTACAGAAATTTAAAAAAAATTAATTTCTCGTTGAATTAATAACTCCTTCGGCAGTTTCATATCTCTAGTGAAGACCCGGCAGACTGAATTTTGCTGGAATATCACTTTTTTCCTATTTTCAACATTGGGAGCTGTGTGCTCAGGTATTCCTTGCCCACCATACAGGCAAATATTCTCAACTTCAGAGTTACTCTCATATTTTTATCATCGAGGGTTTTATTGTTTTGGGTGGATTTTTTTTCCTGTTAATTTTGCACAGAAAGTGGCCATTTTTGGTCTTCTCCTTTTGATTTCCAACTGCCAAGGGTTCTTAAATTAACACAGAATACACACAAAACCTCCTATTTTTGCCGTTATCTAAGAAGGCTAGATATCGGATCTCAATAAGAAATTATCTTCCTAAAAATATAATCTATAATCAAGAGAAGAAGGTGGTCATATGCTGGCCATGTGATGAGAAGAGACAAGAGACTCTCTAAGCAAGCCCTCAAAATGGGAATCAGAGGGTAAAAGAAAATGAGGCCGACATAGAGAAACACTAACAAGAACATAGAGGTGAGAAAGCAACAATAGCAGACATCAGCTTCCATGCAGAGATTAAGAGGCTCACCCAGAACTGGGATATGTGCAAGATCAGACACTTGATATCAGAGTTCATCTGACATAGTCTAGAATTTCCACCTTATGTGCTGTCTTCAGCTGAAAAGAACAACAGATAGATATATAACCATATCAAATATTAACCTATTATTGCAACTCTAGCCATTGATCACACCAACATTAACTGTTCTTGGGTTTGCTTTCATCCCTCTTGTATAGCATTTAGATTAAAGGTAATATTCTGATGTCAAGACTTTACATAGCTCTTGTTCATCTCATATGTAGAGATTTGTCTGCAGTTTGATATTTATCTAATCTAATTCATTTTTTGGAATATCTTCCTTTTTCTTTTTTAGTAACCAAGTAACCAAGATATAGTTTATGTTCTTGATTACATTATACATATATATCACATAAGAGCATTTTGCATCTTACAAAATTGTCACTCATAAAGTAAATGTATTTTTATTGTGTTTGCTTTTATTGCAGGTTACTTTTAATGGTGTTAGTAGAGGTCTAGGAGGATCATTCTCCTTGGATGATATTACTTATTCATCTGCACCTTGTAGAGCACCAGGTAAAGAATGAAGGTTTTATGAGGATGTTTTTAGATTTTACATTTCCAGTTCTTTAGCATCTGAAAATGTGTACATACATTTTGTTCGGGAATGTAGGACATGCTGGTGCAAGGCTGACCACTAATTACTCATAATGGCAGTAATACTCCCTATATTTGAATCTAAAAGTTGTGGAAATCAAAACTCATTAGCACAAACACAAAACTTAGGCTATTCAAATCAAATGTACTATCAACCCTTACGTATGCGTGTGAAAGCTGGAAAACAACAAGAGATATAGAAACAAAATTGAACGCATTCGAAAATAAATGTCTAAGGAAAATACTTGGTATAGAATGGAACGAATTCAAAACAAACGAGGAAATTAGAGAAATCGCCAATCAACCACTAATATCTTCAGTAATAAAGAAAAGACGATGGTCATACGTTGGACATGTGATGAGAAGAGATAATAATCGAATAGCAAAGCAAGCCCTCATGTGGGAAACAACAGGTAAAAGAAAAAGAGGAAGACCCAGGGAGACACTGAGAAGAACATTGATGAGAGAGGCAAGAGCAGCAGGAATCGGCTCCTCAATGAGATAGAACTGCTTGCACAGAACAGAGACAGATGGCGAGATTTGATAAAATATCTTTAAAAGAAAACTGCTAGAACAAAAAAAAATCCATATAGGAGAAGGTGTATCTTGGTCTACGCCCTATGGGCCGGTTACGGCTCGAAAGGTCAATAGATAGATATTTGAATCTAGGACATTTTTGCCAAAAATAGAGCATTCATTATCTTTCAGTATACATTTATTAACTTCATATTCCTCCTTTCTTTTGCAATGTACTCTGTGGTCGTTGAATTTTTATATTCTTTTTTGTGTTCCAAAATAATGTTTCAATGAGGTGAGAGGTAACAAGAGCAGGCATCTTCTCTGTTGCTGAGATTGAAGTACAAACAAATATTGAAATAATTATAGCAATAAAGGAAACCTTTTTATATATATATATATATTATATATAAGCATAAATGGATCTTTTCTCTTTGCTTGTTTAAAGGAAATTGTGATTTTGAGCAAGCAGATCTGTGTACTTGGTCAAATGATGATAATGATCAATTTGACTGGATTGTTTTACAAGGAGCTACAGATACACAATACACTGGTCCAGATAATGATTTTACATATGGGAATGCCTCAGGTAGATATAGTACTTATATTACAAATTGATTTGTTAGAACCAGAGCATTAAAAATCAGATTATTTTGACTCTTTCCAATTCAAGATTCTGCAACTTTTACCCAGAAAAATAAGCCTTAGATTGTTCAACATGATTGTATTGTAATCTTACAATGAGCTGTTATGGATTGTTACTGGTAATAATTTTTTTAATTAACTAAAGATAATACACTTTATTATTTTATAAGAAAGATATGCTACTTTAGGCAATTCTTTGCTTGAAGTTTTCATCTTTTTAATTAATAACTTTTCACCATTTGCCTTTTAAGGAACATTAAGTGTACATAGATTTGCTTTTTTGTAGTTTAGAACAAGCTGTAAATTCTTGCACCTTTCAGTCCAACACACCTAAAACTACGCCATGGCAATTTTGACTACTGGGTTGACTTTCCTCAATCCCACTTGCTTAGCAAAATTTGTTAGCCTGTTTCCAGAGCCATAGAAAAGCAGTAGATCAGTGGTTTGTTAAATAGACAAGAAGTCAGTTTTGATCCTAATCAGTGGCTCTTAGGCTCACTCAGCCTTAAATGAAAACCAAATTCTTCTGGAAAAGTAGACTTGCCAGGTGTGATAACAACTACAGCATCCATAAAATGTGGTGTTGGTAATTAAAAAATTTAGACACTAACACCATTTATTCCTGATAGAGTCATCACTAGTAAGTATATATTGAGAAAATCCTTTGAGAGAACTAAATATCTATTAACCAATAAACAAGGATTTCAAAAAAAGAAAAGAAAAAAGGTTTATTCCATCCAAAAATAAATAATTGGCTGCAGAGGATAGAACCATATACCTTTCACATGTGCAGTGAGCACTCTACTAATTGGGCTATATAATGACAGTTACATTTAGGAAAAGAAGAACTAAATGATCTATGAAGTGAGTGAAGAAAAAATGTGATGTATGCTTCATATACTATGAAGTAATAACTCCTATGAACACTTATATATGCTTATTAGGTGGACAAAATATAGGTTTGTTTAGTTGACATTTAATATTCATATGTTGAAAAGATATAAACAAAATTAGTATAATAATAAAAAATGGCAGTTATATTGCTGTCAAATTATTAATTACAGAAGAGATGGTCTGAAAAGTAAAATGTTTAAGAAATTAGTCAAACAGAAGAATATGTGATAAAATATTTTATAATAACTTTTTTCCATGTTTGTTTCACTTATAAAAAGGTAATTATGTCTATATTGAGTCCTCTTCACCACGGAAGTCAGGCGATACTGCTAGACTGTACAGTGCTTTCATAACACCTCCTCAGAAGGCAACCTGCTTTAGCTTTATGTATAGCATGTATGGAGAAGACTCTGGAACTCTCAAAATGTATGTCAAGTATGCTCAGACTACTGTTCTCATGTGGACGCTCACAGGCAATCAAGGTACTGGTTGGAAGTATGGCAGTTTCAGTTTACCATATGCATCTTGGACTCTATTTTCACAGGTAAAATAGAAAGTAAATTGATTATATTTTAATATACATTGTTGTTAGTTAATTAGTTAGTTATTACAGACTATATATTACAGCCATGATCATGTATATTGGTTTAATTTACATTAAAAAGGGGCAAATGTTTCTAACATTAAAATGAGATACATAGTGTAATTTTTAACCTTGAGATTGTATCTGTAGACAATAATTTCATATAGCACCCAGCAGAGTAAATAAGAGAATGCATTAAAATTCATTAAGAACTAAACATAAACAAAAAAATAAAATGATTGCTTCAAGTGTTTTACAAATATACTGCTCAGACACATGGAAATACTTGTAGAATAGTATTTGACAATTTTTAAAAAGTGGTTTAGACTAAATTAAATTAGCCATGTTGTAATATTTGAATTTTCGTCATCTGTGAATGTATTAAATATTTTCCACCAAGTATAACAATGCTGCTCAATTTGTTTGAAAACTATGATTAGAAATAAGTATTTTGAACAATAATATTTTTGTAAAGCGTATCATAAGATTTAATAGGGCAGATTCATCATGAAAAGATGTGTGACATATGCCACATTATCAGTTCATTGTTGTCACTATTCCATCAATTCATACACATTAAACTAGTGCAAATTTCAGCCACTATCTCTGTCAGCATCTCAGCAATATATTTTTGGGGTATTTACATCCACTTACTTGCAGCTTATAAATACTTTTGGTATTATATTTAGATTTACTCTTTCAAGCAGGCTGTTTATTGATGGAATAATTTGAACTTGTCGGATAAATATTTCACATATCTTTCCTCCAAAAGTTTTTTTTCTCTCATCCTTGGTATAATGTTTTTGTCATCCTCTTTCCTTGTTTGTTTTTCAGCATTGAGTGGAAAGATGGTTTCTGGTCTTTTGTTCTTTATTTGGCATCTTCTGTCATGTTTTCAAGTATTTCTTCTATTTGTTATTTATTTATTCTATATATAAAAAAATAATTAATTAGTTAATATGATTGTGTATCATACTTTTACTATGGTCAACCTTTCTGTTATTCTAATATTTTTCTGTCTTTTAATAAATATGAAGTTTACCTAGACTTCTTGTATGTAGCCAAGGATATTGTAAACAGATGATAAATTTCAGCATTTTTGTTTACAGATCATTATTGAGTCAACCACAACCTCAGGATACAGAGGAGATATTGCGCTTGATGACCTAAAATTAGGCAGCTCTTCCTGTTCAGGTATATTGCAGAAATATGCATATTAAAATATTATACTTCATGACAAGGAAATTTAATAAATCTTTTTTATTCTGAATATGTAAATTGTCTTTTTATAATGCTTTCTTATAGAGATCTTCAATTTTGAAATTATGAGTTACGCTATAATTATCTTTATGGCATTTTTCCATTACTGGGGTCTGATTTGGAGGGGGAGGGGGGGGGTGACTTAAAGGATTAGAGAATAAAAGCTGCTTATTCAGTGCAGTTGCTGCAAGGTTTTCTGGTCTAAGTTTTTATTTTTCCCCCCTTTAAGAAACTTTTTGACACTATCATGATTCGAACCCCTGTTCTTCTGGTTTGAAGCCTGACAAGATATCAATTTGGCCATCTGCTCTCCTTTACATATCGATCTCGATCTATTGTCCTTTCGAGCCGAAGACGGCACATAGGGCAGAATCACAATCTCAAAAACAGAATGCTTGCGTGCCAAAATGGCACATATTGCAGAGATCACTGCTTCTAAAATTTATGGTTCTGTTTCTATCTTTTACATTATGCTGTTTGTTTAATAAAAATCTATTATATGATAACTTTGGGTGTTCATTAAAATTGTTAATTGAGTCATATTTATCATTCTTATTTTTTCATAGTAGGATTTTTAGATTTAATATCATATAATATTAAATGGCTTACTTGTCACAAAACTTACAAATGCTAGAAGAAAATAAAAAATGTTTTGTTTATTCCACTTGAAACAGTCAATATTTCCTGTTATTGTATTTTCCTGTGTTAAATGAATATTTAATTAAAGCTACGAGAAACAGTGCAAAGAATAGAATATAGGTTTATAGAAAATAAATGCATTTATACTTTTAGTGAACTATATTTACATTGTTTAGAAAAAGATGATATAAATTAGCAGAGAACTTATTTATTGTTGCTTAGAAAACATATAAATTAGCAGTGAATGTAGTCAGAAGAGTGAACTTATTCATAATTTTCACATTTATTGTGTGATTTCTAATTTGTAAGTGTCTTTGTATGCATATATATATATGTCTGACCATATATATATATATATATATATATATATATGCATACAAAGACACTTACAAATTAGAAATCACACAATAAATGTGAAAATTATGAATATATACATATATATGATAACATATTATGTACAAAACACACAATCATCACATCACTCTGTGTTTGTAGTATATTCTTTTTTGTGTTATGTTAACGAAGTCCCTAGAGACTAGGAACTGAATTTTGCGTGTTAATCCATTTCTCCTTGCCAACCGTGTGCACAGGGGTCCCTCACCGCACAGGCAGATAACTCCGACTTCGGAGGTACTCATGTTTTTTCCGTCGATGAGTAACTGACGTTTCAAGCCGGGCCTCGCTGCTGGGACCAGGGGTGTTTGCCGCAGAGAGATATCATAAATAAAAATCCCAACCGGTGTAGCCGAGATTTGAACCCATAACCTCTCTGTCCCGAGGCCGGCGTCCTGCCTCGAGACCAACCAGTCCCCCATGGACTTGGAATATGAGGAAACTGCAACAAGGAACACTTTTCATTCATAGCCTGCAATGGTTCCTGCCGACTATCCACCATATACCAGAAAGTTCACGTCCTCCCGAAAGTGATGATCATATTTATTTAAAAATGTATAGCACTTGATGAAGTTAGGCCATCGTTGTTGACTCCAATTTCGAACATATAAACACACAGTTAGTCGTCAGATTATCCCCGTCACACATCAAACAACAGACTGTTAGATCCAGGTAACGCCGCTAGGGATTCGATGACGCAAGCACAGCAATGACGCGCCCTTTAGATTCTTGATTACTCTAGTGAATGTAGTCTACGACGAAACAGATCACGGTGCAAATTCCCTAAAGAGATAGAACTGCGGCTGACGAAACATTTCACATTAATAAGTAACATGAAAATAACTTGCGTCAAGCAAATCCAACAACGGTCATGAACAGCACCAATGTGACTTAAAGCTCAGAACAAGCCTAGACGATGGAAGGTCGCATTCACAACACTTGATTTGTTGAAAATGGAATATCGCCGGCGTGCGACATGTTTCAGCGCAGATGTAATAAGTAGATCATTATCTTGGCTTTAACACATAGGAGTGCGATGGAGAACTGAAATTAATCAGACATTGAATGCACTTTTTGCAGCGATCGAGAGAACATGGACTAGGTCCGCCATCTTAGAAACGGAAGTCCCCTAATTCCATTGTAATAACTACAGTTTGTTTCAAGTATTTTTTGTGATGAAAGAAGTTTCAGGTGGAAAATGATGCTTCAGAGTTACCACCAAATTTGGTAAAACTACTTTATGAACCTTAGAGATCATTGTCAACTATCACATACTTGTTTCTGCTTTCCCAACCATTGAGTGGAACGAGACAGTTGTTTATTTAAACATTGGTGAAAATTGAGCAGAGTTTTTTGAAAGGGAACGAAACAACAAATCTTTAAAACTTTTCTGGACACTTCACAAGAGAATGAGTGGCGCTGTAAAGAACAAAAGTATTCGTGATTTCAGACTGAAGATCTTCCCTGACAAATGATACTTGAAAAAATGGGAGGGCTCTTTTCCAATGCAGTGATCAGAAAGACTTAGTCCTACCATCGTGAAAAGGACCATTTCAAAACGGAGGGATCGGAACCTGTGTGAGGGTGGATGATATACTAGGGCAGATTTACGTGTGTAAATACAGTACACACTAGGTCAAGGTTGTATCCGATACGATGATATCAAAGATTGGTCTGATAAGGAACTGGCAAGCATCTACAAATAGCAGCATCAAGAATTCAACTATTATGGTAGATTGGCTACTTGAAACACCAGGGGAATGATTGCACGAACATTCACAGTTGTCGAATAATCACATGGTGGGCAAGCCGCTGTAAAAAATAGTTGCAGGAAGATAAGTATGTCACTTCTAAAGGCGCTTGGATTTTTATTTTTTTTATTTTTTTTTTGGGTGGGGTGTGGGGGGGGGGGGGGGAAGCCTCGGTAACCGAGTTGCGAAAACCACTCGACTGGACTACCGACGTTCGGACAACCCGTGTTCGATTCCCACTGGGAGCAGTGTGAATTGTACTCGTGGTTGGAAAAACAAATACCCCCACTGTCGACCCAGCCGTTGGCAGAAATGGGTACCAGGGTATTACCCTGGAAGGGGAGGAATGTTGCTTCGCATCGGTTTCGATGCTTGAGGCGAAACTATACAGAATTTCCGAACATTTCTGGATAGGCGGCCGAGCAGATATGGTGTAAACTCGCGTGCTAAGACGCCGGTTCAAGTCTCGTACTTTACCTTTTTGGATTTTTTAAATTAACACTTGGAGAGCATAATGTCTATGAGGGATTTCACTTTGGTATTGATACAAGTGTTGCAATCAATCTTAAAGGACGCGTACAACAGGGTACCCTTTGATTTCTTGATGGCTCAGCTGCATGCGCTCAATATCAGTCTAGTCCTTGAGAGAGCAGCGGGAACGGAAGTTTGTAAGTGCCGTCTGTAAACTTGAAACTGTAACCATACATCCCGGCCTACCACAGGGTTCACCTCAGTGCCTTTCAACGCATAACCTGTGAGAATAATGGGTGAGCCGACTGTGGGCCAATGGAAGGACGCTGTCGATGTTTTGGTGTACTGACAAGGTAGAGATAGATAGCAAAATTGCTTGCTAACTCCATACTAAACTTATTCGTTTGAGAAGACGGTGCTATGAAGAAGAAGCACTGGTAAACCCAGCGAAGACGGTTTCTTTTTTTTTCTAACCATATTGTCGACACACCTACACCAGTAATGAGCATGGGTTCAGAGGTTGTTGTGGGACCCACACATTAAGGTACCTGGCCCACACATTAAAGTTCCTGAGAATACAGTTTGATCGAAGTCTTGCTTTCACCCAGCACATAAAAAAAGTAAAGTAAAGAGCCCCCGTCACGCCAAGTGACGTATAGGGAATATGGTGTTAGTGACCATAAATTGTACAGACCTTCGGCACATGATTTTTGGGGTATGTCGGTATTACGCCCGTGCCGCTTTACTTTCCCAGAAAAAAATCTGGTTCCCATTAAAGGCTGGGTGAACCCGGACACTGTCAGTTGGAACGAACCCTACTTTTTGTCCTTTGTAGTCCAATTCACTAACCAATGAGCTATCGCGGCTCCCACCCAGCATATAGATCATTGTTAATGAAGGCTAGGAAAGACCTCTCAGTAATGAGGGGATAATGGCATCTTCTTGTCCTCCTTTACCAAAGACATACTTACTGTGTTTTGTCGCCAATTTTTTTTCTTTACAGCGAAAGTATTATGAGATCAATAGTAGACAAAAAAGGAATTAAGTCAAAGGGCACAAAGTATAATAATCTGCGACATGAGGATGACAGTCGTAATAGCAAAATCGCTGAATCAACTACAAGAAATGATAGACGTAAAAATGAAAGAAAGCAACAAGAAAGATATCAGTCTAGACAGTCAGAAAGAAAACAGAAGTAACGGACATATCAAACAAATCATCATCATCAAGAAACATAAAAATGAGCGAGACAGATATGAAGCAAGTGCAGAGCGTCAAATACTTGGGCACAATTATAACATCGACGAAAGATGCACATAAGAAATATTTTTTTTAAAAAGTAGCGTTTCAAAAATAAAAATGAAAAACATCTTGTTGTGCAAGAAGTCTATGTCAATAGAAGTGAGAAAGATAATCCATCGGTACAAAATAGAGCAAATTCTGGCCGTAATTATGAAAATGGAAGCGAATCATGGACCACAGACAAGCAAATGAAAAAACAATTAGGTATATTATAAATAGCTTGGTGTCGTGGCATGGAAACAGTCAACAACAGAATTGATGCGATGCACCGTGGATAAAAAAAAAATTGTGGACCTGAATTGCACATGATGGTGATGCAAGGACTGATGGTTTCGGTTATTGAGTATGCACTGGCGATTCTATATAACTTTCAGCCACACGCATATTGAAAGACTGGATGTAATGAATACAAAATGCGGCCATCAAACTTCCCTTCTCTGCACGCTAAAGTTCCAGGTCATCAAGTCCCGGATCATCATCATCAATTACCGGGCCCACTGGTCATGTCTCTCCACAACTTTTGATCTCGACAGTTCTTTATAATTTCTATTGTTGACCTTCTGCCAAGCATTCTCTTAAGCTGTCTGGTATTTTCTCTCTTTGCTTCCCTCTATCTCTTCGTCCCTCAATTTTTCCAGTTGTTACAATATATTCCAGCTGTTCTTTTCTCATTACATGGCAAAAATTGATGATTGTTTCTTCCTAATATTGAAATTAGCCCTCTTTTTGCTTTGACTTCTTTGATAACATTTTCACTACTCTTCTTAGCTGTCCATGGTATTCTCAACATTATTCTGTAAAACCACATTTCTACAGACTCCAGTGATTTTCTTGTCTGTCGTCATATTGTCCATGATTCACATCCATATGTTAAGACTGGCTCTAGATAACATTTAAGAACTCGTTTTCTTGTTTCTGTTGTCAAATGGATTGCATAGTATCTTCCTCATTTTCTGGAAAGCCGCTTTTGTCTGAGCAATTCTGCATCTCACCTCTTTTGTACATCTTCCGTCAGAGGTTAACAAAGTTCCCAAATATTTAGATTCCCGGATAGATTTACAAATTTATTCACACATTTTTTTGGGTGGCATTACGATATCTCTTTTATCATAATATAAATATATTGTATGAATTAAATACAGTTTAGATAGGTTATCATCACTGTTTTTCCATGGCTGACATTTTGACGGTTTCTCATATTATAATAGCCAACCCGTTAGCATTAGAAATATGCGTGAGTTAGCGTTATGCTGGAGAAAAACCCATAACTACGAGATGGCATCCACAGTACAGACGATAGATGGTCATTGTTCATCACAGTAGGCCTCAGTTCTGCGAAATGTGTAGGTGATGAAAATATAATGAATAGTCATCAAAACAATCATAATAATATTGCACGATTTATGTACACGGAAACGCACACGTCAAGCATAGATGGAACTATGACTATAAGGGATAAAAAAAAATAAATGACTACATTAGTGAATATATATATATATATATATATATATTTTTTTTTTTTTTTTAATATATATAACATTCATTTCTTTTAGAGTCAACTGCATATCAACTTTTATTAATATAACTTGATCTCTTTTTAAGTGTGATATTTCCAAATCATGTGTCTTATCCATAGTTACACTTATTGAGCAATCATTCGGGGGGCACATGTCAGCATCAGAGCTGAAAGCGGTCAGTAACTCATAGCTGGCTGCTTTAGCCAGGATCGGTGAACTAGAACTATTCAAATCTTAACGTCACGGTGCCCCAATAAACAGAGTCAGTCTGGTCAAGTCAGATTCTAACGTCACGGTGCCCCAATAAACAGATTTGTAGTCAGTCTGGTCAAATCAGATCCTACGTCACGGTGCCCCAATAAACAGATTAATAATCAGTCTGGTCAAGTCAGATCCTAACGTCACGGTGCCCCAATAAACAGATTAATCAGTCTGGTCAAGTCAGATCCTAACGTCACGGTGCCCCAATAAACAGATTAATCAGTCTGGTCAAGTCAGATCCTAACGCCACGGTGCCCCAATAAACAGATTAGTCAGTCTGGTCAAGTCAGATCATACTTCACGGTGCCCCAATAAACAGATTAGTCAGTCTGGTCAAGTCAGATCATACGTCACGGTGCCCCAATAAACAGTTTAGTCAGTCTGGTCAAGTGAGTAGGGATCGAAAGGAAAGGTAACCAGGTACTCAAAAACACCGTCTACTTTAGCTGAAATATATGGAGCTGAACATGCCAATATCATATTTCTGCTACAAATCAAAATATAATGCATCTACGCCAACCTAATGTCCTTTCAAAGGGCGACGGGAATGAGGATTTTTTCATTCCTACAGTAGCAGTTTTCCAGAAAATGAGGAAGATATTATGTAATCCATTTTTGACAATAGAAACAAGAAAACGAGTTCTTAAATTTATCTACAGCCAGTCTTAACATATGGATGTGAATCATGGACAATAGGAAAACAGACAAGAAAATCACTGGAGTCTGTAGAAATGTGGTTTTACAGAAAAATGTTGAGAATTCCATGGACAGCTAAGAAGAGTAATTAAAATGTTCTCAAAGAGGTCAAAGCAAAAAGAGAGCTAATTTCCAATATTAGGAAGAAACAATCTTCATTTTTTGGCCATGTAATGAGAAGAGAACAACTGGAATACATTGTAACAACTGGAAAAATTGAGGGACGAAGAGATAGAGGGAAGCAAAGAGAAAAAATAACAGACAGCTTAAGAGAATGGCTTGGCAGAAGGTCAACAACAGAAATGATAAAGAACTGACGAGATCGAAAGTTGTGGAGAGACATGATCATCTAAGCCAGTAGGCCCGGTACTTGATGATGATGACAGTAGTAGTCTGGTAAACACGATGAAAGAGAACAATTATTTATCGACTTAATAGTTTTATAATATTAGTAAGAAAGGAAACATAACAGCAACAGAACAAAATACCAACAAATTATATCTCTCCACGGCGCTGTATGGCCAATACGAAATATATATATATATATATATATATATATATATATATATATATATATATATATATAATTTGCATTATGTATGTGAATATTCGATTGACTGTCACCAAATGTAACACATCTGGAATGGACAATACCAAAAGGGGGATTCATGGACAACACAGTAGCTCCATAAACTGTGCCCCGGCTTAGGTCATAGGCACGGCATATCAACAACTAGATGTTGGTGTTTATCTTCTTCCTCCTCCACCTCCTCTTCCTCATGCTCTTCTTAACCCCCCCCCCCCTTCCTTTTTCGTTGTTCCTTCCATCTCTTCGTATTTGTCCTTATTTCTTTCTTTCTTAATTTGCTGATGTGCTTAATTGCGGGTACCTTTAGACGCCAATAAGTTCAAAGAAAGCACAGGCCAGTAAAGTCGGTGACAAACAGAAGTAAGTACTAAGAACCACATCTCAGTAAAGTTGGTATGCCTCAATTATACAGTAGGTAAGTAGATTAAACAAGTTTCAACTTTAAACCTAACTAGATATAAATTCTCTACAATTTCCCGCCTCAGACAATTGCCTAGGTATAAATATACAACCTGAACATCGTATTTGTTTTATTACATGTTACACGTTTGTTATATTTTATATGTTTGTTATTATATGTAACTCAGATGGAAATTCTGGCATACTATCTCATTTGAAACAAGAAGTGCATAGTTCTGTTCATGGAATCAGTTTCACTGCAGCTGAGAATTCTCCATATCCGCTTTACTTATGTCACAGCTCCCTGCCGAAACGCGTTAGCGATTTCTGTTGACAAGATCGACTACCATCCAGCCCTAATCGATCCGTAAGCGAAGATTCTAAACGTGCTTAGATTTCAGCGAAACTATCCCAAACCTGTTTAACTTACGGCTATGTGTTGTGCAGTCCTCATCTGTTATATCTGTCATATTTTAGGTATGCTTTTTCATTCACAAAATGTTCAACAATGTGATCTGTTATAAGGCCCGTAAATCATGCTATGTGTCTAGTTGACTGCACTGACCATGATGATTTCCACCAGCCTGTGTACATGTTGTCTATCAGTTTCTTGTTGGGATGCTACCCTGTCGTTATGGTTATCAACGATACTCTTCAACCGTCATACCTACACTCTAATTATACCTGTTAACACAATGATTTTAATTTACTGTCTACCTCCATTATTCTTTTGTGAGGTTGTAACGATGTAGCATCCATTGCGTTTCTATAATTGTTCGGGACTCCATAGTTGTGCGTCCAAATTGCCCTAACCTAATTTATGTGCTATTCACAATATCACTGTGAGCCGTCTCCGCATCGAAGTTTGGCTACCATGGAGCGCCATTCCGCTCTGTCTTTTGCTCTGTTAGTGTAGGTTTTCATAGACTTGTCCATCTTTTGACGTTACTCATCCATGTTAGTCTTGGTCTGCCTCTTTTACCTTGTCTTTTCACTTCCTAGATTACTTTTAGAAGACTGTTGTGACTTTTAACATACCCCCAAAAATCTAATTTGTCTTGTTTGAATTGTGTTTAGCAATTCTCTTTTCAGTTTTAGTTGTTTTAAGACTTTTTAATTTGTTTTCTTTTCTTTCCATCCAATTCTACCTATTCTTCTATATATCCACACTTCTTAGACTCCAATATTTTGTTCTGCCAAGTATTCCCAGACTTTACATAGTTGGCAGTTTGATGTTACAGGGAAATAACCTCATTTTTTAACGTCCTTGTTAGTAAAATTCAAAGTTAAAACCCTTTAATAATATTGAAATAGACGAGTATATTGGAGAGATGCATAAATATAAATTAATAGTACACTTATATCGTGTTTGTTTTTGTATTAGTATTTGTATCTGATGAAGGCATCTACTGTAACGTAGTTTGTTTAGCCTCTCTACATGTTTAGCTGTTGAATCGATTCTATATTTATTTTCCATTCGAGTATATTGTTTTTAGTGTCCACAATTCAGGGCAATGATTGGATATCAATATTAAAAGGACTAACATTGTGATAATAAACATAGCATACAAAACCTAAAATTAAAGTCATTACCAAGGAAATTGACAGAGGTTAGAGAGAGAGAAAGAGAATAGAATATGGTAACTATATTGATCAGGTCATAACCAACGGAAAATGTAAGATATAAATTTAAAAATAGAAATGGCAATAACATTTTTAACACGATGAAACCTAAAAACAGATAACCGGACAACTAAAACTGAAGATAATAAAGTGTTATATCTACTCAACATTCGTGTATGGTGCAGAAATATGGACATTAAATAAGCAAAATTGAAATCAAGATTTACACGAGAATTGGGTGGACAGCGATGAAAAGAAAGCTATTTGAAAGAGCTAAAAATGAAGAAATATTACACAATCCAAAGAAGACAGCATTATTGGACACATAAAGAGACAGAATGAATTCATCCTGCGAGGCAAGCATACGTGGTTAAAAAAGGAGATACAATTAAAGTGGACTGGCAACATCAAAAGATACACAGGAGAACCCACGACAGCGTGTACCACCAAGGCAAGAGAAGTGACTTTTTTAGATAACCACTTTCAACGAACAAGATTACGATAATGATTCATACTAAAGTGTCAGTAGCTGTCACTGATTTGCCTTAAAAAATGGTAACATATCAAGGAGCGTTCTATCATTGTCTAGTACAGGATAGGCCCTATAGCAGAGACGTGGTTAGCCTGCTGGCTTCGCTCATTCTCTCACTTTTTCTGACCACTTCTCTTTATTGCCCACCCTTAAAAGAAGGATATTGAATGGGGTAGATGCGCTGTGTTGTGGTTTGTAGCAAACCTGTAACATTGATACCTTTCGTCGAACATATCCGACTTCAGCGCAACATTTATGAGTTGACCTACTTAGTTACCTTCCCTATTCGATCCCTACGTACCTGGTCGGACACGAGGCATGAATGTATCACACTCATACACATAGTTTCCCTGTAGCAGCTCATTCTTCTTCTTTTCTCTTTTCACTGATACCGAAAAGGTGTGGTTTATATCATTTGTTGTTCTTGAGCTGCTCGAAATATCTGAATTAGTGATTTTCCTTTGTTGTTACATGTCTATATTACTGCATCTATCCATCTTCTTCTAGGTCTTCCTCTTGGTCTTTTTTCCATGCATTCTCGAGAATAACATCCTTGATGGCGATTGGTGAGGATTCATTCTGGCCAGGTGGCCCAACCATTAAATTGTTGTTGCTCTATATATTCTTGGCAGGTTTTATTCCTACCATTAGGAGCACATTACCTTTCGCATATTCTACTCTTTTGCTCATATATGGACACATTAGTATATGCACATGCTGTGCTATTTACAGCTCTCCTCTACTAGACAATACTGCGACACTTCGGTGGTCTCCTATGTTGCTTGTGTCTAGCTGCTTACTTTTGTGCAAGGCGATGCCCTTTTCACCTGCACTACACGGTACCTTACCTTTTACATGTTCTTAGTGAACCCACTCTGATAAATCTCACTCTTGCCTCCTTTCAGGTACCCTATTTTCTGCTGGTCTATTCCTTGTTTTTTTTTTTTGTATGCACACGGACCTAGGTGTGGACACTTTTGGATATGTATGCTGAATGCTCACTTTTTCACGTGCATGTGTACACGTATGGATGTAACCGATATATATATATATATATATATATATATATATATATATATATCAGTGACGTATACTGGTTTTAGGGTTTGGGCTACCGCTGACATAATAAATAAAAACATACATTATATTCAGTAGGCTAACATAAAGTAATATTTTCTAATGACATCACTACATTTTAAATTACTTACTTATTTAAGTTAATTATATACGTCTTGTTTGGGACGAAAATGTTTTGATGACTTTGTCATTGAAAGTACTGTTGGGTTGGTTTCTAAGTTTCTGAGGGAATAATTTCTCAATGGGCATTAATGCCAAACAAGATAAGCGTTTTTTTGTCTGAGTTGAGCGACAATCAGATTTGATTCTCTTGAGAGCAAAAAAAAGTTCTTCTACAATTGCTGATGCGCATAACGTAGTTATAAATAGCTAAGTAAGTTCCGGTAATCAGACATTGTTTCACTTTCACTTTGTGACGATTCTGATTGGCTAGAGCTAAAAATAACCCATGAAACCGCATTAGTGAAGAGGTTTCTTTGCCGTATTATTTTGACGGGAATTTTTGAATGTAAAGGTCGTTATTACAAGGTCCGGATAGAGGAAAATTATACCGCTGACTAATAGAGGTTTCAATGAAGTTTTGGTTTCATTCACAAACGTTATAGTGGCCATAAGGAAAACCTTGTTTTAATGAGTGCAAATCGAAGCAAAAATCATATTGGCATATGAAATGTGTAATAGAATATTCGAAAATTTGTAATTTACTTTTTTAAAAAAGTATAATAAATTATCATTTCCTTTTGTATTTTGTTAATATGTTCAGGCTACCGGCGGTAGCTGCGGTATCATAGAGAATACGCCACTGATATATATATATATATATATATATATATATATATATATATATATATATATATATATATATATATATATATATATATATATATATATATATATATATATATATATATGTATATAGTATATATATATATATATATATATATATATATATATATATATATATATATCATCATCATCATAAAGTACCGGGCTTGCTGGGGTAGGTGATCATATCTCTCCACAACTTTCGATCTCGACAGTTTTTTATTAATTATTCTGTTGTTGACCTTCTGCCTAGCCATTCTCTTAAGCTGTATGGCATTTTTTCTCTTTGCTTCCCTCTATCTCTTCGTCCCTCAATTTTTCCAGTTCATACAATATATTCCAGTTGTTCTCTTCTCATTACATGGCCAAAAAATGAGGATTGTTTCTTCCTAATATTGGAAATTAGCTCTCTTTTTGCTTTGACCTCTTTCAGAACTCTCTCTCTCTCTCTCTCTCTCTCTCTCTCTGTGTGTGTGCATATACATATATTGATGAGAGAGGCAAGAGCAGCAGGAGTCGGCTCCCTCAATGAGATAGAACTGCTTGCACAGAACAGAGACAGATGGCGAGATTTGATAAAATATCTTTAAAAGAAAACTGCTAGAACAAAAAAATCCATATAGGAGAAGGTGTATCTTGGTCTACGCCCTATGGGCCGGTTACGGCTCGAAAGGTCAATAGATATATATATATATATATATATATATATACATATATATACATACATACACATATATGTATGTATACAGGTCTGTGAGTTCTCGCACAGTGTATATGCGTAGGTATGTGTAGATATTGCAGGAGGTTTTATAGTTGAGGTAACCTATAAAATAAAGTAAGTAAAGAGCCCCCGTCACGCCAAGTGACGTATAGGGAATATGGTGTTAGTGAGCTTAAATTTTACAGACCTTCAGCACATGATTTTTGGGGTAATGTGGTCGGTATTACGCCCGTTCCGCTTTACTTTCCCAGGAAAAAAATCCGGTACCCATTTAAGGCTGGGTGAACCCGGAAGCCGTCGGTTGGGATCGCATCCTACCTCTTGCCCTTTGTAGTTTAGTTCACTAACCACTGAGCTATCGCGGCTCCCAACCTATACAATATCTCCCCCCCCCTCCATATATTTTTAGAACCCTACCACCTGTGTTTTGGTCCTCCCATTTGCTGGTCAACTACACCGGGTATCACTCTCGGACTAGCCCGCTTTCATTTTCCTTCTGGACACATCACAATACATAGGGCAGCCATTTCCATTTTATTTCTTATTCTGGTTCGAAATTATTTTGTTTTAGATACTTCATTATTGGTTAACTATGTAGGGCTAAATTTATTTACTTACATATCTGTGTGTTTGTTGTTTATTGTTCCTGGTGAAGGCCTATTGAACCGAAACATTGTTCAAATTAATGTCGTCCATTAATTACGTAAAGTTTTAACCATATATATATATATATATATATATATATATATATATATATATATATATATATATATTTTTTTTTTTTTTCCCATTTCTCCTTTACAACCAGCTTTACTGCAGCTTCGCATTTTAATGCATTTCTTTGCTTTGACCCCGAACTGGTAAGTCTGTTTCCAGACACTAGATTATGTTATATAGAACAAATAGACATATTCAAATTATATGCTGCAGCGGTGTTGATACGAATATAAGGTGGATACAAATGAATACAAATGAACGTTAGTAGTGAAGTACCAGCATTACATACAACAAATCTATGTTCAACGCAGAAAATTCTGCATTTTTATCTATATAAAAAGTATACACGCAATTGTGTTTTCCTTATATAAAAGTATATACGCAGGAAAATGGACCGAACGACGCAGCGTGACCTCGGTGAGCGTAGGTGACCCCATGATCGATGACCGTAAGGTGTTTTGAGGAAAGTTAGTGTTCCTTTCATGAGTGTAGGATCATTTTGTTTTTATCTCTCGGGTTGAATGTTGTCTCACTTTCTCAGGGCAGGTATGTAAAAAAGAAAGTAAAGTACCCCCGTCACGCCAAGTGGCGTATAGGGAAATATGGTGTTAGTGACCCTATATTTATTTTACAGACCTTCAGCACATGATTTTTGGGGTAATGTGGTCGGTATTACGCCCGTGCTGTTTTACTTTCCCAGAAAAAAATCCGGTAGCCATTTAAGACTAGGTGAACCCGGGAGTCGTCGGTTGGATCGAACCCTGCCCCTTGTCCTTTGTAGTCCAGTTCACTAACCACTGAGCTATCGCGGCTCCCAGGGCAGGTGTGTTCTTGTAAATAAATACTGTGTTGTAATGATTTTAAAAATGGAGGAAAGTGACTTCTCTATATCTCTCTCGCTCTTTTCTCTCCCCTATTTCCTCACAAATTTCCCTCCATTGTAACACTCACTCATTCTCTCCATTTATGTCTATCATCTCACCTTCCTTCTCTTAGACTTCTCTCTCTCTCTCCTATCCCAGCTTAGACTTTTCTCCTACCTTTCCAGCCTCACTCCTCTCTCTTACCCTCGTATTTTTAGCTTCCCTCAATTGTAACACTTACTCACTCTCACCATTTATGCCTGTCATCTCGCCTACCTGCTCCTAGACTTCTCTCTCTCTCTCTCGCCTATCGTCTCCTAGACTTCTCTCTTAGCATTTCAGCTTCCCTCCTCTCTCTTTCCATCTCTTAGCGTTCCGCCATCCCTCGCATTTTTAGCGTCCCTCCGTTGTAACACGTACTTATTCATGCCATTTATCCTTATCATCTCGCCTTCCTTCTCCTAGACACATCTCTCGCCTATGCTCTCTTAGACTTCTCTCCTATCATTCCAGCCTCCCTCATCTCTCTTTCCCTTTCCTAGCGTTCTGCCCTGCCTCGTATTTTTAGCTTCCCTCCATTATAACACTCACTCATTCTCTCCATTTATGTCTATCATCTCACCTTCCTACTCTTAGACTTCTCTCTCTCTCTCCTATCCCAGCTTAGACGTTTCTCCTACCTTTCCAGCCTCACTCCTCTCTCTTACCCTCGTATTTTCAGCTTCCCTCAATTGTAACACTTACCCATTCTCTCCATTTATGCCTATCATCTCGCCTTCCTGCTCCTAGACATCTCTCTCTCTCTCTCTCTCTCTCTCTCGCCTATCCTCTCTTACACTTCTCTCTTAGCATTCCAGCTTCCCTCCTCTCTCTTTCCCTCTCCTTGCGTTCCGCCCTCCCTCGTATTTTTAGCGTCCCTCCATTGTAACACTTACTTATTCTTGCCATTTATGCCTATCATCTTGCAGTCCTTCTCCTAGACTTCTTTTTTCTCTCTCTCCCTCCTCCCTAGCCCCTCCTAGATTTCGGCCCTACCATTCCATCCTCCCTCCTCTCTCTTTCCCTCTCCTAGCGTTCCGCCCTCATTCGTATTTTAGCTTCCCTCCAGTGTAACACATTAATATAATTGAATATCAATCACAACAAGACTAAAAAGATCTACATTTTAAGCAACTAATAAGATAAACACATAAAAACGAAAGAATAATACACTCAACAAGGCTTAACATACATACTTTATACACATTAGCATTAATACAATTGCATATCCATTTTAGCAATAAACCTTATCGCATAGTTATGAGATAAGAGAAAAACAGTAAAATGTTCAACTTATAGCGCAAAATATAGTCTCAATCCTATACACTGAACAGTAGTATGACCTTCCTTGAAATAACCAAACTTATAACACGAAAGCTCCCATGAGACTAGTTTAAATATAACCTGGTAACAGATTTATAATTTAATCAATCAGAGAGTGGCTATAATAGATGTCTGGTTTAACCAATCTGAAAAGAGTATTACTCTGGGAGGCGGAGCAAAGACATGACCGACAGCCGGATTAACCAATCAGAGAAGCGCATTAGTATAGGAAGCGGAGCAAAGAAATGACGGCATCCAGATTAACCAATCAGAGAAGATGGTTAAAACATGCGTAACCACTGGGGCGTCTGTCGAGTAATCGGGGGGGGGGGGGGGGGGGGTCGAGAACTAAGAATGGTGGTAAAATTTCAGCTTTAGCCGAAGCATAAGTAGTGGCCGTTGGTTCAGCGGTGGGGCCAGGTAATGCTGGTGGTGAGTTACTTGAACTGACCCCTGCTGCAATACCAGAGGAGTTCTATGACCCCCATATTGAGCCCTTAAGGTTGTAATACCAATTTTTCCCACTTCATCGAATAACAGACATCATTAAAAGTTATTATTACAGCTCAGAAAATTTAGTACCAAAGACAAAAACGTTACTCCCAAACCAACGAAAAGCTTAGACTTTGGAGTTCCATATCTTTATCACTTCAACGAATGACAAACAACAGTAAACGGGATCATTACAGGTCAGAAAACTTAGTTCCAAACCCCACAATTTCGGCTCATAGTCACATATTTGGACTCAAAACACTAAAATATTTAGGCACAAAGGTCAAAATAGTTAGATACGAAAGGTCAAAAAGGTATATCCAAAGTCCAAAAAAGTTAGTCCAAAAGACAAATAATTTAACACCAAAAAAACACACATTTGATCGCATTCTCAAAAAGATGAACTGAAAACCCTAAAAGTCTAGCCCCAAAGTCGCATAAATTAGACACAAAACATCAAGAAGGTACATCCAAAGTCCAAGAGACAGAATAATTTAACCACAAAACACAAAAATCTCGTCTCATAGTCAAAAGTTGAAAATGCAGGTTGTCTAGTGAAACATGAAGGCTGTATGCCGGTTGTTGAGTGTGTCTTGATGGATTTATGCAGGTTGTCTAGTGTGTCATAATGGGAGTAGGTAGGTTATCTAGTGTAGCATGAGGGCTGTATGCAGGTTGTCGAGTGTGTCAGGAAGGCTGTATGTATGTTGTCTACTATGGCATGATGACTGTATGTAGGTTGTCTAGTGTGTCTTGATGTCTGTATGTAGGTTGTCCAGTGTGTCTTGATGACCTGATAAGTTACAAAATAATATATTTTGACCTATGATACAAACGTTTGTTTGTATGTTGTTAATTTGGCGATTTGATAGTATTGAAAGACGCCTTGGTTTCCATCGTATGAGGCTCGTTCTAGCCAACTACACCATGCTAGTCTCCCACCTGCGTATTCAGCGTCTATGGCTGGTGTCGAGACTCAGGTGTTTAATGACCGGCTCAGACCATTTTATCCGACAGATCATCCACGACTTTAATAGGCAACTCTATATTTTTATGCCCTCCCAGCACAAGAAGAAGATCTTCTTCTTCCGCCCCGCTCCACCCTCCTCTATACCTGCTACGTCAGCTACCGACTCTTTAGTTTTTTGTATACCCTCCGACCTCCATCTCTCACATAATGAGAGGTCTGTTCTCACTAAAGGTTTAAAATTTATCCCCCTTCGTCCTTCTAGTGACCATTATAATCTTTGTAAGGATGTCCATGGTTTCAATAGACTATGCGCTTGAAGCTCCATTACTCTGACACTACTGTTACTTCCTCCTTACCCACCACTGTAGACGAGTTTTCTCGCTTCCACTCCCGTAAATCGGATTGGACCCTCAACCCGGCGCATCCCAGGCCTTGGGTCACTACATAAATGTTACCTCACGTGAGATACAACAACTGTGCCCTACAAAAATTTAACCGCTCTAATTTATCTCCCTCTGAGCTTCGGGTCCTCTCTAATTTCCGCCGCCGAGAAGACATTGTCATCAAACCGGCAGATAAAGGGGGAGCGGTGGTAGTTTGGCGAACAGACTTATACATTTCAGAGGGTAACAAACAACTATCCAATACCATGTTTTATAAACCCCGTACTGACGACGCTACTGTCCCCCACAATAAGCAGGTCCAATCTACCATCAAGGAACTGATCCGTGACCACCTCCTTCCCCCTAGCGCGTCTCGCCTTATTATCCCGAATAGTGGTCTTGGGAAACCATCTTTTTATATGCTCCCCAAAATTCACAAAATCGACTATCCAGGACGCCCCATCGTGAGTGCGTGTGTTTGCCCGACTGAACACATATCTGACTATCTAGACAGTGTCTTCCAGCCCATGGTTGCCAGTCTTCCCTCATATGTCAAGGACACAAACCATGCACTTAATATCTTCTCTTCTATCTCTCCTCCCATGGTCGCTCATACCGACTTTTTACCCTTGATGTTTGCTCCCTTTACACCTCTATGCCTCACTCCGACGGCCTCTTAGCTCAACGTTTCTTTCTTGACCAGAGACAACACCCCTCTGTGGATACTGCCACCCTTCTCCGCCTTACTGAGCTTGTACTCAACCTCAATACCTTTGAGTTCGATGGTAACTTCTATGACCAGGTTAGTAGAGTAGCCATGGACACCAAGATGGGCCCCAGCTATGCTTGCCTGTTTATGGGCTACCTTGAGTACCAAATTCTCAATTCATATAAAAGTCCCCTTCCCATCATATACCTTCGGTGCACTGATGACTGCTTCGGACTTACCGATCTACCTGAAGATGACCTCTTCAGGTTTATCGATCACATTGGTAGCTATCACAAAGCTATCAAGTTCACATCTTGTATATCCACTTCCTCTGTCACCTTCCTAGATCTTATCGTTTCTTTGGGTACTTCTGGCCTCCACACCTCGGTTTTCTATAAACCCACGGACGCCCATTGTTATCTTCTCTACACTTCATCCCATTCACCTTCTTGTCGTGATTCTATTCTGTTCTCCCAGTTGTTGCGTCTCCGTTGCATCTGCCAGGATGACCAAGATTTCCTTCTACAGGCTCACCTCATGTTAGGTTTCTTCAGCCGCCGGCTTTATCCAGACTCGATCCTCCAGTCTGCCCTCAAGCGGGTCCTCCTTATCTCCCGTCCCGAGGCACTCACTCCTTCCAACCGCCCCCCTTCTGAGAGAACTATACTCACCCTCACATATCATCCTCACAACTTGGCTGCTGTGAGGTTACTCAACCGCTACCGTTTCATTCTCCTCTTTGATCCCACTACCCTTCTACTTTTTAGTGATCCCCCGATGATCGCTTTTACGCGCGACAGGAATCTGAGAGATATTTTGGTTAAGAGCCATCTCCCTCGCCCCCACCCTCAACACTTCGGTACGACCCCTTGTGGTCGTAACTGTATCACCTGTGCCTATGTGCTCCCTACTGACTCGGTCTTGTTCCCTAACGGACGGTTCGAGATCAAGCATAGCTTCACATGTGTGTCCCGCAACATCATTTATGCCATCATATGCCAACGATGCCATATAACCTATATTGGTGAGTCTGGGAGAAGATTAGCGGAAAGATTTTGTGAACATCTACGTGATGTCCAACAAAATACTGGTACTCCGGTGTCTTCCCACTTCAACTCCCTTGATCATAAGGGCAAAGACGACATCCGAGTCACTGGTATTGTCCTTTGTCACTCTGGCGACCGCAGCCGCTATACTTTTGAAAATCGCCTCATAGTCCAGTATGGTTCGCTGACCCCACGAGGTATGAATGTATCGCACTCATACACATAGTTTCCTTTTGGTTGCTCCTTCCCTTTTGCATAGCCTTCTCTACTGCACATATTTGGGTTCTTTGGTCTACTTACTATCTATCTATCTATCTATCTATTGTCCTTTCGAGCCGAAGACGGCACATAGGGCAGAACCACAATCTCAAAAACAGAAACCTAGCATGCCAAAATGGCACATATTGCAGAGATCACTGCTTCTAAAATCTATGGTCTGTTTCCATAACAATAGTTTTTACAATGACAGCTTGTCAAGCCATCGATCAACCTCCTTAGTCGCCTCTTACAACATGCTTGGAAGGACACAGTGTCACTATTCTTTACTCATAATGAGACCCCGGTAACACACAGGAACTACTTACTATGCCATGCTATTTATAGTTTCTCCTCCTCGAATCCCTAATGAGACAATTTGGTGTTCTCCTGTATACCTTTTTTCTGTGCTCCTTACCCCTTATTTGTTTTCATTGTACACCACTCTCGGACATCTCACTCTTGCTGCCTTTTGAGCACCTGTTGGTCTGCTGTTCTTTTCTTTCTCCTTTGTGTTTGCACACTGACCCCTGTGTGAACTCCTCTGGTTCTGTGTGCATTTGCGCACATTTATGCACGTTTCTGTACGTTCACTACAGCCGCACTTGGTTGCTATTTCCTTTTCGTTTTGACCTCTGTTTACACACATGATAGATAATTTTGTTTTCTTTAACACATTTCGATTGTTTTTGTTTTGGTTGTTTCGTTATTAGTTTTGAGTGTGTGTTTATTGTTTGTTCCCGCTGAAGGCTTATTGGGCCGAAACGTCGTTTAGTCTGTGTCGTCCACTTATCACGTAAAGCTTCTTACATACAATTTTTTTTCTTTTTTTAAATTTTTCCTTCTATTTCAAACCTTGTTTTTTTTTTCTCTTCAAGGGAAAATGCTACAGTTTGGAGTCATGGCACAGATTACCTCGATCATTTAAGATTTAATAATTTCAAAAAACTAAAAGGCCACAGCACTTCTTGGTGGACCGTTGCTGATGATCAAATTTGCAATATTTATAAGGATATGTGAGTAGTTTCCTATCACTCTTAAAGTGACGATCAACGATATCTTACAGGATACACAAGATAAGTATACCCTAACGTGTCCGATATTCCTATTGAAAGTCGGTCTCTATAACAACGTAGACCACAAGAGATGAGTAATGATTGATTTGTCTGTGATTCTCATTGGAAGGCAATACTCATATCATAAGAAATTGCGAAATGGTTTTTTAACGTAAAGGTCAAAGTAGACCAGACGAAGTGACTAAAAGTTATATTATCACCCCAACATAATTAACGAAAAAAGAGTGCCAGGATGAGTTACAAGTAGTTTATAAAGTGTGTATCATTGTTGCATAAAAAATAAAAGTAAAGATCCCGTCAATCCCTGTCCAAGTGGCGTATAGGGAATATGGTGTCAGTGACCACAATTTTTACAGACCTTCAGCACATGATTTTTGAGGTAATGTGGTCGATATTACGCCCGTCCCGCTTTACTTTCCCATAAAAATCCGATACTCATTTAAGGCTGGGTGAACCTGGAGCCGTCGATCAGGATCGAACCTGACCTCTTGTCCTTAGTAGTCCAGTTCACTAACCACTGAGCTACCGCAGTTCCCTATTTGGCTGAGTATAGAAGGCCATTTTTGTGTCGCGACCGTTTTGATTCCGTCTTTTATAACCGCCAAGACGTTACCATACCGCTCACTTTTCTCCATTTATACTTTCTGTTTTTGATAGGCGCTGAGCCTTGAGCTGAAGCTGATTTAGGAAAATAAAACAAAACTATCGTTACGACTTTTATTTCGTTTCTGATGTATGGAGGAATTTCTATGTTGGATAATAAAGGCCGTATGCCTAGTGCAGCGGTCACAAGGTATTCAGTCATAGTTTATATTTCAGAAGCTAATTTAATAGACTAAAATAAGTAACAAATACTAAATATTAGCGCACAAGTCAATAGTGGATGAAGAACATCTCCTCAAGAAATGTTACAAATTCGTTCATTAAAATATTACATCGATGAAAAAGGAGCGCGAAGATTAATTATATTAATACTAATTGTAAATTTAAAAAAAATGTATTGATATCTATCGTTGTAGATAATGAGTTCACATCGACTAACTGAACCAAAGATAAATTTCCGCTTAACAGTAGATAACAAACGTTATCCCTCTTCTTGGTGACAAGCAGACCCCGACACTAACTAGGGATACATCAATTTATATCTGAGCAACCCCTGACAGTAGAAGGGGAGATAACATTCGCGATCAATTTAGTCTTCAGCATTTTAGCAGTCCATGTGTTTTTAAGTCAAGTGTCATCGTCGCTCGGAAGCCTGACTGTAACGGGTCTCTAACAATCTTGTATTGGGCGTAGGTACCAAGAGGCTGTTAACTGTCCATCATGTGATGCTACCTTCTCTTCTGTATCATTCTCTTTGCCTCTTGCTCATTCTATCCAGTATAATCGTGCCACTTCACCGTGTTTCATTATAAACATTTATTTGTCAGTATTTTTTTTCAGTCGCCATTTTCCTTCTCCTCGGTGGGTGTGCCATGCACTACGAACGTAAATTTCAATGATTTTGTCTGTGCCCTTTGGTTCTTCCAGAGAGCTGAAGATTTCATCCCTGAGAAATGTTTTTTTTTTTTTTAAACAGTGTTTCTCTATTATTGATTTGTAGAAAATACAACATTGGCGTTTGTGTTATGTATTTTATGCAGAATGACCACAGGGTCAGAGCAGTACCTCTCAATTAGAATATATGGGGTAATTGTTGTCAAGAATATTGCAGCTGGTTCTCAATTTGTCTTTTACTTGAAAGGTTAAAGATGGCATCATGTCTTTTGTGAAATGAGGGGCAACACTCACTCTGTTTCTCTCAAATAGTGTTCTTGATTACACTGAATCTTTTCCAACACTTTTTGTGTGAGTTTTGTTGTTATTGAGTGTATCAGGTGATCCATGAATTTCCAAGCTGACAGTTATCTAGTTGTCATATTTTTTAGTAACTTATGATTCATTACTTCGAACCAACACCTCTTTATCCAGGTTTCTTAGTTGTGTCGTATCTTTATTTCGATGGGCCATTTCATCCTTTTTCATTCACGACTTGTTTGTGTTTCTTACTTTAGCTAAATGCTCTCTATTATATAATGCACATATAGTTTTTACACACAAAAATAAATAAGCAGTTTTACTTCTGAGTTGAATATACTGTCATGTAATTCAATATGCAAGGTCTGCCCCAAATGCGTGCTCCAATTAGATAAACAAATACTACCAACAGTTTTTTTTTTTTATTACGTAAAGTCCTTTCCAAATAGAACAGACGATAATTTCTGATGCTGGTGGCTGAAGTTTGATACAAAACCAAAGCGTATGTTAATATCACGGCTTTGAAAAGAAGAAAACCAAAGCGTATGTTAATATCACGGCTTTGAAAAGAAGAAAACCGAAGCGTATGTTAATATCACGGCTTTCAAAAGAAGAAAACCAAAGCGTATGTTAATATCACGGCTTTGAAAAGAAGAAAACTAAAGAGTATGTTAATATCACGGCTTTGAAAAGAAGAAAACCAAAGAGTATGTTAATATCACGGCTCTGAAAAGAAGAAAACCAAAGAGTATGTTAATATCACGGCTTTGAAAAAAAAAGAAAACCAAAGCGTATGTTAATATCACGGCTTTGAAAAAAAAAGAAAACCAAAGTTTATGTTAATATCACGGCTTTGAAAAGAAGAAAAAAGCGTATGTTAATATCACGGCTTTGAAAAGAAGAAAATCAATCGTATGTTAATTTCACAGATTTGAAAGGAAGAAAATCAAAGCGTATGTTAATTTGACATATATGAAAAGAAGAAAATCAAAGCGTATGTTAATTTCACAGATTTGAAAAGAAGAAAATCAAAGCGTATGTTAATTTCACAGATTTGAAAAGAAGAAAATCAAAGCGTATGTTAATTTCACAGATTTGAAAAGAAGAAAATCAAAGCGTATGTTAATTTCACAGATTTGAAAAGAAGAAAATCAAAGCGTATGTTAATTTCACAGATTTGAAAAGAAGAAAATCAAAGCGTATGTTAATTTCACAGATTTGAAAAGAAGAAAATCAAAGCGTATGTTAATTTCACAGATTTGAAAAGAAGAAAACCAAAGATGTCCCAAATTTGTAAACCATTCTTGGGAGGACAATCTACTGCAGCGTTTATAAACCGTGATCCGCCCCCTCCCCCCCTTTTTTTCCCCCCTCTCAGAGTTTCGCGATGCCATCACAGGGGGTCCGCGAAGGCTTCAATAATAACATATTTTGTAGCTAAATGGAATGAGACAATTCATGAATTAATTAAAGCACAAATAAAATGGCTGTTGCACTTTTCATCATCATGTGATATACCGGTTGGCGTCGGCGATCATGTCCCTCCACAATCTTCTATTTAACGTGCATTGTATCAATTATGTTGTTGACTGTTTCCATGCCATGACACAAAGCTATCCAGTATCTTCTCTAGTTGTCATCCGCGATATCTCTTTTCCTGTATTTTGCCAGTTGTAACAAGGTATTCCAATTTTCCTCTTCTCACGATGTGCCCGACAAATGTTGATTGTTTCTTTATGATGTTTCTTAGGAGCTCCGTTTTTGTGTTGGCTTCTATAAGAATGTCCTTGTTGGTCTTTTTAACTGTCCAGGGAACTTTCAACATTCTTCTGAGAAATCCCATCTCTGTGGCCTCCAATAGTCTTTTCATTTGTCTGTTTACTGTCTATGATTCGCTTCCATAGGTCAAAATTGGCTCTATAAAGTACCGATGAACTCTCTTTCTCACTTCTGTTGACATAGATTTGTTGCATAGGACCTTTTTCATTTTCTGAAATGCTATTTTGGTCTGAGCTATTCTGCTTTTTTATTTCTGATATTATTATTGTGCCCAAGTATTTGACGCGTTGCACTTGTTTCAGATCTGCCCTGTTTATTTTTATGCCGCATGATAGCGATGAATGCTTCTTCGATATGACAATTACTTCTGTTTTCGTACTATTCAGACTGAGACCTTTCTTGCTGCTTTCTTTTACCATTATGTCTATCATTTCTTGTAGTTCATTCTCTGTCTCTGCTATTAAGACTGTGTCATTCACATATCGCAAATTATTTATGTTGTGACCGTTGACATCAATTCCTTTTATATTTCCTATTGATCTCATAATATTTTCGCTGTAAAGTGAAAACAAATCCGGTGACAGAACACAGCCTTGTCTGACTCTTTATTTTATATATTGGAACTGCATTATTTGGTTGCTAATCCTTATGGCTGCTGTTTGTTGTCAGCAAATGCTCTTTTGGGTGTTTTAAATCTTGAGTTGAGGTTGGATCATGGGGCTCCGCGACAACAAAACGTATTTAATCGGGGTACGCGATGAAGGTAAGTTTGAGAACCTCAGGTCTACAGAATTGAGAGTAAACTGAGAGCAAGTAATGGAGAAGAAGGTAGTGGAAAGCATGCTTTTATAGAACAGTCTAACAAAGTGGTTTATCTCGTAGTATTTTGTCCATTTAGTGAAACCTTCCAGTGATTCCAATCGTAAACATTGTGTCATGTTAAAATGCTGGAACGCTAACATTTTCTCAATGGCACATATTATTTTTGTGCTGCTCTGTGCGTCCTGTAGTAGTAGTAGTAGTAGTATTAGTAGTAGTAGTAGTAGTATTAGTAGTAGTAGTAGTAGCAGTAGTAGTATTAGTAGTAGTAGTAGTAGTAGTATTAGTAGTAGTAGTAGTAGTAGTATTAGTAGTAGTAGTAGTAGCAGTAGTAGTATTAGTA
The DNA here is from genome assembly GCA_032433765.1 of Megaustenia siamemsis. Classification (NCBI taxonomy): domain Eukaryota; kingdom Metazoa; phylum Mollusca; class Gastropoda; order Stylommatophora; family Ariophantidae; genus Megaustenia; species Megaustenia siamemsis. The sequence continues at coordinate 34,913,939 of JAVIAB010000024.1, forward strand.
GTAGTAGTAGTAGTATTAGTAGTAGTAGTAGTAGCAGTAGTAGTATTAGTAGTAGTAGTAGTAGTAGTATTAGTAGTAGTAGTAGTAGCAGTAGTAGTATTAGTAGTAGTAGTAGTAGGGGGAGGAGGAGGGGGAGCAATAGTAGTAACATCAGTTGTGGTAGTAGCAGTAATAATAACAGTAATAATAATACGTTTCATATATAGAAAGATACATGTAGAAAGATAGCGTTATATAGATTTCTCGTGAATGCAGCGGTGTTATGACTAAATAATTCTAATTTTGAAAGAAAATCATATAGAACAAATGCAGTTAAAAGCTGAGACTGACACCTGTGTTTTTTATGCGTCCTTATCTTTACGTCTCCATATGTCTTATCCCTTTTCGTCTCCAATCTTTATTTCCTTCTGTATCAATGCGCCATTTATGTCTATCAAAGTCAAGTCAAGTACCCCCGTCACGCCAAGTGGCGTATAGGGAATATGGTGTTAGTGACCATATATTTTACAGACCTTCGGCACATGATTTTTGGGGTAATGTGGTCGGTATTACGCCCGCGCCGCTTTACTTTCCCAGAAAAAAAATCCGGTACCCATTAATGGCTGGGTGAACCGGACGCCGTCGGTTGGGATCGAACCCTACCTCTTGTCCTTTGTAGTCCAGTTCACTAATCACTGAGCTATCGCGGCTCCCATTTATGTCTATCGCTTGCACTTATTCCAGAATGTTACCGTGAAAGAAATTGTTTATGTCTCACAAGCAATCATCTTTAATCGAAGCACTCATTAGTCGATAGGTCGCCAGCTCGCTATGCAAAACGTTTTTTTTAAAATTCTGCTGTCCTCCATACAGATCACTTGTTCCAACCATCTCAGGTGACAGTGGCTTAGCAGAGCATATATGTTGTGCGTGTTTGCACCTTTAAGAACAGCAGCGTTGAACACATGGTCCTGCCATCAATTGCCTACGATTCTTCTTAATCAGAGCAGGCAGTGTGCTCTGAACTGATGTTCTTTAATACGTTGAACATGCCATACCATGTATAGCCGAAGTTCTAATGAAGCAGATCGGATATACTTCAAGACTAATATTTTTTTTTGGGTGAGTGCTTAACTTTCCAATACTCTTTTTGCAAGTCTATATATAGTGACTGATGCTCCGCCTGTGAAGTTGTTTGTGATTTATGTATTGTGACGTAAATATATTATCCTATTTGTATGTTTTCTCCTCTTTGTAGCTTTCAATTAAAAAAAAGACGTTTGTTCTTTTTGTCACATGTTACAAACAAGCGACGATTGATTTCACCTTTAGTCTCGACACATCAGACTATGTCAAACATATTTTAGGGCAGGGTTTGTCTTCCCTCTTCGACCTCTATACTCTTGGTCAAGCCGAGTGGTTTGTTTCGGAGGCGACCAAGTGGAATCGGAGGATTATTTTGATCAATTCTGATTCGATTACTCTCACATCAACACTCAAGATCACTGATTACTATTAACTCATGAACTGCACCTGGGTTTATGTCTGGCTACCTTTGAAACCACTTGCAAGTATGTCGTGGATGTTATCAAGATAAACACAGTTTAACTCGCCCCTTTTATCCTCTTCCCCGTCCCCTTAATTATCGCAAGTACGGGAATCTAAGCAAACAGGTGGGCGTATAGTCAAATTGTCAGTCAAAGGTCATTCTACATACCTTAACGGTAGATAACGACATCTTGGATATATATTTTTTTTCGTTTGCTAGCTTTTACCTCTGATGAAGTCCCTAAAGACTAGGAACTGAATTTTGTGTGTTAATCCATTTTTCCCTGGCAGCCGTGTGCACAGGGGTCCCTCGCCTCGGATATGAAATAGATAAACGTTCCTTCCCCAAGACAGAAACGTGAGCATCAACTGTTGTTGTTTCTTCCTCATTAAGCATTAGTATGCACGACTGCAATGCTTATACACAATTCTGGTCAATTTTTTGTAACGTCTTATGGGGACAATGTTAATGACAAAGAAATAAAGCACCCGAATTTAATTAAAGGTCTACTTTTTGGTTGCATTCTTCTTCTTCTTCTTTTCTCTTTTCACTGATACCTAAAAGGTGTCGTGGTTTATATCATTTGTCGTTCTTGTGCTGCTCGAATTGTCTGAATTAGTGATTTTCCTTTGTTGTTACATGTCTCTGTCACTGCATCTATCCATCTTCTTCTGGGTCTTCCTCTTGGTCTTTTTCCATGCATTCTCGAGAAGAACGCCCTTGATGGTGATTGGTGAGGATTCATTGTGACCAGGTGGCCAAACCATTTAAGTTGTTGTGTGTTGGATCGAGAGATGTAAATATAACATTTTGTTATAAACCACGACGCTGCGCTACTGATACCCATTTCAGGGCCATGTCGAGCAGCAGTCATCAGAACAAAAAATGTTGATTAACTAGTGTTGATTAACTAGATGTAACGCCACAGTGAACCGTTAGCCAGGATGGAGATGTGAAAAGCTACAATGGTTTTCTTGATTTTTTAAATGTTGTCTACGCTAGAGGTAATGTAAAAAAACCTCTTGTATATCAAGAAAACTCATGACTAACAGGACTGGTTAGTCATTCTGGCTATGACGCATTGTTAACAGGTAGCCCAACTGTGAAGTGAGATCTTGATAAGTTGTGGGAAGATGGGGAGAAAGAGGAGAGAGAAATTAGATAGCAGTATCTACGTATTGATACGAAAGGCCTATCTCTAAGATGGATTTACTTTGTAAATTACAATTATGTAATCAGAATGAATCGTCATATTTCAGTTAGATAATACCAGTTTCATAAATACACCTATTTCACACTTAACGCTTGATCATGCAGTTAACATGTTTATGACTATTTCAGTGTTTTGGTTCACATAAACGTTCATTTTTTTTCTTTCGCCTTATTTCTTTTCACTTATTTTCTTCCAACCATTAAATCAGACTTTTCAATATCGCTTCACTGTGCTGTTTATCAATTCTTTGCTGTGGTGTGTTAGCTCATGTTTTATTTGTCAGCTATTGTCTCGTTTCTTCAACATTTTAAATATTTTACTTACAGTGTAAGGTCGGATCCATGTTTCAAAATTAACCTGAATAGTTCGAGAAAAGGAAACAGAAAGAAACATCCAGGATATGTACAAGTGACCCAGCTCACAAGTAACACACAAACACACACACACACATGCACGCGTGCACGTACACACACACACACGCATTCACACACATTCATACATACACATTCATACACACACATTCACATACATTCATACACACACACATTCACGCACGCACACATTCACACACCACATACCCAAACATTTAACAGTAACGAACACCGGTGAGTGATTAAAAGCAACATAGAAATTGCAACGCCAGATTACTCCACAACACTTATCCTGAAGTGATGACTTTCCATATCATCTTACAAAATATTGACTATTGTCCCTTGTCCAATCACTGTAATCACGGTAGCCCCTGGCTGAGCAAGTGCAGAGGTTTTCATGAAGCTCAGCCCTAACCAACATATAATGTATGTTATGTCAATACCATTTGGGTGCAACATTTATGAAGTGTGGGAGCCGCGATAGCTCAGTGGTTAGTGAACTGGACTACAAAGGACAAGAGGTAGGGTTCGATCCCAACCGACGGCTTCCGGGTTCACCCAGCCTTTAATGGGTACCGGATTTTTTTCTGGGAAAGTAAAGCGGTACGGGCGTAATACCGACCCCATTACCCCAAAAATCATGTGCTGAATGTCTGTAAAAGGTATGGTCACTAACACCACATTCCATAAACGCCATTTGGCGTGACGAGTGTACTTTAGTTTTACTTTTTTAATTTCATAAATGCTATTAATTATATCTCTTTATAGCCTTGCCGTCTACACACATTTAGTTTTGTTATTTTAATTGGTTTCACTTTCGTTATACTGAATTTTATCTGGGACAGAATGGGACCAGAATAATTGTAATCAGAGCATTTTCAACATGAACTCGGGAAGCTTTGTAGTTTTTGTTTAATTAAGTGAAATGAGATCACATGTACTGTGTGCTTCTTTTTCTAAAATCGTCCTAGTTTAAGTGAAATGAGATCACATGAATTGTGTGCTTCTTTTTCTAAAATCACCTTCGTTTAAGCCAAATGAAATCACCTGTATTGTGCCTCTAATTCCAAAATCGCCATCGTTTAAGTGAAATGAGATCACATTTACTGTGCTTCTTTCTTCCAAAATCGTTCTCATCGTTTCCACGTTATCTGGATACCCTTTTGGTGTTCAGAGACAAAGTTCTAATTTTCGTTCTTCTTGCAAATTTAACCGATTGTCATGCAATTCAATGTCCCTCCATAGTGTATATAATAACAAATCCGTATTGCTATGTATTTTGCAGTGGCATTTTGAGGAGCTTATGCATACACACCGTCTTAACCTTCACAGCATGAACAGCGTTACTAAAACACAACCTATAATCATATCTTCATGATCATCATTATTATCAACGTTTTTTTTCAGCTTCTTATTGAACACTATTGTTCAACAAGTTGAATCAACCTTGAAATTATATTATAGTTGTTTTTGTTGTTTGATTTGTTATATTGAAATAATTTTTAACGACAGGATAGTCAGCCCAAAAAGTCCAACCATATACATGTATAATCAATTTTTATCGAGAAGTAAATGAGAGATTAGTGCGCTTCTTATTGCACAGACAATTTACAAGAAAACACAACACAAACTTAACTGTTTGTGAGTGCATGCTTGTGAGGTGTGCGCGCGCGTTATGTGCCTATGTATGTGCGCGTGTATGTGTGTGTAAATAGGGAGGATAAGAATGGGGCAATCAATCAAACTGGCGAGTTAGCAACAACTGAAACAGCCCCTAGAGATGTACTACATAGGACGCGGGGTGAAAGTTGTTACAAACTTATCATATAAAGGGGAGGAAACTCAACTTTAACGTCGTATGGTACTGTATGTATTTGGCGGTATCTGGCTTGTGTTTTTTTTTTTCTCGTTGATAAAAACTACTGATACTACATTCACAGTTCAGTAAGCTAGTAGGTCTGGCAACTTTGTTTTCCTGCTGATTTGACTGGAGTGTCAGGCAAGAATTGAACCCATGTTCATTTTATTTCTAAGCAAACCTCCAAACCACTACACTGAAAATTGTCTCCATACACTTACATTTTATTTCTTAGCAAAACTCCGAACCACTACACTGAAGATGCTCTCCATACACTTAAATCATAGTTAACCTGGTTTAGTGATCCTTGGATCAATTATCTACTTCTATTTGGTGTACGATAAACCTCAAACTTTGACTTCTAGGTTGTATTGGACCGTAGGGGCCAGAACGCCAATCCAGCAACTGAGCTGAGAGCCATCAGTGACCCACAACTGACTGCATGGGTCAGCGAACAACAGAGCTGATCAAAATCCTGCTCCACCTCCTAGAGGTGCTACAGGAAGCAGACTATCCAGTTTTGCTAAGCGAATAGGAATCAAAAAGAGACGGTAACCCGATTACGCAAAAATGTCATGCTGAAATCGAATGTTTTGGGCTGAAAGACGCAAATATCACATCTTAGCTGCAACCCACAACACAACACACCTACACCCACTTAAACGACTATCATTTCTTTATTAGTCGTCAGGTGAACGTCAGAAAGACTATACACTGCAAATTGCTATACGAATGTGTAGTGAATAGCACATTTTTACTAATGTTTTTAGTTGAGCGAGAGACTATAAACAGATTGCATGTGACTATACCGTGATTTAGCAAAGGGGCGGATCATTTGATAACGGAACTGCACTTGGCTTTCATAACAGGGCTTTGACCTCATTATCACGCTGTCCACTGGTAAATCTTTTGAGTGCCCACGTCTTGATATCTTCCAATGTACAATTTTGTAAACAGCTTTAGTCAAGGCGTCAGTTATTGATTACTACTTGTAAAGTCCTCTGATGGATCTTGAGAGTGCGCGAGAAGACAAATAACATGTTTATTATATTAGGCCTGAAGTTACATTAAATTCGATTAGTTTAACCACAGGTGACAAGTAGGGTAGTGTTGGGGACAGGGGTTGTAAGAGGCGAAGTTGAAAAGTTGAAATACTAGTGCATAGAACAAATCAAAATAAGTTACACTGTACTTCAATTAATACAAATATTCTTCTGGAACTCGATAGTTGTTTTCCCCTTCAGCTTCTACGAAAACCTCACTGGCATTCTTTGTTACAGTTTGGATTATGAGACCATTGTCTGCTGCTCTGAGTGCATGGGAGAGTTGAGTGTTGATCTGTTGAAGAAGATGATGTTATTCCGAATTATGACATTGCGAAATAATCACTTCAGGATGACGCAATTTATTATTTCTCTATTATATTTTTTTCTTGAAAAGAGGAGTATCATGGTCTACGCCCTATGGGCTGGCTACGGCTCGAAAGGTCAATTGATAGATAGATTATAATTTGCAGTAGACACTATCGTCAGCTGTCTTGTTGGCCCGGCTAAACGATTAGCGGGAGGTTAGAGAGGTAAACACGGTAACAAAAAATGTCATGATGGAGTTGGACATGTCAGACTGAAGACCTGAAGACTAAAATAAAGTAGCTTGCTAAAAACTAGTGCACATCTCAAGTACGTCTCACTTTTAAGGATTGGCGATGAAGAAATGTATGGTCAGGGATCGCAGCAGAAGAAGAAGCAAATCTCTCGCAAATAATCATCAATGTTTTAGAGACAAACAGAATAAGCGAACCAACACGTATCAAGACCTTACTATACTTTCATGAGAGTTCCTGATACACACGCGCGCGCGCGCACACACGCACACACACGGTTCGCGGCGATAGAACAGAAAAAGCTAGGCAATTGAACACAAACAGCCAGGCAATTGAACAGAAACAGCCAGGCAATTGAACACAAACAGCTAGGCAATTGAACAGAAACAGCCAGGCAATTGAACAGAAACAGCTAGGCAATTGAACAGAAACAGCCAGGCAATTGAACATAAACAGCTAGGCAATTGCAAGAAAGCGTGGGTCAGATAACAACTTTATGCAATAACTTTAAAGCACTCATTAACCAAAACGAGGCTTCTGTAATGTGGTGTTCACTGAACAACAGAATAGTTTAAGACACCCTCCCAGTCATAAACTGCAATGGTGCAACCATCGTGAGAAGTTCGACTATTAATTATTTGGCAATAGCATTCGATAGGTCCCTTTCTTTCAATCAACACGTGGGAAATGTTATTCAAAAGGCAAGGAGAGGTGTCAGCGCCATCAAGATCATGGCCAGAACTAATCTGCAGCGATCTTTACTATTCTCGCTTATGCAGGCTATGGTGCTCTTCTACTGGATTATGGTTTGAGTGTGCTCACTTTCTCGTCAACTCGGCGCTACCGAGGTCGTAATATGAGAATTCATCGAAAATGTGTCGTCACTTCAGGACACTGTCATCTACACGGATGGTTCTGTATCCCGCGAACAGCGCTGTGGGTGGGGTTTTGTGGTATACCAACATAGCAGGAAATTATCTAGGGAATCTGGCAAATGTGGCATTACTGTGTCCAGCATGAGAATGGAGATAGAAACAGCAATGGCGGCGATAACATGGGTAGTTGCACAGAACGTGGTTCACACTGTCTTGGTGACTGACTCGCAAAGTATGCTACAGGAGATTGACAGACAGTGTCTGCGGCAGGAGTGGATGGAGCTCTTGGATGGCTCTACAGTGAGTACGTTAATCTGGGTGTACTGTCCAAGGCATCGAGGTGTCCAATGAAATAGCCGACAAGCTTGCTAGCAGCACTGATACTGAGTGTGGCCTTACTCTTGATAAAGAGGATATCGCCTAGTTTATTCTGCATTCCTTAGGAGAAAATAAAGGAGAAAGGGCAGGACAAGGATGTATACATTGAGAGATTGAGGAGTTAAAGGTGGAGAGGGGGTCTGGTCGATCCAGAGAGCTTAGTAAGTAAAGCAGATGTATCTACAATCAACACCTTACAGGAACGATCAGTCTGTCTACACTTCTAGAAATGCAGAGACGGGGGGTGGAGCCGATATGGGAATGTCATGACTGTAGTGAAACTGCCATAAATATAATATAATAGTAATTAACTACCAAGCAGTTATAAACACCAATATAGAAGTGTTTGTGGTGTACAGTAATGAACAGAGTCAAACAATCGTGAACTGAGAACATCTATCATCAACAGCATGCAAACCTAATGGAACCTGTGTGGTTTGATCCCCATGTAAACCGATGGGTCAACACAAATTTTAATAAACGATAGTGGAAGGTACTAATGAAATGTTCAAACAAATGGAAATACGGCACCAAGTAGGATTTCAAAGACAAGCTCCTATTGCAGCAGAAGGGGTGGGGCAACTATAAAGCTCACGCAACAAAACAAACGAAGCGATGTTCCTTAGTTCCTTGCAGAGGAACTTGAACATTTTAAAATACTGTTATAATTTATAGTAGTGACGAAAAGAGTGTGTAGCCAAAGGAAGATTTGCAGTATAAGTGATAACATCTCACTCTAGTGATAAAGAGAACCTGTAATTTAATTGATATTATCTCACTCTAGTGGTTAGGAAGACCTATAATATATTTGATATTATGTTATTATAGTGTACACAGGAGACTTGAAATATAGTTGATATTATCTTCCCCCAGTGCATCAAGAAAAACTGCCTGACAGCTGTAAGGAACAATTACATATTTTAGTCACATTCCAAAAGAACATCCGTATAATGCAAAATATACAATCTATCTATCTATCTATTGACCTTTCGAGCCGTAACCGGCCCATAGGGCGTAGACCAAGATACACCTTCTCCTATATGAATTTTTGTTCTAGCAGTTTTCTTTTAAAGATATTTTATCAAATCTCGCCATCTGTCTCTGTTCTGTGCAAGCAGTTCTATCTCATTGAGGGAGCCGATTCCTGCTGCTCTTGCCTCTCTCATCAATGTTCTTCTCAGTGTCTCCCTGGGTCTTCCTCTTTTTCTTTTACCTGTTGTTTCCCATATGAGGGCTTGCTTTGCTATTCGATTATTATCTCTTCTCATCACATGTCCAACGTATGACCATCGTCTTTTCTTTATTACTGAAGATATTAGTGGTTGATTGGCGATTTCTCTAATTTCCTCGTTTGTTTTGAATTAGTTCCATTCTATACCAAATATTTTCCTTAGACATTTATTTTCGAATGCGTTCAACTTTGTTTCTATATCTCTTGTTGTTTTCCAGCTTTCACACGCCTACGTAAGGGTTGATAGTACATTTGATTTGAATAGCCTAAGTTTTGTAAATATACAATGCCCAACATTAAAGAAGATGGCTATCTGCAGTATTATTTCTTTATATAAAGGAACAGGTGGTAATCGCCATCACAGAATAGGGTACACTTTTTCGGGCATAATATGTGCAGAAAGTTAAAGATTTTCCGCTGAGTTCTGTGTATATGTGAACAAGCACCCCAGATTGTAGGGCATATTCTTCAAAATTCTGGCCAATGTCATGCAATGAGGCACATACTGGATGGTTTAGTCGCCGGATTATCCTCATCGCACATCGAACAAGTCCTCAGATAACCTCCTCAGCGAATCACACAGAAGCCAACGACAGAGAAATACATGCCCCCCCCCCTTTTCCCATCCATATTCCTGCTATGACTTCTTTGGATTTAGAAAACATCTCTCTTGACTCGAGAATCTGACAGTCCAACCAAGGCTGCAAACTAATCACGAGCATAGTTGTAACCATCATCTCGCTCTTCCTATTTTTAGACCGTCTGGGATCTGTCTATCACAAAGCCACATACTCCGCTATGACGTAGTATGCACAACGTTTATCAACAATGTGAAGCAGTGAGTATAAGTAAAAGTAAGTAAAGTAAAGTAAAGTAAAGTAAAGTACCCCCCTTACGCCAAGTGGCGTATAGGGAAATATGGTGTTAGTGACCCTATATTTTACAGACCTTCAGCACATGATTTTTGGGGTAATGTGGTTGGTATTACGCCCGCGCTGCTTTACTTTCCTAGAAAAAAAAAATCCGGTACCCATTTAAGGCTGGGTGAACACGGAAGCCGTCGGTTGGGATAGAACTCTACCCCTTTGTCCTTTGTAGTCCAGTTCACTAACCACTGAGCTATCGCGGCTCCCTAGTGAGTATAAGGTGGGGGACAAATGGAAGTGTATGGGAGAAGTTGAGGGGAGAGTGAGAAGGTGTTAACTAAAAAGAGAATCAGCGAGTCCACGGGGAAAGGTGATTAGTAATAAAGAGAATAGAGAAACATCGAATAGCACGGGAAAGAATACGACCCAATTAGGAGTGAGGTTGAAATGTAAAACGGGGTATGATTGGTCGAAAGGAGGGAAGTGAGGAAGAATGATAGGTTGGGAATTCATTCGAGATAAAACGAGTGCTCAGTGCGGACGTTTTGTTGTTGTTTGACAAACCGGTACCGTGAGCATAGTGAGTTGTGGTGCCCATTAGGGGTTAGAGTTAGTCAGTTGGGGTACGGCGGTCGAGTAACACGGACCGTGCTGCAGATTCATGGACAGTCATAATCGTGTTAGAATAAGGAGTTCTGAAAATCGAAATCAACGACTAAGGTAGGGCTAGTGAGCTAGATAGAGTTCACAGATTCATGGACAGTTAGATTTGTGTTAGAATAAGGAGTTATGAAACTCAAAGCCAACGAACAGCGTATGGCTAGTGAGCTAGAGTTCACAGATTCATGGACAGTTAGACTGGTGTCAGATTAAGGTGTTATGAAACTCAAAGCCAATGAACAGCGTAGGGCTAGTGAGCTAGATAGAGTTCACAGATTCATGGACATTAGAATTGTGTTAGAATCAGGAGTTATGAAACTCTAAGCCAACGAACAGCGTAGGGCTAGTGAGCTAGAAAGAGTTCACAGATTCATGGACATTAGAATTGTGTTAGAATCAGGAGTTATGAAACTCTAAGCCAACGAACAGTGTAGGGCTAGTGAGCTAGAAAGAGTTCACAGATTCATGGACATTAGAATTGTGTTAGAAACAAGAGTTATGAAACTCTAAGCCAACGAACAGTGTAGGGTTAGTGAGCTAGAGAGAGTTCACAGATTCATGGACAGTCAGAGTGGTGTTAGTGTAAGGATTTATAGAGTCGCAGATTTGCGTGCAATCAGAATTGTGTTAGTGTCAGGAGTTATGAAACTCTAAGACAACGAATGATTTACATGATAGGAAGCTAGACAGCTTTCACAAATTCATGCTCAATGATGAATACAATGTTATAATGTAGTTGCTGCTTCCAGAAGCAATGAACAAGGTAGGTGGCAGGAAGAGAGACAGCTTTAGTAGAAGTTCAGGCTCAGTGATGAGTGTGAGCTTAGAATGTAGTTGTGAAACACAGTAGCAACGAACAATTAACTTGACAGGTAGCTAGACAGCTTCACAAAGTCATGCTTAATGATGAATATAATGTTGTAATGTAGTTGCTGCATCCAGACGCAACGAACAAAGTAGGTGACAGGAAGAGAGACAACTTGAGTTAGTTCAGGCTCATTGATGAGCACACCATTAAAGTGTAGTTGTAGGTTCCGAACCAACACAGGTGCTGGCAAAGGTACGAGTAGACAACAGTGGGAAAGTTAGCAGCATCGACCAGTGGCCTACCTATTGAAGGGGTCATTGGACTTTAGTGTGGGAAGTCAGAGGCGGAGCATGTGGGCGCCTTGTGGTTGCCATACAATGTGAGAAGGGCCTCTGAGACACATGCTATGGGTATGTTTGTGTAATTGTGATGCGAGGTGGAAATTCTTGCAAATAAACCTCGAGTGTATATGTTACCTGGTGTTCATTAACTATTTCCTAGCATGCAATATGTGTACGTCTGTGCTTAGTGAAGAACGAAACTGGGTGGGCCACCAAGCACAGGTCCGTGAAGCAGAAGCAGTCGTCACATCGAACAGCGCCAAGTACCAGAGTATCCAACCACATCGATCCAGGGGGGCCAAGCAGTAGTCCAGCCCTTAGCCGAGCTGACGGGTGTCAGTACTGAGAGGGCAGTGCAGTGTCCAGGCAAGGCGAGCTTCAAGATTAACCAACATCGAGTCCACGAATAGGTCAACCCATACGGAACTGAGACCGGCCTGTATCAAGTGGGCTGATATAGGGTCAAGACGAGCTGTCCGGGGCAAGACGCCACCGGCAATCTACGCGCCTGAACGGGCAGAACATTCACAACTAAACTGCATTGACCATAACTTTAAATGCTTAAAAAAACACAATGTATTGAAAACAGAATTATGTACACACGAACAAAGACGATAACGATGATTGCCAGTGTTGCAATGGAACGCCTGAATGAAAAAAATATATTCTATAAAAAAGATACGTAACACACATTGTCCAAGCGTCGCGTTAAAGTCGACGATTGAAGTTCCGAGACAAAACACTGGAATGTGATTCATTCATTGAGTACCGTCTCCGAATCAAAGGTTGGCTACCATGGAGCGTCATTCCATTCAGTCTCTTTGCTCTGATGGTGCAGGTTGTCATAGGCTGACTTGTCCTTCAATTTGATGTTTCTCGTCCACGTTAGTCTTGGTCTACCTTTGCCACTTTTACCTTGTATTCTCCCTTCCAAAATTACTTTCATTAGTCTGCTGTGGAAGGGTTGCTCCAAAAATCTAATTTGTCTTGTTTGAATTGTGTTTAGTAGTTATCTTTTCATTTTTAATTGTTTTAAGACTTCATCGTTTGTTTTCTTTTCTTTCCATCCAATTATTCCTATTCTTCTATAAATCCACATTTCATAGGCTTCAATTTTCTGTTCTGTTTTCTTGTCCAATGTCCATGTTTCTGCACCATACAAGAATGTTGAGAAGATATAACATTTTGCTATTCTTAGTTCCCTGGTGTTGTTTGTTTTGATGTTAGTATATTTTTCGTTCGTGGACAATAGGACAACAGACAAGAAAATCACTGGAGGATGTAGAAATGTGGCTTTACAGAAGAATGTTGAGAATACCATGGACAGCTAAGAAGAGTAATGAAAACGTTCTGAAAGAGGCCTAAGCAAAAAGAGAGCTAATTTCCAATATCAGGGATAAACAATCTAATGGAAAAATCGAGGGACGAAGAGATAGAGGGAGGTAAAGAGAAAAGATAACAGACAGCTTAAGAGAATGGCTTGGCAGAAGGTCAACAACGGAAATGATAAATAGCTGTCGAGATCGAAAGTTGTGGAGAGACATGATTACCGAGCAGGCACGGTACTTGATGATGATGATATTTTTCGTAGCTTTAAAATTACTTTTATCCATTCCCATTCTTCTGTTTGTTTCAAATGTATACTTTCCATCATTGGTTATTGTATGTTCAAGTAGGTGTAGCTCTGAACTGTCTCCAGGTCTACTCCTTCAACTTTGATATCCACTTGTAGGTTTTAAGTGTTATCTTTGTTTATCATTGTCGTTTTTAGTCTTTTTGATATTCATATGTAATCCATATTTTTTGCTTGTCATGTTTATTTAATTAAGTAATTGTTGTAGATCTTTAGGATTTTCTGCTAGTTAATACAATATCAACATCATATCTTAGGTTATTATTTATCTTTTCATTAATGTTTAGGCCTGGCATCTCTGTGATGTTTTTAAAGATTTGATTAGTGAATAGACTGAACAAGCTTGGTGATAGGATGCACTTACTCCTCTTTTTATATCAATGGGTGTAGAGTTCTCTTTGTTATATTTAATTTAAGGTGTTTATGGTGTATTCTAGCAAATGCTGCCATATACCAGCTTTCACCATTGCTAAGGCATCCAAACATTTCTATGCCAGTTAAACAACAAATGATAAATAGCATTTTCATACCAACTTCGTGCTATGAAAGTCAAACATGGACCCTTTCTAAATCACAATTAAGAAAGATCAATACACGTGAGATGCGATGTTTGAGAAAAGTAACAAACAACACAAGAAGAGATAGAATACCAAATGCAATTATAAGAAAAATGGTAGGAACAAAACCCTGCCAAGAATATATAGAACAACAACAACTTAAATGGTTTGGTCACCTATGTATGGCCCTTTTCGTCTTGTCAGACGGTCTAGTGGAGGCTATTGCGTATTTTTTTGAGGTATTGTTTTTGCCGAACAGTTCTCTCGTGGCTAATTCTACCAATGTTTGACAAACACACGCGGTCACATAATGAACAAGTCAGGCTCGCTGGTCCACAGGGTTTACCATCCTTTTTCATGAGTCTCTTCTCTTCTAAGTCCTGTCTTAGCACAGTCTCAAATGTTGTTATACCGTTCCTTATACGTGCTCTCCATGATGTGCGATCACTTGCCAGATGTTGCCAGTCGTTTTCACAGATGGAGAAGTCTTTCAGAGATGATTTGCAGATATCTCTATATCGTAGTTTAGGTCTGCCGATTTGTCGTTTTCCGTGTTTTAGCTCGCCATATAGTATTTGCCTAGGAATGCGTTTTTCTTCCATCCGTTGGACATGCCCTAGCCATCTTAGCCTTCGACTTCTGAGCATCGACATGATTGTTAGGGTCTTAGCACGTTGCAGGACAGTTAAGTTGGTTATTTTGTCCTGCCATTTGATGTGCATTATTTTGCGGAGACATCGCATGTGGAAGACATTTAGTCTTTTTTCCTGGTTTGAGTATGTTGTCCAGGTTTCGGATCCATATAGTAGTGTGCTAAGCACACATGTTTGATATATTAGGAGTTTAGTCTTTCGAGTTAGTTTCGTGTTGTTCCATGCCCTTTTTGTGAGTTTGCCGAAGGTCGTAGCTGCCTTACCAATTCGACAGTTTATTTCTTCATCAAGAGAGATGGTTTGCGTAACTGTGGATCCAAGATATGTAAATTTCTGTACTGATTCTAGTGGGCAGTCTTTTAGAGTAATAGATAGAGGTTTGAAGTCACCTTGATTTAGTATTACTGTCTTCTGAACATTAATTGACAGTGAAAAAAGGTCGCATGCTTTATCCAGGTTGTTGATCAGCGACTGTAGGGTGGCCTCACTATGAGCGACTAGGGCTGCATCGTCAGCAAATAAAAATTCTTTAAGTAGGGCAACATTTGTTTTGGTTTTTGCTCTTAGTCGTGCTAGGTTGAACAGTGAGCCAACTGGTCTAGTGCGAATGTAAATATCTCCTGAGCTGTTTTCGAAGGTGTAATTTAGGAGGGCAGCAAAAAATATACCAAAAAGGGTGGGGGCGAGGACACATCCCTGTTTCACTCCTTTGTTGACTTTGAAATTCTCTGATAGACTCCCATCAAAATGGACTTTGCCAGTCATGTCTTCATGGAAGGAAATTATCAGCCTAAGTAATTTAGGAGGGCAGCCTATGCCTTCTAACACCTTGTAGAGACCATCTCTGTTTACTGTGTCGAATGCCTTTGTGAGATCCACAAAGGCAATATAGAGCGGCATATTTTGTTCCCGACATTTTTCCTGCAATTTTTGGTCACCTGGTCAGAATGAATCCTCACCAATCACCATCAAGGGCGTTCTTCTGTAGAATGCATGGAAAAAGACCATGAGGAAGACCCAGAAGAAGATGGATAGATGCAGTGACAGAGACATGTAACAACAAAGGAAAATCATTAATTCAGACAGTTCGAGCAGCTCAAGAACGACAAATGATATAACCACGACACATTTTATGTATCAGTGAAAAGAAGAAAGAAGAAAGAAGAAGATGGTGTATTCTATCAATAACTTTGATGTGACAGTGGCCAGAATTTTTCCACGCGGAAGCTACTTTCTCTAAATCTGCAATTCGATACTAATTTTTACATTTGGGTCAAGTGTATAGGTCTACCAGGAATCAAACCTCTTTTATTCGTTAAGTCAGCGTGCTACCCCTATGCAACTGCGCTTTGCCTGTAGCGATGCAAAATGTCTAACTGAATTACACCACAATACTGTAATCGTAAATGTTTTCTCTATGCCCCAGTGACACTGATATCTGTGTTGATCCGCGACTTCCCCACTATCACGGCATCTACCTAGTTATAGATATTCAATTCTTTATCACTGATTTCACACATATCATTCTCGTGTACCAAGCACTCCGTTTACCCAGCCCTAATCATTGTCTATAAATTCGGAGTGCTCCTTACAGAAGCTCGGATTCACGTCCTGGGTGATAACACTAACTCATGTGTCACTCTGAGGACTGATGCAATTACTTTTTTCTTCGTTAGATCGTGCCATCTATTGAATATTTATTGTTTTTTTTACATTATCATCGTACAAGTTGTTGATTTAGTAAAGACAAAACACACCTCAAGCCTCCTAAAATGGGAGGAGGAGGTTTACTATGTTTTCTTGTGGCAGCCTTGATTTCAAGTTAGTAACCAATTTATTTGAGATGCATTTTGTTACTGATTTTGGTATTGCTTTAAAATCGCAATATATTTATAATGTTCATATTATTTCTTTTCAAAACTAAGTAGAGTAGTGTTTATAGTCTTGTAATATTTGTTACTATGTGCAATGATATTATCCTTATGAAGAGATAACAATTACTGTGCGTGTAGATGCGTTCATTTCAAGATGTACATTGTGCACGTCGATCTTGGCAGCAATGGATTGTTTCAGTGTGGGAATCTTATTAGTTTTAAACTGTTAATTTTAAGTATTTAGAATACACACTTTAATAATTTCCTAATCACAGCACATGGCGATGTATAACTATATGGAGAATATTTGTTGTCTTTACAGCAAATATCAAACCTTCCAATTTTCAAATCCTCACTGCTGGCGTTGAGAATCACTCAGTCGGTGTTTGACAACTTGAATTACAGAAGTTAGCAGAATGTTGTTAATGGTTTGATTCGTCCTGTGGGTTAATTCCAAAAATCTTTCCCGTTCATGAGTAAAACTGCAAGGCAGGTGCGATTTTGATTGAAATATAATTTGTTTAATAACAGCGCCATATTGCCTTATTAAGAACTGGATAAATAAAGTGTATTACGTATTCTCATTTGTTTGAATTAGCTGTCACACAAAGTATAATCGGACAACTCTGATTTGGTCGCTAGAACACACGTCGCGTGCGTTGTCATCTGTTTCAGCAACAGTGAACTCACGAAATAAAAAAAAAACCCGAATTCCATGAAATAAACGTTAAATGTTTTCACGATAAATATTTGAGAACAATGTTTGCTTTGTTTGTCAACAGCGACTGTAGCCCAAAACTTGGACTGCGACTTCGAAGTCAACTTTTGCCAATGGACCCAAGTGACTACGGATGATATGAACTGGTCAAGAGAGAAAGGCGCAACAGAAACAAATGGTACTGGTCCTTCAACGGATCACACTACAGGAAGTAAGTAGAAACTTGTCAAAGAAGATTGTAAATTTTTCTGTAATGCAGGCAGTAGCATACAATTTTATTATTGTATTCTTGAATAGAATAGAATGAATTAACAAAATGCTGCAAAAAAAAAAAAAACACTTAAGGATTCCATGAGTATTGAAAAAGATCAATGAAGACATAACAAGACCTACACATTGAAAAGAACTTGCTTATAAACATTATCTTAGAGAAGAAATGAAAATACTACGACCACGTCAAAAGACACAGTGGGCTGGAAAGAACAATGATGGAATGTATGATTCCAGGAAGATGAGATACAGGCAAATCAAGAAGGTGGTTTCAAGACATTAAAGAGACTTTTAACATGACAACAGAAGAAAAAGGAAGTGACAGAGTACCTAGTGACAGAGATTCTCTCAGACGAGCTGTGATGAGTGCAAAGTTATGTTTATGGAAGACCTCGGTAACACTGCAAACGAATTAAAATCCATAATTGCTCAAACGCCCGTGCCAGTGGAATCATCCGAATTACTATCTCATCTCCCAAACAAAGAAAGGTAGCTGTAGTCCCCATCATAGCAGTCTTAGCACACGCCAAAAGACATAAGGCGAAACCGCATAGAAAGTGAACACAGCCAACTGTTCCCTGTCAAACGATATCTTTCCAGATCGACCAGCTCCCTTTTTCACCTTTAGACTCGCCAGTCTCTCAATGTACACATCATTGTCTCACCTTTAGACTCGCCAGTCTCTCAGTGTATACATCATTGTCCCACCTTTAGACTCGCCAGTCTCTCAATGTACACATCATTATCTCACCTTTAGACTCGCCAGTCTCTCAATGCATACATCATTGTCCCACCTTTAGACTCGCCAGTCTCTCAATGCATACATCATTGTCCCACCTTTAGACTCGCCAGTCTCTCAGTGTATACATCATTGTCACACCTTTACACTCGCCAGTCTCTCAGTGTATACATCATTGTCCCACCCATCCTCCTTCTCCTCCTCCTCTTTTAAGGAAAAAAGAACAAATTGGAGATGCCCTTTTTGTCGAGAGTAAGTCCACACCCAGTGCCAGAGCTGCCAGCGAGCTTATCGGCTATTTCATTGCTATATATATATATATATATATATCAGCGTGCCCTATACAGTACACAATGTTAACGCGTTCATTTTGGAGTCATACAAAAACTGCATCCGCTCCTACTGCAGGCACTGTCTGCCAATCTTCTGTAGCACACTTTGCGAGTCAGTTAGCCAAGACTGTGTGATCCACATTCTGAGTAATCAACCATGTTATTTATTGACGCCGTTGCTGTTTCTATCTGCATTCTCATGCTGGACACCGTAATGCTATACTTACCAGATTCCCTGGCCACTTCTCTGCCATGTGGTAAGCCACAAAACCCCAACCACTGCGCTGTCTGCGGGATACAGAACTATACGTGTAGATGATCGGATCCTGAGGCGAGGATACGTTTTCGATGGATTTCCTGATAACGACCTCGGTACCTCCATAAGCCCAATTGCGACATTGCCTGTCGAGGTGACTTATTACTTTGGAGACAAATAATAATAAATGAATATTATTATAGAGGGAAACTTCTGAGGCGAAATCAGCGAATCAATTCAGATGAAGAGGTATGTTTACAGCACTCGTAAAAATTGACAAATAATCAACAACAGAAAAAAAAATATGGACCAAAGCAGGATCGAATCCGTACTCAGTGGCACAGCGCTTTGCCACGAAAAGCCAAACGCTAGGGAACACTGCCACTCAGCTAACTAAAAACAAAGAGCTTATTACTTTGGTTAGCCCCTTTTCCTCCGCGGTTACTTCTATCAAATTCTTGCCAGCTCTAATGTAATTCAGACCACATACACTTCTTATGGACCCCTCCGCCTCGACCATCCAGGATTTTTCACGCCTGAGGCGCCTGCCCTTGGTCGCACTCATTTCTGAATGCAAGTGATGGTTATGCTTGCTTGCTTGCGTTCGCCCAATGACTAAAGTATTCTAGAGTATTCCAGTAGACTACAGAATTCCTCCTCATCCCTTATGAGATGATTGTAATTGCCACGTTCAAATAAGTCCGAACCTGAGTAGGTCTATGTCGCACTCTAATGTTGTGTAAACTAGTTAGTTAATATTATATTCATGACGGTAGGAATGCTACCATTTTATAATTGTTAGCCTCAGCAGCAGCGTCATGTAGTCTGCCGCTATCAGTTTTCAACTGCCAACAATTCTTGTCATGCTCATTTAAAACACGGAACCTACGTCTTATTGTTTGTCTTCGATAGGAGCTGAATATCTAACATACCATGGCATTGCTTAGGACGCGAATCGGATGTTCTAGCATCTGAAGTTTAAGTTATAGTCCGTTCAGATTCGTTTGCCTAGACATTAATTTATTTTTTTCAAAAACTTATTGTTCATTTGCATTGATCTTTTGAAGTTAGGTTTAGAATACTAATGTCGCTATAAAAATATTTTTTTATCAAAGAAATGTGATCCAGTTTCAAAGATGCCTTATTTAACCTATATTAAAAAAAAGTTAATCGATATTATAAACACCGGCGGGATTATGTAGATGCTTACATCTCACAGCTGACTCTTTAACATATAGGCATGACCTTCACGGCTGAATGCGCACCGTCCTAAAATAGTTATGTTTCCACTATAAATTTTTATAAAGAAATGTTACATATGAAATTTCCCGTTTAGCACAAAATGACATTTTAGCCGAAACCGGAAATTATGTGACGTCAAAATCACGGCCGTAGACTCGAGTTCGAGTCATAATTCAGAGGCAAATCTCAATATTTACAGAAAGGAGGCGGCACTATCCATATTATCTTCTGCAAGTCTATGTGAGAATGAATATAAAGGCAAAATATTTTACTGAGCATAACATTGTTATAAAGATTTATCAATACTTCTGCAGAGAGCGTAAAAAGGGACATCTTTATTGTTCTTTATCAAACCCTGAGAAGAGAACAATGCATATTTTAGGTTTGTGTAAACGTTCATTTGATCGAATAGTTAAAGGAAGCGGATATTTATTGCCAACAAATGCAAGAAAGCAAGGAAGGAAAGAAACGTTAGACAGTTTTGATAAGGACCTAGTAAAAGAGAAATCTGTCGAATGTTTGATATAAACGAAGAAGTGACACTTAGAAAGTTGAAGCTTTGGCTGAAAACTAACAACGACATTGAAATATCAAAAACTTCATTATGGAAAATATTAAGAAGTGCAGGCTTCACCTTTAGAAAGTATGCTGGTGGGAAAAACATTATTTGTGAGAAGCCACATCTAGTAGCTCTTAGAAGCAAGTATTTACGTGAAGTGAAGGAAATGCGCGAAAATGATTATGATATTGTTTATTTAGATGAAACTTGGATCAACGCTCATCATACAAATGAAAAGGAATGGCAGTTAGCAGATGGAAGTATTAAAAGATCAGTACCAAGCAGTAAAGGGCAACGTTTGATAGTTGCACATGCAGGTAGCAGACATATTGGGTTGTTGCAGAATGCTCATCTCGTTTTCATTTCAAAATCCATAGACAATAGAGACTACCACTCGAAATGAATGGGCACATATTTAAAGACTGGATCGAGAAAAGTATCCTTCCAATATTAGATCGACCTTCTTGTCTGATAATGGACAATGCTTCATACCATAACGTAGTTAACGTAGAAGATAGAATCCCAACATCATCAAGTACAAAAGATGCAATCAAAACGTGGCTCATAAAAGAACACATACAAGTTAACGACAGCTACTTGAAACCCGAATTGCTTAGCCTTGTAAAACAGACACAACGTACAAAGATATTTAAAATAGACAAGTTAATTCAAGAACATGGCCATAGATGTTTGAGACTACCTCCATATCATGCACACTTAAATCCTATAGAACTAGTTTGGGCAAAAGTTAAAGGACACGTAGCATATACAAATAAAACTTTCAAATTATGCGATGTTGAGACACTTACAAATCAGGCTCTATCAAATATAAATAAAGACTACTGGGTAAAATGTGAGGATCATGTGTTACGACAAGAAGAGGAATATTGGAAAAACGATGGTTTGTTGTTTGTTCAGCCGAAAGCAGTAATCGACCTATTTGACTCGTCTGATTCTGAATGATCATTACTCTGATTAAGTCTACAGATAAATAGTTTGATTTGCAAAATTTCCTAGTTGATTTGTTAAACAGTTTATTGTTCAAGACCACCCAAGCAATCAAAAATATGTTATAAGCAAACCAACAACCATTACTTTGAATGGAAGCCTGCTAGAGTCAGTACAGAAGTTCAGCTATCTTGGATCCACTATTACAGCCACACTTTCCTTAGATGAGGAACTAAATGTACGTATTTGAAAGGCAGCGACAACATTTGGGAAACTCACACCAAGAGCATGGAACTATATCAAATTGACTCTACGAACAAAAGTTCTATATATAATTTAAAATTTGTATACTTGCCACCAAGTAAAATTTTATGGACACGCCTATGGGTCATCGTTGCACTAGATTACTGTAAAACATTTTGATTAGGGTCAAAATAATAGCTACATGGGCAAAGATCAAAGGAATTCGCCGCTTTAAGAAAACCGTTATAGCTAGACATCGAGTAACACATATGTTCTCGTGACATGGACATTTTAACACCGTATGCCAAAAATCATGTGAAATCATCAAGAACTTTTTGAATTATAAATCATAACATCTCGGCAAACGAATCTGAACGGACTATAGCACTATGTCTCACTATGTAGATCCCAGGGGAAAAAATATAAATGATTTACTTATGAAAGAATATAAATGTAATGTTGATACTCTATGAGCCATTACTCATGCGTTGCTAACAAATGTGTGATTTTAAAAAATGTGTTTATCATTGAGTGGTGAGACCTTACGGGAGAGATTGATGATAATTTGATAGCCAGTTAATGAATATCATTATTGTTATATCAGACGGAACCTATGCATACCTGGAGACGTCTAATGGAGCCCAAGGCGATGTTGCTCAGCTTCAAAGTCCTGCTGTGAGCGTTCAGGGCCATAGAGCATGCCTGCAGTTTTACTACCACATGTTTGGTTTGAATGTGGCCGACTTGAAAGTCTACAAGTAAGTCATTTCAGCTCTTTGTTTGAAGAAAGATCCGTCTGGAGAACTACTTAGATTGGGAAGGGACTGGGTGGAAATAAAGTGATAAGTTAAACATTTGTTAACATCCACTGTTTGCGATACAGTAATATATTAATAATTAACATTAACGACACAAACAGAGCCCATTATATTAGACCCCATTTTGGAGTATAGCCCACGGACAAGGTCTCTTTATCCATTCCCATTCTTTGACATTTTCTCTACTTCTTTCCAGTGTACGTCAATGTTTTTCAGGATCTCCACGTCCTTTTCCTCTTTCTACACTTTTTACTGGACCTTCCTTGCTTTCTTTTCCAAATGGATTCCATATCAGTGTCTGACTTGCTATGCTAACATCAGGTTTTCATATTGTTTAACGACATTCCTGCTTTTAATAATAGACACTGGGCAAAGTAAAAACTAGTTATTTATTATCACAATATACGAGTAATATTTCGCGGATCATGATATATAAAAATTTGCCAATATTGCTTCCAGTTGCTTCCAATTTTAAAAACATTTTCACTTCCAAAGCACTCCGCTTTTCGTAGCGAATGGATCAGTTCCGCTTTATGTAAACTATAACGTGTCTGTTGTAATACATGTATATCTGTATGTTTGCATACAAACGATTGAAATCGGGTTGTTGTCGATCCTCGGGAGTAGCTGTCGATAACTACTTTGTCGAGCAGCTTCTCCATAACTGATTCTGATAACATTTCAATGGTAGGCACAGCGATAAAATGAACAAGGTAAATTTATACCTATATGTTTCGCTTACTTTCTCTTGTGTCCTTTTTATTCTGTCACTTCATTCCATTCTCAAATGTTTTCTCAAGTTTTCTCTTTAAATTTTATCTTTCAATTCATTCCATTCTCAAATGTTGTCTCAATGTTTTCCCATTTATATTCTATCTTTCACTTCATTCCTTTCTCAAATGTTGTCTCAATGTTTTCCCATTTATATTCTATCTTTCACTTCATTCCTTTCACAAAGTCTACCTGCTACGGTTTTCTGCCAGATGTTTCCAGACTTTGTTTTTCATTAAGAAGGAAGGGATGGTTTGCTGACATTTTTGTATTTCACTTATGGAGTACCGTCGAGCCCCTTCTTTTCTCTGAGTTCTCCATATAATATTTGTTTAGATCTTCAATTGTCAATTCCATGGTAAACAATAATTAATATTATTTTATGGGTAATACTTCAAATCCTTCAAATACTTCAAAATAATCAAAAAATGGTGAACCTACGATCAGACTAAAATAAGTCTTGCACAATAATTAACTTGTTTAACCTTTTCAGAGTTTCCAACAACGGAACTGGTCACAAGTCAACCTTATGGAGCAAACATGGATCACAGGGCGATCACTGGAACTATGTCAATTTGGGTGTTAGTACAGGGTCGAATTTTGCGGTAAGTATTTTTTATTATTTTACAAAGCCAAATACAATGTATTTAGCAGAAGTCTTTAGTGACTTGTTTTAATTGATTACTGCGCCGTTTCTCCGTTCACTCGACAGTACAGAGAAACGTCGAAATATTTAACTCATTTTCAAAATGAATATATCTCTATTACAATCCATGCTGATTTCCATTCCTTCATGCTGGACTTTTCTCAACCATTGTCAATAACATTGTGACGATTTCTAGTCCACACTAAAGCAATAAAATAGATACTAACTTAAAGTTGAAACTAACAGCGTCCTTTACTGAAATTTGTACATCCAATCGTTACGTAACTATGGTTATAGTTATGGTTATGGAAGGCCCCGGTATCACTGCAAACGAATTAAAATCCATAATTGCTCAACCGCCCGTGCCAGTGGAATCACCCGAATTACTATCTCATCTCCCAAAGGAAGAAAGTTAGCTGTAGTCCCCATCATAGCAGTCTCAGCACACGTTAAAAGACATAAGGCGAAATAGCACAGAAAATGAGCACAGCCATCTGTTCTCCATCATACGATATCATCATTCATCATAAAAAATAGAAATATCGAAACACGATCAAAACAGATGAAACGCACAGCTCACAGTATACAAAGAGCACTTAACTCAGTAGCTCCTGCAAAAAGCCGGACTTGGAATATGAGGTAACTGCAACAAGGAACACTTTTCAGACAGCACTGAATATAGTAGACTGAGGAAAGTCCACTTAAACCATTAATACAATATTACAGATAAGACTAATGCACCACTGCAAGAATGACAAAAGACGGTAACATTTATACAGGAACGACAGTGCAGTTTATAGACAACACTTCAGAGTGAACGAAAGATAGATATATAGATCCAGAAGGTTTTCGAAAATAGTAAGAGACAAGTCTCAGAATGTCTTAAGGCCTGCAGTGGATATTTTGAACACAAACTGTGAACACACTCCATCGTGTGAACAACTTTTTAACCAATACAAGCCAGCCAACAGCAGTAGTATGTAGATTAATAACACAAATTTCTGTTACTTAAGGAAGATAACTTTTGATTTAAAAATAAATAATAAATAATTGCTATTTTTAACTATAAATTAAGTAACGATACATTTTTTTTAGTTTGATACATTAATAATTGTCATTTTATATAGATTGTATCAGGAATATGCAGAGTTTATTTGAAAACAATTTTTTGTGGGAAAAGTGATATGCATAAAATAATATTGAGATAATTTACAACACATCCATATAGAGAATTTGTTACCATTAATCTAACAGGATTTGCTTCCCTTTCAATAAAGCAAGATAACATTTAATTTCTTAAGCTGATTATATATAACAATTTCATCAACAATTCAACGGTAAAACACTTTTTTGCATTATGTTTGATATGATAGAACGAACCGCGCCTGTAAATATTATGCAACATTTAAATATATATTCTTCAAAGAATTGTTATATTTCTTAGCTGATAATCAACTGTATAAATTTTTGTAAACATTTTTATAGATAACAGATGCAAAAGGATAATTTACAAAAACTAACTAATGCCGTCTCATCATTTCACTGTAGTATCTAGAAGAGATAATGTTAGAGAGAGAGAGGGGGTATCAATAGCACAAGGAATATACTATGAAGTTGAAATTTCAAAATTCTAGTAGAAAAAGGAAGGGGAGTTGGAGATAGACAATTGCACATAATTCATTTCACTGGGAGAGTGAGAGAGGCAGTTTAAAATCCTAACATTAGGAGAGAGAGAGAGAGAGAGAGAGATACAGTTATATATATATATATATATATATATATATATATATATAATTATATATATATATATATATTAAACAGTTAGATATAGATTGAAGAATGAGAGAGAGGCAGTTTAAATTTCTAGCAGTAATAGATAAAGAGTAAAATGTAGGAGTTAAGAGAGTTGAGAGAGTTTAAATTTCTAGCATCAAAAGTTAACTTTGAAAATCATAGAATGACCAGAGAGACAATTTAAAATACTAGCATGAAGATAAAAAACAGTTTAAAATCTTAGTAAAAATAGAGATACAGTTAAAAATTCTAATATAAGAAAGAAACAGTTAATAATGCTAATATGAAAGGGTAAGCATCGTAAACTCCTGTTATGAAAATAGAGATAGAGAATTACATTACAAATGAATAAGATAGCAACCGGGAAATATTGTCACAATTACGATGCAGAAATGCGAGCAATAATGTTGGTACAGTCCGTTCAGATTCGTTTGCCTAGACATTAATTTATTTTTTTCAAAAACTTATTGTTCATTTGCATTGATCTTTTGAAGTTAGGTTTAGAATACTAGGTCGCCTATAAAAATATTTTTTATCAAAGAAATGTGATCCAGTTTCAAAGATGCCTTATTTAACCTATATTTAAAAAAAGTTAATCGATATTATAAACACCGGCTGGATTATGTAGATGCTTACATTCAAGCTGATTCTTTAACATATAGGCATGACCTTCACGGCTGAATGCGCACCGTCCTAAAATAGTTATGTTTCCACTATAAATTTTATAAAGAAATGTACATATGAATTTCCCGTTTAGCACAAAATGACATTTTAGCCGAAACCGGAAATTATGTGACGTCAAAATCACGGCCGGCCGTAGACTCGAGTTCGAGTCATAATTCAGAGGCAAATCTCAATTTACAGAAAGGAGGCGGCATAAATTTATCTTCTGCAAGGCTATGTGAGAATGAATATAAAGGCAAAATATTTTACTGAGCATAACATTGCCTATAAAGATTTATCAATACTTCTGCAGAGAGCGTAAAAAGGACATCTTTATTGTTCTTTATCAAACCCTGAGAAGAGAACAATGCATATATTAGGTTTGTGTAAACGTTCATTTGATCGAATAGTTAAAGGAAGCGGATATTTATTGCCAACAAATTCAAGAAAAAGGAAGGAAGAAAGAAACGTTAGACAGTTTGATAAGGACTAGTAAAAAGAGAAATCTGTCGAATGTTGATATAAACGAAGAAGTGACACTTAGAAAGTTGAAGCTTTGGCTGAAAACTAACAACGACATTGAAATATCAAAAACTTCATTATGGAAAATATTAAGAAGTGCAGGCTTCACCTTTAGAAAGTATGCTGGTGGAAAAAACATTATTTGTGAGAAGCCACATCTAGTAGCTCTTAGAAGCAAGTATTTACGTGAAGTGAAGGAAATGCGCGAAAATGATTATGATATTGTTTATTTAGATGAAACTTGGATCAACGTCATCATACAAATGAAAAGGAATGGCAGTTAGCAGATGGAAGTATTAAAGATCAGTACCAAGCAGTAAAAAGGCAACGTTTGATAGATGCACATGCAGGTAGCAGACATAATGGGTTGTTGCAGAAATGCTCATCTCGTTTAATTTCAAAATCATAGACAATAGAGACTACCACTCCGAAATGAATGGGCCATATTTAAAGACTGGATCGAGAAAAGTATCCTTCCAATATTAGATCGACCTTCTTGTCTGATAATGGACAATGCTTCGTACCATAACGTAGTTAACGTAGAAGATAGAATCCCAACATCATCAAGTACAAAAGATGCAATCAAAACGTGGCTCATAAAAGAACACATACAAGTTAACGACAGCTACTTGAAACCCGAATTGCTTAGCCTTGTAAAAACAGACACAACGTACAAAGATATTTAAAATAGACAGGTTAATTCAAGAACATGGCCATAGATGTTTGAGACTACCTCCATATCATGCACACTTAAATCCTATAGAACTAGTTTGGGCAAAAGTTAAAGGACACGTAGCATATACAAATAAAACTTTCAAATTTTGCGATGTGAGACACTTACAAATCAGGCTCTATCAAATATAAATAAAAGGACTACTGGGTAAAATGTGAGGATCATGTGTTACGACAAGAAGAGGAATATTGGAAAAAGGATGGTTTGTGGTTGTTCAGCCGAAAGCAGTATCGACCTATTTGACTCGTCTGATTCTGAATGATCATTACTTGATTAAGTCTACAGATAAATAGTTTGATTTGCAAAATTTCCTAGTTGATTTGTTAAACAGTTTATTGTTCAAGACCACCCAAGCAATCAAAAATAGTTATAAGCAAACCAACAACCATTACTTTGAATGGAAGCCTGCTTGAGTCAGTACAGAAGTTCAGCTATCTTGGATCCACTATTACAGCAACACTTTCCTTAGATGAGGAACTAAATGTACGTATTTGAAAGGCAGCGACAACATTTGGGAAACTCACACCAAGAGCAGGAACTATATCAAATTGACTCTACGAACAAAAGTTCTATATATAATTAAAATGTGTATACTTGCCACCAAGTAAAATTTTATGGACACGCCTATGGGTCATCGTTGCACTAGATTACTGTAAAACTTTTGATTAGGGTCAAAATAATAGTTACATGGGCAAAGATCAAAGGAATTCGCCGCTTTAAGAAAACCGTTATAGCTAGACATCGAGAACACATATGTTCTCGTGACATGGACATTTTAACACCGTATGCCAAAAATCATGTAAAATCATCAAGAACTTTTTGAACTATAAATCATAACATCTCAGCAAACGAATCTGAACGGACTATAACAGAAAACCTGCTGAAAAGTAATCTTAGCCCACAGCCTTAGAGTTTTTGACAGATGCAAGATCAGTGCTCCAGGCACTGCAATCAAAAAGTTGCTACATCTGCAAACTTTATTGACTGAACTCTACAAACACCACAGGATTGCCCTGCAGTGGATCCCATCTCACTATGGAATACAGGAAACTAGACAGCAGATCAGCTTTCAAAAGAAGGTGCAACAGGCAGACAACTAGATGCGCCGGTTACATACCGTCATAAGAAACAGATAATCAAATTAATGAGGAGACAACATGCCCCAAATCGGGATACTTTTCATAATATGAAATGATGCGAACATGTTATCATTATACACAATTAGAACCCGGCACAATTGACAGTCACCTGTATACACAATTCAAGATCGGTAACTCAACTACATGTACATGTGGACAGGCACAGGCGGAACGTATATTTCAAGAATGTACTGAATATAGTAGACTGAGTAAAGTCCACATATCCCATTGATACAACACTACAGACAAAACTATATGGACCACTGCAAAAATGACAAAAGACGGTAACACTTATACAAGAAAAGACATTGCAGACATAAACAATATTCATTCGAGCGAAAGATAGATATATAGATCAGGAAGGTTTTAGAAAATAGTAAGAGACAAGTCTCAGAATATCTTGAGGCCTGTGCTGGATATTTTGAACACATGCTGTAAACACAGCTTCTTCGCGTGAACAGCTTCTTTACCTAATACAAGCCAGCCAACAGCAGTAGTATCTAGATGAATAACACCAATTTAATATACAATTTAACGTAATTTCAAAAATATGTTCCTGCACCGGACTTTATATAGCCTCGTTTTCTTATTTAAGACAGAAGTTGACTTTTCTGTGAGCGAAGGAAGATAACTTTTAATTTTTGAGAGAAATTATAAATAATTAATATTTGCAACCACAAATTAATGAAAACACATTTCTTTTAATTTGATACTTTATGATTGCAATTTCTTACAGAAAATTTAAAGACTTTGCAAATTTTATAAGAAAATTATTTTCTAGGAAACTATATGCATATGAATACAACTTTGGACAATTTACAATTACAATATATCGACGTATAAAGAATTCTTAACTATTAATTTAACAGGAGTTGCTTCCCTTTAATAAAGATAGATAGTGCTTAATTTTCTAATGTTTATATGTTTATATTAACATTTTTCATCAAAATTTAACGGTAGATTACTTTTTTGCATTTAAGTTTGATATGTTAGAACTAACCGTGCCTGTAAATATTATGCAACATTTAAATATATATTCTTCAAAGAATTATTATATTTCTTAGCTTATAATCAAGGTTTTTAAAGTTTCTATGTATTTTTATATTTTTATACATTATAGTTGGACAAGAAGGTAATTTACAAAAATTAGCTGATGCCGTCACGTCACTTCACTATAGAGTCTAGAAGAGATAATGTTAGAGAGAGAGAGAGAGAGGTATCAATAACACAAGGAAAATACTATGCAGTTGAAATTTCAAAATTCTAGTAGAAAAAATGAGAGGAGTGGAGATGGCAATTGCACATAATTCATGTCACTGGAGAGGGAGAGTGGCAGTTTAAAAGTCTAACATTAAGAGAGAGAAAGTGCGAAAAAGAGAGATGCAGTTATATTTATTAAACATTAAGATATAGATAGAAGAAAGAGAATGAGAGATAGGCATTTTAAATTTATAGCAGTAATAGAGATTAAAATGTAGGAGTTAAGAGAGTTGAGAGAGTTTATATTTCTAGCATCAAAAGTTAACCTTCTGAAAATCATAGAATGACCAAAGAGACAATGTAAAATATTAACATGAAGATTAAAGCAGTTTAAAATCTAGGTATAAAAAGAGATACATTTAAAAGTCCTACTATAAAGAAGAAAACAGTTAATAATGCTAATATGAAAATGAAAGCAGCTTAAAATCCTGTTATGAAAATAGTGATAGACAATTACATCTTAAGCATTAAAATAGAGAGACAATCATTCTTTTTCATTTTTTAAATGAGAATCAAGTTCTGAATAGTTTATCAAACTTGTAGTAACAAGTGTTATATAGAGGTTATATAGAATGTTTATAGTGTCTCTGTGCGGTGACTCGATCATTATATAGAAAAGAAAGGGGGAGCAGGGGTCTACATAGAGTACCTAAAAAATAGCACTAGGGATATGGAAAAGATAGCAACAGGGAAATATTATCACAATACGATGCAGAAATGCCAAACAATAAAGTTGGCAATAGAAACCTGCTGAACAGTAATATATCCCACAGCCTGTACAGTTTTTGGCAGATGCAAGATCAGTGCTCCAGGCACTGCAATCCAGAAAGTTGCTACATCTGCAAACTTTATTGACTGAACTCTACAAACACCACATGACTGCCCTGTCGTGGATATCATCTCACTATGGAATACCAGGAAATGAGAAAGCAGATCAGCTGGCAAATCTGTCATCAACTGGCACACAACCAGATGCACCGATTACATGCCATCAGAACAAACAGATAATCAAATCAATCAGAAGATCAAATGCTCCAAATCCGGATACGTTTCATAATATGAATAGATGGGAACACGTTATCATTATACGCATAGAATAAGACACAATTGACTCCACAGTCACGTGCCTACAAAATTCAAGATCCGTACCTTAACAACATGCACATGTGGACAGGCGCCCCCAGATAGCGGAACGCATATTTAAAGAATGCACTGAATATAGTAGACTGAGGAAAGTCCACTTAAACCATTAATACAATACTACAGATAAGACTATATGCACCACTGCAAGAATGACAAAAGACGGTAACATTTATACAGGAAACGACAGTGCAGTTATAGACAACACTTCAGACGAACGAAAGATAGATATATAGATCCAGAAGGTTTTCGAAAATAGTAAGAGACAAGTCACAGAATGTCTTAAGGCCTGCAGTGGATATTTTGAACACAAACAGTGAACACAAACTTCATTGTGTGAACAACTTTTTTACCCAATACAAGCCAGCCAATAGCAGTAGTATGTAGATTAATAACACAAATTTCTGTTACTTAAGGAAGATAACTTTGATTTAAAAAATAAATAATAAATAATTGCTATTTTCAACTATAAATTAAGTAACGATACATATTTTTTTAGTTTGATACATTAATAATTGTCATTTCATATAGACTGTATCAGGAATATGCAGAGTTTTTTTTGAAAACTATTTTTGTGGAAAGTGATATGCATATGAATAATACTTGAGATAATTTACAACACATCCATATAGAGAATTTGTTACCATAAATCTAACAGGATTTGCTTCCCTTTCAATAAAGCAAGATAACATTTAATTTCTTAAGCTGATTATATATTAACAATTTCATCAACAATTCAACGGTAAAACACTTTTTTGCATTTAAGTTTGATATGATAGAACGAACCGCGCCTGTAAATATTATGCAACATTTAAATTTATATTCTTCAAAGAATTGTTATATTTCTTAGCTGATAATCAACTATATAAATTTTTGTAAACATTTTTATAGATAACAGATGCAAAAGGTTTAATTTCCAAAACCTAACTAATGCCATCTCATCATTTCACTGTAGTATCTAGAAGAGATAATTTAGAGAGAGAGAGGGGGGGGTATCAATAGCACAAGGAATATACTATGAAGTTGAAATTTCAAAATTCTAGTAGAAAAAGGGAGGGGAGTGGAGATAGACAATTGCACATAATTCATTTCACTGGAGAGTGAGAGAGGCAGTTTAAAATCCTAACATTAGGAGAGAGAGAGAGAGAGAGCGAAAAAAGAGAGATACAGTTATATATATATATATATATATATATATATATATATATATATATATATATATATAACAGTGAGATATAGATTGAAGAAAAAGAGAGAGAGAGAGAGAGAGAGAGAATGAGAGAGGGGCAGTTTAAATTTCTAACAATAATAGATAAAGAGTAAAATGTAGGAGTTAAGAGAGTTGAGAGAGTAAATTTCTAGCATCAAAAGTTAACTTTTGAAAAAATTAGAATGACCAGAGAGACAATTTAAAATACTAGCATGAAGATAAAAACAGTTTAAAATCTTAGTATGAAAAGAGATACAGTTAAAAAGTCTAATATTAAGAAAGAAACAGTTAATAATGCTAATATGAAAGTGTAAGCATCGTAAACTCCTGTTATGAAAATAGAGATAGAGAATTACATTGCACATGAATAAGATAGCAACCGGGAAATATTGTCACAATTACGATGCCGAAATGCGAGCAATAATGTTGGCAATAGAAAACCTGCTGAAAAGTAATCTTAGCCCACAGCCTGTAGAGTTTTTGACAGATGCAAGATCAGTGCTCCAGGCACTGCAATCCAAAAAGTTGCTACATCTGCAAACTTTATTGACTGAACTCAACAAACACCACAGGATTGCCCTGCTGTGGGATCCCATTTCACTATGGAATACCAGCAAACTAGACAGCAGATCAGCTTTCAAAAGAAGGTGCAACAGGCACACAACCAGATGCGCCGGTTACATACCGTCATAAGAAACAGATAATCAAATTAATGAGGAGACAACATGCCCCAAATCGGGATACTTTTCATAATATTAAATTATGGAAACATGTTATCATTATACGCAATTAGAACCCGGCACAATTGACAGTCACCTGTATACACAATTCAAGATCGGTAACTCAACTACATGTACATGTGGACAGGCACAGGCGGAACGTATATTTCAAGAATGTACTGAATATAGTAGACTGAGTAAAGTCCACATATCCCATTGATACAACACTACAGACAAAACTATATGGACCACTGCAAAAATGACAAAAGACGGTAACATTTATACAAGAAAAGACATTGCAGACATAAACAATTTCATTCGAACGAAAGATAGATATATAGATCAGGAAGGTTTTAGAAAATAGTAAGAGACAAGTCTCAGAATATCTTGAGGCCTGTGCTGGATATTTTGAACACATGATGTAAACACAGCTTCTTCGCGTGAACAGCTTCTTTACCTAATACAAGCCAGCCAACAGCAGTAGTATCTAGATGAATAACACCAATTTAATATACAATTTAACGTAATTTCAAAAATATGTTCCTGCACCGGACTTTATATAGCCTCGTTTTTTATTAAGACAGAAGTTGACTTTTCTGTGAGCGAAGGAAGATAACTTTTAATTTTTGAGAGAAATTATAAATAATTAATATTTGCAACCACAAATTAATGAAAACACATTTCTTTTAATTTGATACTTTATGATTTGCAATTTCTTACAGAAAATTTTAAAGACTTTGCAAATTTTATAAGAAAATTATTTTCTAGGAAACTATATACATATAAATATAACTTTGGACAATTTACAATTACAATATATCGACGTATAAAGAATTCTTAATATTAATTTAACAGGAGTTGCTCCCTTTTAATAAAGATAGATAGTGCTTAATTTTCTAATACTAATATGTTTATATTAACATTTTTCATCAACAATTAACGGTAGATTACTTTTTTGCATTTAAGTTTGATATGTTAGAACTAACCGTGCCTGTAAATATTATGCAACATTAAATATATATTCTTCAAAGAATTATTATATTTCTTAGCTTATAATCAAGGTTTTTAAAGTTTCTATGTATTTTTATATTTTTATACATTATAGTTGGACAAGAAGGTAATTTACAAAAATTAGCTGATGCCGTCACGTCACTTCACTATAGAGTCTAGAAGAGATAATGTCAGAGAGAGAGAGAGGTATCAATAACACAAGGAAAATACTATGCAGTTGAAATTTCAAAATTCTAGTAGAAAAAATGAGAGGAGTTGGAGATTGGCAATTGCACAAATTCATGTCACTGGAGAGGGAGAGTGGCAGTTTAAAAGTCTAACATTAAGAGAGAGAAAGTGCGAAAAAGAGAGATGCAGTTATATTTATTAAACATTAAGATATAGATAGAAGAAAGAGAATGAGAGATAGGCATTTTAAATTGATAGCAGTAATAGAGATTAAAATGTAGGAGTTAAGAGAGTTGAGAGAGTTTATATTTCTAGCATCAAAAGTTAACCTTCTGAAAATCATAGAATGACCAAGAGACAATGTAAAATATTAACATGAAGATTAAAGCAGTTTAAAATCTAGGTATAAAAGAGATACATTTAAAAGTCCTACTATAAAGAAAGAAACAGTTAATAATGCTAATATGAAAATGAAAGCAGCTTAAAATCCTGCTATGAAATAGTGATAGACAATTAATTACATCTTAAGCATTAAAATAGAGAGACAATCATTCTTTTTCATTTTTAAAATTGAGAATCAAGTTCTGAATAGTATATCAAACTTGTA
Organism: Megaustenia siamemsis; assembly: GCA_032433765.1. NCBI lineage: Eukaryota > Metazoa > Mollusca > Gastropoda > Stylommatophora > Ariophantidae > Megaustenia > Megaustenia siamemsis. The sequence continues at coordinate 34,948,896 of JAVIAB010000024.1, forward strand.
GTAACAAGTGTTATATAGAGTGTTATATAGAATGTTTATAGTGTCTCTGTGCGGTGACTCGATCATTATATAGAAAGAAATGGGGAGCAGGGGTCTACATAGAGTACCTAAAAAATAACACTAGGGATATGGAAAAGATAGCAACAGGGAAATATTATCACAATTACGATGCAGAAATGCCAAACAATAAAGTTGGCAATAGAAACCTGCTGAACAGTAATATATCCCACAGCCTGTACAGTTTTTGGCAGATGCAAGATCAGTGCTCCAGGCACTGCAATCCAGAAAGTTGCTACATCTGCAAACTTTATTGACTGAACTCTACAAACACCACATGACTGCCCTGTCGTGGATATCATCTCACTATGGAATACCAGGAAATGAGAAAGCAGATCAGCTGGCAAATCTGTCATCAACTGGCACACAACCAGATGCACCGATTACATGCCATCAGAACAAACAGATAATCAAATCAATCAGAAGATCAAATGCTCCAAATCCGGATACGTTTCATAATATGAATAGATGGGAACACGTTATCATTATACGCATTAGAATAAGACACAATTGACTCCACAGTCACGTGCCTACAAAATTCAAGATCCGTACCTTAACAACATGCACATGTGGACAGGCGCCCCCAGATAGCGGAACGCATATTTAAAGAATGCACTGAATATAGTAGACTGAGGAAAGTCCACTTAAACCATTAATACAATACTACAGATAAGACTATATGCACCACTGCAAGAATGACAAAAGACGGTAACATTTATACAGGAAACGACAGTGCAGTTATAGACAACACTTCAGACGAACGAAAGATAGATATATAGATCCAGAAGGTTTTCGAAAATAGTAAGAGACAAGTCACAGAATGTCTTAAGGCCTGCAGTGGATATTTTGAACACAAACAGTGAACACAACTTCATTGTGTGAACAACTTTTTTACCCAATACAAGCCAGCCAATAGCAGTAGTATGTAGATTAATAACACAAATTTCTGTTACTTAAGGAAGATAACTTTTGATTAAAAATAAATAATAAATAATTGCTATTTTCAACTATAAATTAAGTAACGATACATATTTTTTTAGTTTGATACATTAATAATTGTCATTTCATATAGACTGTATCAGGAATATGCAGAGTTTTTTTGAAAACTATTTTTGTGGAAAGTGATATGCATATGAATAATACTTGAGATAATTTACAACACATCCATATAGAGAATTTGTTACCATAAATCTAACAGGATTTGCTTCCCTTTCAATAAAGCAAGATAACATTTAATTTCTTAAGCTGATTATATATTAACAATTTCATCAACAATTCAACGGTAAAACACTTTTTTGCATTTAAGTTTGATATGATAGAACGAACCGCGCCTGTAAATATTATGCAACATTTAAATTTATATTCTTCAAAGAATTGTTATATTTCTTAGCTGATAATCAACTATATAAATTTTTGTAAACATTTTTATAGATAACAGATGCAAAAGGTTTAATTTCCAAAACCTAACTAATGCCATCTCATCATTTCACTGTAGTATCTAGAAGAGATAATGTTAGAGAGAGAGAGGGGGGTATCAATAGCACAAGGAATATACTATGAAGTTGAAATTTCAAAATTCTAGTAGAAAAAGGGAGGGGAGTTGGAGATAGACAATTGCACATAATTCATTTCACTGGGAGAGTGAGAGAGGCAGTTTAAAATCCTAACATTAGGAGAGAGAGAGAGAGAGAGAGAGAGAGAGAGCGAAAAAGAGAGATACAGTTTTATATATATATATATATTATATATATATATATATATATATATATATATAACAGTGAGATATAGATTGAAGAAAAAGAGAGAGAGAGAGAGAGAGAGTATGAGAGAGGGGCAGTTTAAATTTCTAACAATAATAGATAAAGAGTAAAATGTAGGAGTTAAGAGAGTTGAGAGAGTTTAAATTTCTAGCATCAAAAGTTAACTTTTGAAAATCCTAGAATGACCAGAGAGACAATTTAAAATACTAGCATGAAGATAAAAACAGTTTAAAATCTTAGTATGAAAAGAGATACAGTTAAAAAGTCTAATATTAAGAAAGAAACAGTTAATAATGCTAATATGAAAGTGTAAGCATCGTAAACTCCTGTTATGAAAATAGAGATAGAGAATTACATTGCACATGAATAAGATAGCAACCGGGAAATATTGTCACAATTACGATGCCGAAATGCGAGCAATAATGTTGGCAATAGAAAACCTGCTGAAAAGTAATCTTAGCCCACAGCCTGTAGAGTTTTTGACAGATGCAAGATCAGTGCTCCAGGCACTGCAATCCAAAAAGTTGCTACATCTGCAAACTTTATTGACTGAACTCAACAAACACCACAGGATTGCCCTGCAGTGGATCCCATTTCACTATGGAATACCAGCAAACTAGACAGCAGATCAGCTTTCAAAAGAAGGTGCAACAGGCACACAACCAGATGCGCCGGTTACATACCGTCATAAGAAACAGATAATCAAATTAATGAGGAGACAACATGCCCCAAATCGGGATACTTTTCATAATATTAAATTATGGAAACATGTTATCATTATACGCAATTAGAACCCGGCACAATTGACAGTCACCTGTATACACAATTCAAGATCGGTAACTCAACTACATGTACATGTGGACAGGCACAGGCGGAACGTATATTTCAAGAATGTACTGAATATAGTAGACTGAGTAAAGTCCACATATCCCATTGATACAACACTACAGACAAAACTATATGGACCACTGCAAAAATGACAAAAGACGGTAACATTTATACAAGAAAAGACATTGCAGACATAAACAATATTTCATTCGAACGAAAGATAGATATATAGATCAGGAAGGTTTTAGAAAATAGTAAGAGACAAGTCTCAGAATATCTTGAGGCCTGTGCTGGATATTTTGAACACATGATGTAAACACAGCTTCTTCGCGTGAACAGCTTCTTTACCTAATACAAGCCAGCCAACAGCAGTAGTATCTAGATGAATAACACCAATTTAATATACAATTTAACGTAATTTCAAAAAATATGTTCCTGCACCGGACTTTATATAGCCTCGTTTTCTTATTTAAGACAGAAGTTGACTTTTCTGTGAGCGAAGGAAGATAACTTTTAATTTTTGAGAGAAATTATAAATAATTAATATTTGCAACCACAAATTAATGAAAACACATTCTTTTAATTTGATACTTTATGATTTGCAATTTCTTACAGAAAATTTTAAAGACTTTGCAAATTTTATAAGAAAATTATTTTCTAGGAAACTATATACATATAAATATAACTTTGGACAATTTACAATTACAATATATCGACGTATAAAGAATTCTTAATTATTAATTTAACAGGAGTTGCTTCCCTTTTAATAAAGATAGATAGTGCTTAATTTTCTAATACTAATATGTTTATATTAACATTTTTCATCAACAATTTAACGGTAGATTACTTTTTTGCATTTAAGTTGATATGTTAGAACTAACCGTGCCTGTAAATATTATGCAACATTTAAATATATATTCTTCAAAGAATTATTATATTTCTTAGCTTATAATCAAGGTTTTTAAAGTTTCTATGTATTTTATATTTTTATACATTATAGTTGGACAAGAAGGTAATTTACAAAAATTAGCTGATGCCGTCACGTCACTTCACTATAGAGTCTAGAAGAGATAATGTCAGAGAGAGAGAGAGGTATCAATAACACAAGGAAAATACTATGCAGTTGAAATTTCAAAATTCTAGTAGAAAAAATGAGAGGAGTTGGAGATTGGCAATTGCACATAATTCATGTCACTGGAGAGGGAGAGTGGCAGTTTAAAAGTCTAACATTAAGAGAGAGAAAGTGCGAAAAAGAGAGATGCAGTTATATTTATTAAACATTAAGATATAGATAGAAGAAAGAGAATGAGAGATAGGCATTTTAAATTGATAGCAGTAATAGAGATTAAAATGTAGGAGTTAAGAGAGTTGAGAGAGTTTATATTTCTAGCATCAAAAGTTAACCTTCTGAAAATCATAGAATGACCAAAGAGACAATGTAAAATATTAACATGAAGATTAAAGCAGTTTAAAATCTAGGTATAAAAAGAGATACATTTAAAAGTCCTACTATAAAGAAAGAAACAGTTAATAATGCTAATATGAAAATGAAAGCAGCTTAAAATCCTGCTATGAAAATAGTGATAGACAATTAATTACATCTTAAGCATTAAAATAGAGAGACAATCATTCTTTTTCATTTTTTAATTGAGAATCAAGTTCTGAATAGTATATCAAACTTGTAGTAACAAGTGTTATATAGAGTGTTATATAGAATGTTATAGTGTCTCTGTGCGGTGACTCGATCATTATATAGAAAAGAAAAGGGGAGCAGGGGTCTACATAGAGTACCTAAAAAATAACACTAGGGATATGGAAAAGATAGCAACAGGGAAATATTATCACAATTACGATGCAGAAATGCCAAACAATAAAGTTGGCAATAGAAACCTGCTGAACAGTAATATATCCCACAGCCTGTACAGTTTTTGGCAGATGCAAGATCAGTGCTCCAGGCACTGCAATCCAGAAAGTTGCTACATCTGCAAACTTTATTGACTGAACTCTACAAACACCACATGACTGCCCTGTCGTGGATATCATCTCACTATGGAATACCAGGAAATGAGAAAGCAGATCAGCTGGCAAATCTGTCATCAACTGGCACACAACCAGATGCACCGATTACATGCCATCAGAACAAACAGATAATCAAATCAATCAGAAGATCAAATGCTCCAAATCCGGATACGTTTCATAATATGAATAGATGGGAACACGTTATCATTATACGCATTAGAATAAGACACAATTGACTCCACAGTCACGTGCCTACAAAATTCAAGATCCGTACCTTAACAACATGCACATGTGGACAGGCGCCCCCAGATAGCGGAACGCATATTTAAAGAATGCACTGAATATAGTAGACTGAGGAAAGTCCACTTAAACCATTAATACAATACTACAGATAAGACTATATGCACCACTGCAAGAATGACAAAAGACGGTAACATTTATACAGGAAACGACAGTGCAGTTATAGACAACACTTCAGACGAACGAAAGATAGATATATAGATCCAGAAGGTTTTCGAAAATAGTAAGAGACAAGTCACAGAATGTCTTAAGGCCTGCAGTGGATATTTTGAACACAAACTGTGAACACAACTCCATCGTGTGAATAACTTTTTTACCCAATACAAGCCAGCCAATAGCAGTAGTATGTAGATTAATAACACAAATTTCTGTTACTTAAGGAAGATAACTTTTGATTTAAAAATAAATAATAAATAATTGCTATTTTCAACTATAAATTAAGTAACGATACATTTTTTTTTTAGTTTGATACATTAATAATTGTCATTTCATATAGACTGTATCAGGAATATGCAGAGTTTTTTTGAAAACTATTTTTGTGGAAAGTGATATGCATATGAATAATACTTGAGATAATTTACAACACATCCATATAAAGAAATTTGTTACCATAAATCTAACAGGATTTGCTTCCCTTTCAATAAAGCAAGATAACATTTAATTTCTTAAGCTGATTATATATTAACAATTTCATCAACAATTCAACGGTAAAACACTTTTTTGCATTTAAGTTTGATATGATAGAACGAACCGCGCCTGTAAATATTATGCAACATTTAAATATATATTCTTCAAAGAATTGTTATATTTCTTAGCTGATAATCAACTATATAAATTGTTGTAAACATTTTTATAGATAACAGATGCAAAAGGTTAATTTACAAAAACTAACTAATGCCATCTCATCATTTCACTGTAGTATCTAGAAGAGATAATGTTAGAGAGAGAGAGGGGGGTATCAATAGCACAAGGAATATACTATGAAGTTGAAATTTCAAAATTCTAGTAGAAAAAGGGAGGGGAGTTGGAGATAGACAATTGCACATAATTCATTTCACTGGGAGAGTGAGAGAGGCAGTTTAAAATCCTAACATTAGGAGAGAGAGAAAGAGCGAAAAAGAGAGATACAGTTTTATATATATATATATATATAAAACTGTATCTCTCTTTACTATCTAACTGTTATATATATAACAGTTAGATATAGATTGAAGAAAAAGAGAGAGAGAGAGAGAGAATGAGAGAGGGGCAGTTTAAATTTCTAGCAATAATAGATAAAGAGTAAAATGTAGGAATTAAGAGAGTTGAGAGAGTTTAAATTTCTAGCATCAAAAGTTAACTTTTGAAAATCCTAGAATGACCAGAGAGACAATTTAAAATACTAGCATGAAGATAAAAACAGTTTAAAATCTTAGTATGAAAAGAGATACAGTTAAAAAGTCTAATATTAAGAAAGAAACAGTTAATAATGCTAATATGAAAGTGTAAGCATCGTAAACTCCTGTTATGAAAATAGAGATAGAGAATTACATTACAAATGAATAAGATAGCAACCGGGAAATATTGTCACAATTACGATGCCGAAATGCGAGCAATAATGTTGGCAATAGAAAACCTGCTGAAAAGTAATCTTAGCCCACAGCCTGTAGAGTTTTTGACAGATGCAAGATCAGTGCTCCAGGCACTGCAATCCAAAAAGTTGCTACATCTGCAAACTTTATTGACTGAACTCAACAAACACCACAGGATTGCCCTGCAGTGGATCCTATCTCACTATGGAATACCAGCAAACTAGACAGCAGATCAGCTTTCAAAAGAAGGTGCAACAGGCACACAACCAGATGCGCCGGTTACATACCGTCATAAGAAACAGATAATCAAATTAATGAGGAGACAACATGCCCCAAATCGGGATACTTTTCATAATATTAAATGATGCGAACATGTTATCATTATACGCAATTAGAACCCGGCACAATTGACAGTCACCTGTATACACAATTCAAGATCGGTAACTCAACTACATGTGCATGTGGACAGGCACAGGCGGAACGTATATTTCAAGAATGTACTGAATATAGTAGACTGAGTAAAGTCCACATATCCCATTGATACAACACTACAGACAAAACTATATGGACCACTGCAAAAATGACAAAAGACGGTAACATTTATACAAGAAAAGACATTGCAGACATAAACAATATTTCATTCGAACGAAAGATAGATATATAGATCAGGAAGGTTTTAGAAAATAGTAAGAGACAAGTCTCAGAATATCTTGAGGCCTGTGCTGGATATTTTGAACACATGATGTAAACACAGCTTCTTCGCGTGAACAGCTTCTTTACCTAATACAAGCCAGCCAACAGCAGTAGTATCTAGATGAATAACACCAATTTAATATACAATTTAACGTAATTTCAAAAATATGTTCCTGCACCGGACTTTATATAGCCTCGTTTTCTTATTTAAGACAGAAGTTGACTTTTCTGTGAGCGAAGGAAGATAACTTTTAATTTTTGAGAGAAATTATAAATAATTAATATTTGCAACCACAAATTAATGAAAACACATTTCTTTTAATTTGATACTTTATGATTTGCAATTTCTTACAGAAAATTTTAAAGACTTTGCAAATTTTATAAGAAAATTAATTTCTAGGAAACTATATGCATATGAATATAACTTTGGACAATTTACAATTACAATATAAGTAGTATACCAGGGTCCAACTGGTTAGTATTTGACCCGTAAATTAACAAAGATATATAGTAGGTGCGCAGCGCACCTAATGTACCGTAGGTGCAGGGGGAGTTAACCGTGACCTCTAGTCCCAGTGACCCCGGAAGTGCGCTGTTTATGTCTGGTGTGTGCTGACTTTGGAGTTCTTGATATACTTGAGCGATAGTGATAGGTTAGTAGATTATACAACATCATTGAAAAACAATCAATATAAACAAAAGACAAAAGATATATTTTATTCTTTTATTATCTCAATAGGCGCATAACATACAGTGGATATTATATAACATTACAACATATTCAGTACAGTGAGTCAATATATAGTACATGGATAACATTTATTTATAGATAGGTAGTTGGGTGTCTGCTTAGCTATGTGGCATCGATGAATCATAATGGGTGAAACTGTTAGAGATAGCTGGGTAGTCTTAAGTGGTAGTGTAAAGAGTTAAATATCTAGAGGCGTTGTCGAGACGTTATCAGCAGCTACCTTTCTTTTTATATAGAAATAGGAAAGAGCATTTCTTGTTTGACTATAGGAAAATATGGAATTATTCAAGACTTTGAAACCTACATTTTTCCCACCCTTAGCCTTTTGCGTGGCGAGAACCTCTAAAAACATATCTTTATCTAATTTGTTGTGTTGCTTGCTTAGCCCTTTACAACTGATTTTATCGTAATCCCCACTACAATGGTACGTCTTACTACATAAGCTAACAAGAGCTGCCCCTTCGTACTCTAGTTTAAAAAGCCCGGGCGTTCGTTTGGTGTATGCTTTAATGCCCTTACAGTTTATACATTCTGTTTTGCTAGTATGTTCATCGCAGCGATGGGTGTATGGAGGTCGCCTAGTGTGTAATAAGGGCTGTATAGGGGTCGGCTAGTATGTCGTGATGGGTGTACGGAGGTCGTCTAGTGTGTCATATTGGGCGTATAGAGGGCGTTTAGTGTGTCATGATGGTTGTATAGGGGTCGTCTAGTGTGTCATGATGGTTGTATAGGGGTCGTCTAGTGTGTCATGATGGTTGTATAGGGGTCGTCTAGTGTGCCGTGATGGGTGTACGGAGGTCGTCTAGTGTGTCATATTGGGTGTATAGAGGGCGTTTAGTGTGTCATGATGGTTGTATAGGGATCGTCTAGTGTGTCATGATGGTTGTATAGGGGTCGTCTAGTGTGCCGTGATGGGTCAATGGAGGTCGGCTAGTATGTCGTGATGGGTGTACGGAGGTCGTCTAGTGTGTCATATTGGGTGTATAGAGGGCGTTTAGTGTGTCATGATGGTTGTATAGGGGTCGTCTAGTGTGCCATGATGGGTACATGGAGGTCGGCTAGTATGTCGTGATGGGTATACGGAGGTCGTCTAGTGGGGTATGATGGTTGTATGGAGGTCGTCTAGTGTGTCATATCGGGTGTATAGAGGGCGTCTAGTGTGTCATGATGGGTGTATGTAGGTCGTTTAGTGTATCGTGAGGGGTGTATGGAGGTCGTCTACGGTGGCGTGAGGGGTGTATGGAGGTCATCTGGTGTGGTATGTGGGGTGTATAAGGTCATCTAGTGTGATATAAGGCTGTATGCCGGGCGGCTAGTGTGACATGAGGGCTGTATACCGGTCGCCTAGTGTGGCATGAGGGCTGTATGGCAGTTGTCTGGTATATCATACTTTAATCAACCAATAAGAAAAATGAAGGAACATTACATTCAACATTACTTATCTTAACTACTTTACATCAATACAGTTGAATAACGTGTTATCGTTAAGTCTTACCATACTTTAAGAGAAAACATTCAAACTTACAGTATAAAAAAAGTCTCAATCATCTACACTGAATATAACCTATTATCGATAACCCTTAACATACTTTAAGAGAAAACAAGCCAACTTACGGTGCAAAACTCCGCTAGACTGAAGTGTAGTATGACCTTCCTTGAATCAACCAAACTTATAACGCCGTCTAGTTTAAATATAGCCTGGTAACAAATGAATACATTATCCAATCAGCGAGTGATTATGCCAACATCGACTGATACCTGGATCAACCAATCAGAGAAGAGTATTAGTATAGGAGGCGGAGCAAAGAAATGACTGACAGGTGGATTAACCAATCAGAGAAGTGCGTTAGCCCAAGCGTAGGTAGTGGCTGTCGGGTCAGCAGTGGGGGAAAAATGTTGGGTGGTGGATTACTTGAACTCGTTTTGACCCCTGAGGCAATTCCAGAAGAGTTCTATGACCTCATTTTGACCGCTGAAGGCTTTAATACCAATGTTTTCCACTTCAACGAACGACATACATCATTAAAGGTGATTACTTCAGCTCTTAGACTTTGGAGTTCCATATCTTTAGCACTTGATTGAATGACAGACAACAGTAAAGATAAAAAATTCTTGATACGGAGATGACTGATCATTTCAGGTAAGAAAACTTAGTTCCAAACCCTAAAATTTCTACTCATAGTCACAAACTTTGATGCAAAACCCTAACAATTTAGTCCCAAAGTGATACTAGTTCGACACGACAGTCGTAAATGTTATATGCAAAGTCCAAAAGTTTGTCAAAAAGATAACCTAAACTCAAAATAGTTAGACACAAAGCCCAACAATTTATATGCAAAGTCTAAAAAGTTACTCCAAAAGACAACTAATGTAATACTTAACCCCAAAATTTCGTCGCATAACCAAACAGTTGAACTCAAAAGCCTAAAAATTTAGTCCCAAAGTGATACTAGTTCGACACAAAAGTCGTAAATGTTATATGCAAAGTCCAAAAGTTTGTCAAAAAGACAACCTTAACTCAAAATAGTTAGACACAAAGCCCAACAATTTATATGCAAAGTCTAAAAAGTTACTCCAAAAGACAACTAATGTAACACTTAACCCCAAAATTTCGTCGCATAACCAAACAGTTGAACTCAAAAGCCTAAAAATTTAGTCCCAAAGTGATACTAGTTCGACACAAAGTCGTAAATGTTTATGCAAAGACCAAAAGTTTGTCAAAAAGACAACCTTAACTCAAAATAGTTAGACACAAAGCCCAACAATTTATATGCAAAGTCCAAAAAGTTACTCCAAAAGACAACTAATATAACACTTAATCCCAAAATTTCGTCTCGTAACCAAAAAGTTGAACTCAAAACCCTAAAAATTTAGTCCCAAAGTGATACTAGTTCGACACAAAAGTCGTAAATGTTTATGCAAAGACCAAACGTTTGTCAAAAAGACAACCCAAACTCAAAATAGTTAGGCACAAAGCCCAACAATTTATATGCAAAGTCCAAAAAGTTACTCCAAAAGACAACTAATGTAACACTTAACCCCAAAATTTCGTCTCGTAACCAAACAGTTGAACTCAAAAGCCTAAAAATTTAGTCCCAAAGTCGTAATTGTTCGACACGAAAGTCGTAAATGTTATATGCAAAGTCCAAAAGTTTGTCAAAAAGACAACCTAAACTCAAAATAGTTAGACACAAAAGGTCAAAAAAAGTATATGCAAAGTCCAAAATGTTACGTCAAAAGACAACTAATATAACAACAAGCCCTAAAATTTCGTCGCATAACCAGTTGAACTCAAAACCCTACAAAATTTAAACCCAAAGGCAAAATAACTAGACACGAAAGACCAAATAGTCATATTCAAAGTCCAAAAGTTTGTCAAAAAGACAACCCAAACTCAAAAGTTTGTCAAAAAGGCAACCCAAACTCAAAATAGTTAGACATGAAAGGTCAAAAAGGTATACTCAAAGTCCAAAATGTTACTTCAAAAGACAACTAATATAACAACAAGCCCCAAAACTTCGTCTCATAACCAAAAAGTTGAACTCAAAACCCTAAAAAGTGTCCACTTATCAACCAAAGTCTTTAATACAGCTGAGAAAACCCTAATAAATAATTACAATTTACTAAAAATGTTGCCCTTGATGATAGTTGCGACTGTGTCTAAATCATTATTGAAAATATTCATAGAACTCTAGTAAAAACCAAACACACTAAAACACCACATTGAAAAAATGAACTTAAAGTTCACGCCCCTGTCACAACTCTGCTAAGAAAAGTACTGCAAAGCATGAAAGTTATGTCCCCTGCTATAACTCTACTAAACGAAAGTATTACCAAACACGTAGGTTACACTCCTACCATAAACCACTAAGAAAAACAAGATTCTGCTTAAAATACCACATTTATGATTGTTACGCCCCTTGTCCCTTTATGAGGGGACGCCCATGAAACTGTTAGAAATAGTAAATTTAACCTAGTGGCATACCCAGATGTTATATTAGACATCCCCATAGCAAAAATTTACTTAAAACTCACTTTTATGGTGGTTACCCCCTGACCCATTTTTGAGGGCTACGCCCATGAAACTGTTAAAAATAGTAAATTTAACAGCTAGGGTTACTCCAAACTTTATATTAACCATCTCCGTATCAAGAATTTACATAAAAACAACTTTTGAAATTACTACCCCTGTACCCATTTTTGGCGGTTACGCCCATGAAACTGTTAAAATAGTAAATTAACATCTAGACATACCCAAAACTTTATATTAAGCATCCCCGTATCAAGAATTTACTAAAAAACCACTTTTATGAGTGTTGCCCCCTTACCCATTTTTGGCGGTTACGCCCATGAAACTGTTAAAATAGTAAATTTAACATATAGACATACCCCAAACTTTTATTAAGCATCCCCATATCAAGAATTTACATAAAAACAACGTTTGAAATTACTACCCCTGTACCCATTTTTTGGCGGTTACGCCCATGAAACTGTTAAAAATAGTAAATTTAACATATAGACATACCCCAAACTTCATTTTAGTCATCTCCGTATCAAGAATTTACATAAAAATCACTTTTGAAATTACTACCCCTGTACCCATTTTTGGCGGTTACGCCCATGAAACTGTAAAAATAGTCAATTTACACTCTAGACATATCCCAAACTTTATATTAAGCATCCCCATATCAAGAATTTACATAAAAATCACTTTGAAATTACTACCCCTGTACCCATTTTTGGCGGTTACGCCCATGAAAGTGTTAAAAATAGTCAATTTAACATCTAGACATACCCCAAACTTTATATTAAGCATCCCCATATCAAGAAGTTACATAAAAACAACTTTTGAAATTACTACCCCTGTACCCATTTTTGGCGGTTACGCCCATGAAATCGATAAAAAAAATTGAAGTTTAACCTATTGGCATACATCAAACATAATATGTGACACGCCCATGTATCAAATTTGCCTAAAAAATCAACCAAAAATTAGTAGTATAGATTGGCACTTAGGATGGATAGACTATAAGGAAAAAATGTAGACTCTCATATAAGGGAAAACGGCACCAAAAAATGTGCCTCGATCTGCGGGTAGACTATTTATATAAGGATTTCTATCTATCTATTGACCTTTCGAGCCGTAACCGGCCCATAGGGCGTAGACCAAGATACACCTTCTCCTATATGAATTTTTGTTCTAGCAGTTTTCTTTTAAAGATATTTTATCAAATCTCGCCATCTGTCTCTGTTCTGTGCAAGCAGTTCTATCTCATTGAGGGAGCCGATTCCTGCTGCTCTTGCCTCTCTCATCAATGTTCTTCTCAGTGTCTCCCTGGGTCTTCCTCTTTTTCTTTTACCTGTTGTTTCCCATATGAGGGCTTGCTTTGCTATTCGATTATTATCTCTTCTCATCACATGTCCAACGTATGACCATCGTCTTTTCTTTATTACTGAAGATATTAGTGGTTGATTGGCGATTTCTCTAATTTCCTCGTTGTTTTGAATTCGTTCCATTCTATACCAAGTATTTTCCTTAGACATTTATTTTCGAATGCGTTCAACTTTGTTTCTATATCTCTTGTTGTTTTCCAGCTTTCACACGCATACGTAAGGGTTGATAGTACATTTGATTGAATAGCCTAAGTTTTGTGTTTGTGCTAATGAGTTTTGATTTCCACAACTTTTCAAGGCTTCTGAAAGACATTGCTGCTTTAGCCAGTCTGATTCTAATTTCTTTGCTCGTATCCCCTTCTCGATCAATGTGACTTCCAAGATAGATAAAGTGCTCGATCTCTTCTACTGGTTTGTTTTCCATGTATATTTTGTCACTTGTTGGAATTAAACTTTTCATGACTTTAGTCTTTTCATGATTGACCTCAAGCCCAATTTTGCTGGCTATTGATGATAGTTCATTTGTGTTTTCCTGCATCGTTTTTTATCTGACTGCTGATGAGAACTATGTCATCAGCAAAGTCGAGGTCCTCCAAATGGTCTCCTTGTATCCATTCGATGCCTTTATTACCAGTGCAGCATTTCTTCATTATGAAGTCCATAACAATTCCAAATAACAAGGGCGATAAAATACATCCTTGTTTAACCCCAGTTTCTATTGGGAAACATTCGCTCAGTCCTTCCTCTGTTCGAACTGCACATGTGTAACCATCATACATGTCTTTGATAATATTTATGATTTTTGATGGTAAGCCATATTGCTTCAGAATTTTCCACAAAGAATCTTATGAATACTATCAAATGTTTTTTGAAGTCGATGAAGTTAAGTACAAAAGGTTTTTGCTTTTCAATGTGTTCCTCCAATATAAGTCGTAGAGTGAAAATGTGGTCAAGACAGCTTCTCCCTTTTCTAAACCCAGCCTGTTCTTCACGCATCACTGTATCTATTGAATCCTTTATTCTATTTAGGATGATTTTACAGAATAACTTTGAGGCAACTGACAAAAGTGTCACGCCTCTCCAGTTGTTACAATCTCTAAGATTGCCCTTTTTTGGGATCTTAACAATGATTCCTTTTTTCCATTTATGAGGCGTCTTCTCTGTTTTCCAAATGATGTTGAACATTTTTTGGAGATGTATTAAATTATGGCTATCAATTGCCTTGAGGATCTCAGCTGTTAACTTATCCTCTCCAGCAGCCTTGTTATTGGTCATTAGCTTTAAGGTGGTTTCTATTTCACTCAAGGTGAAGTCATCTAAATTTACATCTAATTCTGCTGCTGGTGTTTCAGCTTCAAAATCGATTAAACTGTGAGGTAGTGGACGGTTAAGAATTTCTTTGAAGTGTTCCGCCCAACGAGCTTTTATGTCTGCGCTTGTTGTTAGCATTAATCCAGATTTGTCTAGAATTGGTGTTCCACTGGATGTATAGGTGTTTGTCAGCATCTTTTGTACAGTATAAAGAGTTCTGCTGTCTCCTGTAATTGCAGCTGTCTCTGCTTTCTCTGCCAAGTTGTCTATATAAGCTCTTGTATCTCTTCTTAAGAGGTCAATTACACATAAAATTGATAGTCATAAACTGAAAGATGAAGCAATAAAGGAAAAGTTTAACATAGAGCTAAGTAATTGTTATTCAGCACTTGGTGAAATAGACTTAGATATCAATGAAATGTGGGACTCACAGAGCAAAATACTAATGACAGCAGCAGAAGCAAGTGCTGGACTGAAGAAAATGGGAAAAACGAGCTTGGATCTCAGACACCACATGGAAATACATCAAAGAAAGAAGAGAAGCGAAGAGAGCCATGACTAATGTAAAGACAGATCTTGGAAAGGTTCTGGCAAAAGCAACATACAAAGAATTAGACAACAAAGTGAAAAGTTCGGCAAGAAGAGATACAAGAGCTTATATAGACAACTTGGCAGAGAAAGCAGAGACAGCTGCAATTACAGGAGACAGCAGAACTCTTTATACTGTACAAAAGATGCTGACAAACACCTATACATCCAGTGGAACACCAATTCTAGACAAATCTGGATTAATGCTAACAACAAGCGCAGACATAAAAGCCCGTTGGGCGGAACACTTCAAAGAAATTCTTAACCGTCCACTACCTCACAGTTTAATAGATTTTGAAGCTGAAACACCAGCAGCAGAATTAGATGTAAATTTAGATGACTTCACCTTGAGTGAAATAGAAACCACCTTAAAGCTAATGACCAATAACAAGGCTGCTGGAGAGGATAAGTTAACAGCTGAGATCCTCAAGGCAATTGATAGCCATAATTTAATACATCTCCAAAAAATGTTCAACATCATTTGGAAAACAGAGAAGACGCCTCATAAATGGAAAAAAGGAATCATTGTTAAGATCCCAAAAAAGGGCAATCTTAGAGATTGTAACAATTGGAGAGGCGTGACACTTTTGTCAGTTGCCTCAAAATTATTCTGTAAAATCATCCTAAATAGAATAAAGGATTCAATAGATACAGTTTCAAAATTCTAGTAGAAAAAGGGAGGGGAGTTGGAGATAGACAATTGCACATAATTCATTTCACTGGGAGAGTGAGAGAGGCAGTTTAAAATTCTAACATTATGAGAGAGAGAGAGAGAGAGAGAGAGAGAGAGAGAGAGAGAGAGAGAGCGAAAAAGAGAGATACAGTTTTATATATATATATATATATATATATATATATATATATATATATATATATATATAACAGTGAGATATAGATTGAAGAAAAAGAGAGAGAGAGAGAGAGAGAGAGAGAGAGAATGAGAGAGGGGCAGTTTAAATTTCTAACAATAATAGATAAAGAGTAAAATGTAGGAGTTAAGAGAGTTGAGAGAGTTTAAATTTCTAGCATCAAAAGTTAACTTTTGAAAATCCTAGAATGACCAGAGAGACAATTTAAAATACTAGCATGAAGATAAAAACAGTTTAAAATCTTAGTATGAAAAGAGATACAGTTAAAAAGTCTAATATTAAGAAAGAAACAGTTAATAATGCTAATATGAAAGTGTAAGCATCGTAAACTCCTGTTATGAAAATAGAGATAGAGAATTACATTGCACATGAATAAGATAGCAACCGGGAAATATTGTCACAATTACGATGCCGAAATGCGAGCAATAATGTTGGCAATAGAAAACCTGCTGAAAAGTAATCTTAGCCCACAGCCTGTAGAGTTTTTGACAGATGCAAGATCAGTGCTCCAGGCACTGCAATCCAAAAAGTTGCTACATCTGCAAACTTTATTGACTGAACTCAACAAACACCACAGGATTGCCCTGCAGTGGATCCCATTTCACTATGGAATACCAGCAAACTAGACAGCAGATCAGCTTTCAAAAGAAGGTGCAACAGGCACACAACCAGATGCGCCGGTTACATACCGTCATAAGAAACAGATAATCAAATTAATGAGGAGACAACATGCCCCAAATCGGGATACTTTTCATAATATTAAATTATGGAAACATGTTATCATTATACGCAATTAGAACCCGGCACAATTGACAGTCACCTGTATACACAATTCAAGATCGGTAACTCAACTACATGTACATGTGGACAGGCACAGGCGGAACGTATATTTCAAGAATGTACTGAATATAGTAGACTGAGTAAAGTCCACATATCCCATTGATACAACACTACAGACAAAACTATATGGACCACTGCAAAAATGACAAAAGACGGTAACATTTATACAAGAAAAGACATTGCAGACATAAACAATATTTCATTCGAACGAAAGATAGATATATAGATCAGGAAGGTTTTAGAAAATAGTAAGAGACAAGTCTCAGAATATCTTGAGGCCTGTGCTGGATATTTTGAACACATGATGTAAACACAGCTTCTTCGCGTGAACAGCTTCTTTACCTAATACAAGCCAGCCAACAGCAGTAGTATCTAGATGAATAACACCAATTTAATATACAATTTAACGTAATTTCAAAAATATGTTCCTGCACCGGACTTTATATAGCCTCGTTTTCTTATTTAAGACAGAAGTTGACTTTTCTGTGAGCGAAGGAAGATAACTTTTAATTTTTGAGAGAAATTATAAATAATTAATATTTGCAACCACAAATTAATGAAAACACATTTCTTTTAATTTGATACTTTATGATTTGCAATTTCTTACAGAAAATTTTAAAGACTTTGCAAATTTATAAGAAAATTATTTTCTAGGAAACTATATACATATAAATATAACTTTGGACAATTTACAATTACAATATATCGACGTATAAAGAATTCTTAATTATTAATTTAACAGGAGTTGCTTCCCTTTTAATAAAGATAGATAGTGCTTAATTTTCTAATACTAATATGTTTATATTAACATTTTTCATCAACAATTTAACGGTAGATTACTTTTTTGCATTTAAGTTTGATATGTTAGAACTAACCGTGCCTGTAAATATTATGCAACATTTAAATATATATTCTTCAAAGAATTATTATATTTCTTAGCTTATAATCAAGGTTTTTAAAGTTTCTATGTATTTTTATATTTTTATACATTATAGTTGGACAAGAAGGTAATTTACAAAAATTAGCTGATGCCGTCACGTCACTTCACTATAGAGTCTAGAAGAGATAATGTCAGAGAGAGAGAGAGGTATCAATAACACAAGGAAAATACTATGCAGTTGAAATTTCAAAATTCTAGTAGAAAAAATGAGAGGAGTTGGAGATTGGCAATTGCACATAATTCATGTCACTGGAGAGGGAGAGTGGCAGTTTAAAAGTCTAACATTAAGAGAGAGAAAGTGCGAAAAAGAGAGATGCAGTTATATTTATTAAACATTAAGATATAGATAGAAGAAAGAGAATGAGAGATAGGCATTTTAAATTGATAGCAGTAATAGAGATTAAAATGTAGGAGTTAAGAGAGTTGAGAGAGTTTATATTTCTAGCATCAAAAGTTAACCTTCTGAAAATCATAGAATGACCAAAGAGACAATGTAAAATATTAACATGAAGATTAAAGCAGTTTAAAATCTAGGTATAAAAAGAGATACATTTAAAAGTCCTACTATAAAGAAAGAAACAGTTAATAATGCTAATATGAAAATGAAAGCAGCTTAAAATCCTGCTATGAAAATAGTGATAGACAATTAATTACATCTTAAGCATTAAAATAGAGAGACAATCATTCTTTTTCATTTTTTAAATTGAGAATCAAGTTCTGAATAGTATATCAAACTTGTAGTAACAAGTGTTATATAGAGTGTTATATAGAATGTTTTAGTGTCTCTGTGCGGTGACTCGATCATTATATAGAAAAGAAAGGGGGAGCAGGGGTCTACATAGAGTACCTAAAAAATAACACTAGGGATATGGAAAAGATAGCAACAGGGAAATATTATCACAATTACGATGCAGAAATGCCAAACAATAAAGTTGGCAATAGAAACCTGCTGAACAGTAATATATCCCACAGCCTGTACAGTTTTTGGCAGATGCAAGATCAGTGCTCCAGGCACTGCAATCCAGAAAGTTGCTACATCTGCAAACTTTATTGACTGAACTCTACAAACACCACATGACTGCCCTGTCGTGGATATCATCTCACTATGGAATACCAGGAAATGAGAAAGCAGATCAGCTGGCAAATCTGTCATCAACTGGCACACAACCAGATGCACCGATTACATGCCATCAGAACAAACAGATAATCAAATCAATCAGAAGATCAAATGCTCCAAATCCGGATACGTTTCATAATATGAATAGATGGGAACACGTTATCATTATACGCATTAGAATAAGACACAATTGACTCCACAGTCACGTGCCTACAAAATTCAAGATCCGTACCTTAACAACATGCACATGTGGACAGGCGCCCCCAGATAGCGGAACGCATATTTAAAGAATGCACTGAATATAGTAGACTGAGGAAAGTCAACTTAAACCATTAATACAATACTACAGATAAGACTATATGCACCACTGCAAGAATGACAAAAGACGGTAACATTTATACAGGAAACGACAGTGCAGTTATAGACAACACTTCAGACGAACGAAAGATAGATATATAGATCCAGAAGGTTTTCGAAAATAGTAAGAGACAAGTCACAGAATGTCTTAAGGCCTGCAGTGGATATTTTGAACACAAACTGTGAACACAACTCCATCGTGTGAATAACTTTTTTACCCAATACAAGCCAGCCAATAGCAGTAGTATGTAGATTAATAACACAAATTTCTGTTACTTAAGGAAGATAACTTTTGATTTAAAAATAAATAATAAATAATTGCTATTTTCAACTATAAATTAAGTAACGATACATTTTTTTTTTTAGTTTGATACATTAATAATTGTCATTTCATATAGACTGTATCAGGAATATGCAGAGTTTTTTGAAAACTATTTTTGTGGAAAGTGATATGCATATGAATAATACTTGAGATAATTTACAACACATCCATATAGAGAATTTGTTACCATAAATCTAACAGGATTTGCTTCCCTTTCAATAAAGCAAGATAACATTTAATTTCTTAAGCTGATTATATATTAACAATTTCATCAACAATTCAACGGTAAAACACTTTTTTGCATTTAAGTTTGATATGATAGAACGAACCGCGCCTGTAAATATTATGCAACATTTAAATATATATTCTTCAAAGAATTGTTATATTTCTTAGCTGATAATCAACTATATAAATTGTTGTAAACATTTTTATAGATAACAGATGCAAAAGGTTTAATTTACAAAAACTAACTAATGCCATCTCATCATTTCACTGTAGTATCTAGAAGAGATAATGTTAGAGAGAGAGAGGGGGGTATCAATAGCACAAGGAATATACTATGAAGTTGAAATTTCAAAATTCTAGTAGAAAAAGGGAGGGGAGTTGGAGATAGACAATTGCACATAATTCATTTCACTGGGAGAGTGAGAGAGGCAGTTTAAAATCCTAACATTAGGAGAGAGAGAAAGAGCGAAAAAGAGAGATACAGTTTTATATATATATATATATATAAAACTGTATCTCTCTTTACTATCTAACTGTTATATATATAACAGTTAGATATAGATTGAAGAAAAGAGAGAGAGAGAGAGAGAATGAGAGAGGGCAGTTTAAATTTCTAGCAATAATAGATAAAGAGTAAAATGTAGGAATTAAGAGAGTTGAGAGAGTTTAAATTTCTAGCATCAAAAGTTAACTTTTGAAAATCCTAGAATGACCAGAGAGACAATTTAAAATACTAGCATGAAGATAAAAACAGTTTAAAATCTTAGTATGAAAAGAGATACAGTTAAAAAGTCTAATATTAAGAAAGAAACAGTTAATAATGCTAATATGAAAGTGTAAGCATCGTAAACTCCTGTTATGAAAATAGAGATAGAGAATTACATTACAAATGAATAAGATAGCAACCGGGAAATATTGTCACAATTACGATGCCGAAATGCGAGCAATAATGTTGGCAATAGAAAACCTGCTGAAAAGTAATCTTAGCCCACAGCCTGTAGAGTTTTTGACAGATGCAAGATCAGTGCTCCAGGCACTGCAATCCAAAAAGTTGCTACATCTGCAAACTTTATTGACTGAACTCAACAAACACCACAGGATTGCCCTGCAGTGGATCCTATCTCACTATGGAATACCAGCAAACTAGACAGCAGATCAGCTTTCAAAAGAAGGTGCAACAGGCACACAACCAGATGCCTCGGTTACATACCGTCATAAGAAACAGATAATCAAATTAATGAGGAGACAACATGCCCCAAATCGGATACTTTTCATAATATTAAATGATGCGAACATGTTATCATTATACGCAATTAGAACCCGGCACAATTGACAGTCACCTGTATACACAATTCAAGATCGGTAACTCAACTACATGTGCATGTGGACAGGCACAGGCGGAACGTATATTTCAAGAATGTACTGAATATAGTAGACTGAGTAAAGTCCACATATCCCATTGATACAACACTACAGACAAAACTATATGGACCACTGCAAAAATGACAAAAGACGGTAACATTTATACAAGAAAAGACATTGCAGACATAAACAATATTTCATTCGAACGAAAGATAGATATATAGATCAGGAAGGTTTTAGAAAATAGTAAGAGACAAGTCTCAGAATATCTTGAGGCCTGTGCTGGATATTTTGAACACATGATGTAAACACAGCTTCTTCGCGTGAACAGCTTCTTTACCTAATACAAGCCAGCCAACAGCAGTAGTATCTAGATGAATAACACCAATTTAATATACAATTTAACGTAATTTCAAAAATATGTTCCTGCACCGGACTTTATATAGCCTCGTTTTCTTATTTAAGACAGAAGTTGACTTTTCTGTGAGCGAAGGAAGATAACTTTTAATTTTTGAGAGAAATTATAAATAATTAATATTTGCAACCACAAATTAATGAAAACACATTTCTTTTAATTTGATACTTTATGATTTGCAATTTCTTACAGAAAATTTTAAAGACTTTGCAAATTTTATAAGAAAATTAATTTCTAGGAAACTATATGCATATGAATATAACTTTGGACAATTTACAATTACAATATAAGTAGTATACCAGGGTCCAACTGGTTAGTATTTGACCCGTAAATTAACAAAGATATATAGTAGGTGCGCAGCGCACCTAATGTACCGTAGGTGCAGGGGGAGTTAACCGTGACCTCTAGTCCCAGTGACCCCGGAAGTGCGCTGTTTATGTCTGGTGTGTGCTGACTTTGGAGTTCTTGATATACTTGAGCGATAGTGATAGGTTAGTAGATTATACAACATCATTGAAAAACAATCAATATAAACAAAAGACAAAAGATATATTTTATTCTTTTATTATCTCAATAGGCGCATAACATACAGTGGATATTATATAACATTACAACATATTCAGTACAGTGAGTCAATATATAGTACATGGATAACATTTATTTATAGATAGGTAGTTGGGTGTCTGCTTAGCTATGTGGCATCGATGAATCATAATGGGTGAAACTGTTAGAGATAGCTGGGTAGTCTTAAGTGGTAGTGTAAAGAGTTAAATATCTAGAGGCGTTGTCGAGACGTTATCAGCAGCTACCTTTCTTTTTATATAGAAATAGGAAAGAGCATTTCTTGTTTGACTATAGGAAAATATGGAATTATTCAAGACTTTGAAACCTACATTTTTCCCACCCTTAGCCTTTTGCGTGGCGAGAACCTCTAAAAACATATCTTTATCTAATTTGTTGTGTTGCTTGCTTAGCCCTTTACAACTGATTTTATCGTAATCCCCACTACAATGGTACGTCTTACTACATAAGCTAACAAGAGCTGCCCCTTCGTACTCTAGTTTAAAAAGCCCGGGCGTTCGTTTGGTGTATGCTTTAATGCCCTTACAGTTTATACATTCTGTTTTGCTAGTATGTTCATCGCAGCGATGGGTGTATGGAGGTCGCCTAGTGTGTAATAAGGGCTGTATAGGGGTCGGCTAGTATGTCGTGATGGGTGTACGGAGGTCGTCTAGTGTGTCATATTGGGCGTATAGAGGGCGTTTAGTGTGTCATGATGGTTGTATAGGGGTCGTCTAGTGTGTCATGATGGTTGTATAGGGGTCGTCTAGTGTGTCATGATGGTTGTATAGGGGTCGTCTAGTGTGCCGTGATGGGTGTACGGAGGTCGTCTAGTGTGTCATATTGGGTGTATAGAGGGCGTTTAGTGTGTCATGATGGTTGTATAGGGATCGTCTAGTGTGTCATGATGGTTGTATAGGGGTCGTCTAGTGTGCCGTGATGGGTCAATGGAGGTCGGCTAGTATGTCGTGATGGGTGTACGGAGGTCGTCTAGTGTGTCATATTGGGTGTATAGAGGGCGTTTAGTGTGTCATGATGGTTGTATAGGGGTCGTCTAGTGTGCCATGATGGGTACATGGAGGTCGGCTAGTATGTCGTGATGGGTATACGGAGGTCGTCTAGTGGGGTATGATGGTTGTATGGAGGTCGTCTAGTGTGTCATATCGGGTGTATAGAGGGCGTCTAGTGTGTCATGATGGGTGTATGTAGGTCGTTTAGTGTATCGTGAGGGGTGTATGGAGGTCGTCTACGGTGGCGTGAGGGGTGTATGGAGGTCATCTGGTGTGGTATGTGGGGTGTATAAAGGTCATCTAGTGTGATATAAGGCTGTAT
Source organism: Megaustenia siamemsis (assembly GCA_032433765.1). Lineage (NCBI taxonomy): Eukaryota > Metazoa > Mollusca > Gastropoda > Stylommatophora > Ariophantidae > Megaustenia > Megaustenia siamemsis. The sequence goes on from JAVIAB010000024.1 coordinate 34,972,508, forward strand.
GCCGGGCGGCTAGTGTGACATGAGGGCTGTATACCGGTCGCCTAGTGTGGCATGAGGGCTGTATGGCAGTTGTCTGGTATATCATACTTTAATCAACCAATAAGAAAAATGAAGGAACATTACATTCAACATTACTTATCTTAACTACTTTACATCAATACAGTTGAATAACGTGTTATCGTTAAGTCTTACCATACTTTAAGAGAAAACATTCAAACTTACAGTATAAAAAAAGTCTCAATCATCTACACTGAATATAACCTATTATCGATAACCCTTAACATACTTTAAGAGAAAACAAGCCAACTTACGGTGCAAAACTCCGCTAGACTGAAGTGTAGTATGACCTTCCTTGAATCAACCAAACTTATAACGCCGTCTAGTTTAAATATAGCCTGGTAACAAATGAATACATTATCCAATCAGCGAGTGATTATGCCAACATCGACTGATACCTGGATCAACCAATCAGAGAAGAGTATTAGTATAGGAGGCGGAGCAAAGAAATGACTGACAGGTGGATTAACCAATCAGAGAAGTGCGTTAGCCCAAGCGTAGGTAGTGGCTGTCGGGTCAGCAGTGGGGGAAAAATGTTGGGTGGTGGATTACTTGAACTCGTTTTGACCCCTGAGGCAATTCCAGAAGAGTTCTATGACCTCATTTTGACCGCTGAAGGCTTTAATACCAATGTTTTCCACTTCAACGAACGACATACATCATTAAAGGTGATTACTTCAGCTCTTAGACTTTGGAGTTCCATATCTTTAGCACTTGATTGAATGACAGACAACAGTAAAGATAAAAAAATTCTTGATACGGAGATGACTGATCATTTCAGGTAAGAAAACTTAGTTCCAAACCCTAAAATTTCTACTCATAGTCACAAACTTTGATGCAAAACCCTAACAATTTAGTCCCAAAGTGATACTAGTTCGACACGACAGTCGTAAATGTTATATGCAAAGTCCAAAAGTTTGTCAAAAAGATAACCTAAACTCAAAATAGTTAGACACAAAGCCCAACAATTTATATGCAAAGTCTAAAAAGTTACTCCAAAAGACAACTAATGTAATACTTAACCCCAAAATTTCGTCGCATAACCAAACAGTTGAACTCAAAAGCCTAAAAATTTAGTCCCAAAGTGATACTAGTTCGACACAAAAGTCGTAAATGTTATATGCAAAGTCCAAAAGTTTGTCAAAAAGACAACCTTAACTCAAAATAGTTAGACACAAAGCCCAACAATTTATATGCAAAGTCTAAAAAGTTACTCCAAAAGACAACTAATGTAACACTTAACCCCAAAATTTCGTCGCATAACCAAACAGTTGAACTCAAAAGCCTAAAAATTTAGTCCCAAAGTGATACTAGTTCGACACAAAAGTCGTAAATGTTTATGCAAAGACCAAAAGTTTGTCAAAAAGACAACCTTAACTCAAAATAGTTAGACACAAAGCCCAACAATTTATATGCAAAGTCCAAAAAGTTACTCCAAAAGACAACTAATATAACACTTAATCCCAAAATTTCGTCTCGTAACCAAAAAGTTGAACTCAAAACCCTAAAAATTTAGTCCCAAAGTGATACTAGTTCGACACAAAAGTCGTAAATGTTTATGCAAAGACCAAACGTTTGTCAAAAAGACAACCCAAACTCAAAATAGTTAGGCACAAAGCCCAACAATTTATATGCAAAGTCCAAAAAGTTACTCCAAAAGACAACTAATGTAACACTTAACCCCAAAATTTCGTCTCGTAACCAAACAGTTGAACTCAAAAGCCTAAAAATTTAGTCCCAAAGTCGTAATTGTTCGACACGAAAGTCGTAAATGTTATATGCAAAGTCCAAAAGTTTGTCAAAAAGACAACCTAAACTCAAAATAGTTAGACACAAAAGGTCAAAAAAAGTATATGCAAAGTCCAAAATGTTACGTCAAAAGACAACTAATATAACAACAAGCCCTAAAATTTCGTCGCATAACCAGTTGAACTCAAAACCCTACAAAATTTAAACCCAAAGGCAAAATAACTAGACACGAAAGACCAAATAGTCATATTCAAAGTCCAAAAGTTTGTCAAAAAGACAACCCAAACTCAAAAGTTTGTCAAAAAGGCAACCCAAACTCAAAATAGTTAGACATGAAAGGTCAAAAAGGTATACTCAAAGTCCAAAATGTTACTTCAAAAGACAACTAATATAACAACAAGCCCCAAAACTTCGTCTCATAACCAAAAAGTTGAACTCAAAACCCTAAAAAGTGTCCACTTATCAACCAAAGTCTTTAATACAGCTGAGAAAACCCTAATAAATAATTACAATTTACTAAAAATGTTGCCCTTGATGATAGTTGCGACTGTGTCTAAATCATTATTGAAAATATTCATAGAACTCTAGTAAAAACCAAACACACTAAAACACCACATTGAAAAAATGAACTTAAAGTTCACGCCCCTGTCACAACTCTGCTAAGAAAAGTACTGCAAAGCATGAAAGTTATGTCCCCTGCTATAACTCTACTAAACGAAAGTATTACCAAACACGTAGGTTACACTCCTACCATAACCCACTAAGAAAAACAAGATTCTGCTTAAAATACCACATTTATGATTGTTACGCCCCTTGTCCCTTTATGAGGGACGCCCATGAAACTGTTAGAAATAGTAAATTTAACCTAGTGGCATACCCCAGATGTTATATTAGACATCCCCATAGCAAAAATTTACTTAAAACTCACTTTTATGGTGGTTACCCCCTGACCCATTTTTGAGGGCTACGCCCATGAAACTGTTAAAAATAGTAAATTTAACAGCTAGGGTTACTCCAAACTTTATATTAACCATCTCCGTATCAAGAATTTACATAAAAACAACTTTTGAAATTACTACCCCTGTACCCATTTTTGGCGGTTACGCCCATGAAACTGTTAAAATAGTAAATTTAACATCTAGACATACCCAAAACTTTATATTAAGCATCCCCGTATCAAGAATTTACTAAAAAACCACTTTTATGAGTGTTGCCCCCTTACCCATTTTTGGCGGTTACGCCCATGAAACTGTTAAAATAGTAAATTTAACATATAGACATACCCCAAACTTTATATTAAGCATCCCCATATCAAGAATTTACATAAAAACAACGTTTGAAATTACTACCCCTGTACCCATTTTTTGGCGGTTACGCCCATGAAACTGTTAAAAATAGTAAATTTAACATATAGACATACCCCAAACTTCATTTTAGTCATCTCCGTATCAAGAATTTACATAAAAATCACTTTTGAAATTACTACCCCTGTACCCATTTTTGGCGGTTACGCCCATGAAACTGTTAAAAATAGTCAATTTACACTCTAGACATATCCCAAACTTTATATTAAGCATCCCCATATCAAGAATTTACATAAAAATCACTTTTGAAATTACTACCCCTGTACCCATTTTGGCGGTTACGCCCATGAAAGTGTTAAAAATAGTCAATTTAACATCTAGACATACCCCAAACTTTATATTAAGCATCCCCATATCAAGAAGTTACATAAAAACAACTTTTGAAATTACTACCCCTGTACCCATTTTTGGCGGTTACGCCCATGAAATCGATAAAAAAAATTGAAGTTTAACCTATTGGCATACATCAAACATAATATGTGACACGCCCATGTATCAAATTTGCCTAAAAAATCAACCAAAAATTAGTAGTATAGATTGGCACTTAGGATGGATAGACTATAAGGAAAAAATGTAGACTCTCATATAAGGGAAAACGGCACCAAAAAATGTGCCTCGATCTGCGGGTAGACTATTTATATAAGGATTTCTATCTATCTATTGACCTTTCGAGCCGTAACCGGCCCATAGGGCGTAGACCAAGATACACCTTCTCCTATATGAATTTTTGTTCTAGCAGTTTTCTTTTAAAGATATTTTATCAAATCTCGCCATCTGTCTCTGTTCTGTGCAAGCAGTTCTATCTCATTGAGGGAGCCGATTCCTGCTGCTCTTGCCTCTCTCATCAATGTTCTTCTCAGTGTCTCCCTGGGTCTTCCTCTTTTTCTTTTACCTGTTGTTTCCCATATGAGGGCTTGCTTTGCTATTCGATTATTATCTCTTCTCATCACATGTCCAACGTATGACCATCGTCTTTTCTTTATTACTGAAGATATTAGTGGTTGATTGGCGATTTCTCTAATTTCCTCGTTTGTTTTGAATTCGTTCCATTCTATACCAAGTATTTTCCTTAGACATTTATTTTCGAATGCGTTCAACTTTGTTTCTATATCTCTTGTTGTTTTCCAGCTTTCACACGCATACGTAAGGGTTGATAGTACATTTGATTTGAATAGCCTAAGTTTTGTGTTTGTGCTAATGAGTTTTGATTTCCACAACTTTTCAAGGCTTCTGAAAGACATTGCTGCTTTAGCCAGTCTGATTCTAATTTCTTTGCTCGTATCCCCTTCTCGATCAATGTGACTTCCAAGATAGATAAAGTGCTCGATCTCTTCTACTGGTTTGTTTTCCATGTATATTTTGTCACTTGTTGGAATTAAACTTTTCATGACTTTAGTCTTTTCATGATTGACCTCAAGCCCAATTTTGCTGGCTATTGATGATAGTTCATTTGTGTTTTCCTGCATCGTTTTTTATCTGACTGCTGATGAGAACTATGTCATCAGCAAAGTCGAGGTCCTCCAAATGGTCTCCTTGTATCCATTCGATGCCTTTATTACCAGTGCAGCATTTCTTCATTATGAAGTCCATAACAATTCCAAATAACAAGGGCGATAAAATACATCCTTGTTTAACCCCAGTTTCTATTGGGAAACATTCGCTCAGTCCTTCCTCTGTTCGAACTGCACATGTGTAACCATCATACATGTCTTTGATAATATTTATGATTTTTGATGGTAAGCCATATTGCTTCAGAATTTTCCACAAAGAATCTCTATGAATACTATCAAATGCTTTTTTGAAGTCGATGAAGTTAAGTACAAAAGGTTTTTGCTTTTCAATGTGTTCCTCCAATATAAGTCGTAGAGTGAAAATGTGGTCAAGACAGCTTCTCCCTTTTCTAAACCCAGCCTGTTCTTCACGCATCACTGTATCTATTGAATCCTTTATTCTATTTAGGATGATTTTACAGAATAACTTTGAGGCAACTGACAAAAGTGTCACGCCTCTCCAGTTGTTACAATCTCTAAGATTGCCCTTTTTTGGGATCTTAACAATGATTCCTTTTTTCCATTTATGAGGCGTCTTCTCTGTTTTCCAAATGATGTTGAACATTTTTTGGAGATGTATTAAATTATGGCTATCAATTGCCTTGAGGATCTCAGCTGTTAACTTATCCTCTCCAGCAGCCTTGTTATTGGTCATTAGCTTTAAGGTGGTTTCTATTTCACTCAAGGTGAAGTCATCTAAATTTACATCTAATTCTGCTGCTGGTGTTTCAGCTTCAAAATCGATTAAACTGTGAGGTAGTGGACGGTTAAGAATTTCTTTGAAGTGTTCCGCCCAACGAGCTTTTATGTCTGCGCTTGTTGTTAGCATTAATCCAGATTTGTCTAGAATTGGTGTTCCACTGGATGTATAGGTGTTTGTCAGCATCTTTTGTACAGTATAAAGAGTTCTGCTGTCTCCTGTAATTGCAGCTGTCTCTGCTTTCTCTGCCAAGTTGTCTATATAAGCTCTTGTATCTCTTCTTAAGAGGTCAATTACACATAAAATTGATAGTCATAAACTGAAAGATGAAGCAATAAAGGAAAAGTTTAACATAGAGCTAAGTAATTGTTATTCAGCACTTGGTGAAATAGACTTAGATATCAATGAAATGTGGGACTCACAGAGCAAAATACTAATGACAGCAGCAGAAGCAAGTGCTGGACTGAAGAAAATGGAAAAACGAGCTTGGATCTCAGACACCACATGGAAATACATCAAAGAAAGAAGAGAAGCGAAGAGAGCCATGACTAATGTAAAGACAGATCTTGGAAAGGTTCTGGCAAAAGCAACATACAAAGAATTAGACAACAAAGTGAAAAGTTCGGCAAGAAGAGATACAAGAGCTTATATAGACAACTTGGCAGAGAAAGCAGAGACAGCTGCAATTACAGGAGACAGCAGAACTCTTTATACTGTACAAAAGATGCTGACAAACACCTATACATCCAGTGGAACACCAATTCTAGACAAATCTGGATTAATGCTAACAACAAGCGCAGACATAAAAGCCCGTTGGGCGGAACACTTCAAAGAAATTCTTAACCGTCCACTACCTCACAGTTTAATAGATTTTGAAGCTGAAACACCAGCAGCAGAATTAGATGTAAATTTAGATGACTTCACCTTGAGTGAAATAGAAACCACCTTAAAGCTAATGACCAATAACAAGGCTGCTGGAGAGGATAAGTTAACAGCTGAGATCCTCAAGGCAATTGATAGCCATAATTTAATACATCTCCAAAAAATGTTCAACATCATTTGGAAAACAGAGAAGACGCCTCATAAATGGAAAAAAGGAATCATTGTTAAGATCCCAAAAAAGGGCAATCTTAGAGATTGTAACAATTGGAGAGGCGTGACACTTTTGTCAGTTGCCTCAAAATTATTCTGTAAAATCATCCTAAATAGAATAAAGGATTCAATAGATACAGTAATGCGTGAAGAACAGGCTGGGTTTAGAAAAGGGAGAAGCTGTCTTGACCACATTTTCACTCTACGACTTATATTGGAGGAACACATTGAAAAGCAAAAACCTTTTGTACTTAACTTCATCGACTTCAAAAAAGCATTTGATAGTATTCATAGAGATTCTTTGTGGAAAATTCTGAAGCAATATGGCTTACCATCAAAAATCATAAATATTATCAAAGACATGTATGATGGTTACACATGTGCAGTTCGAACAGAGGAAGGACTGAGCGAATGTTTCCCAATAGAAACTGGGGTTAAACAAGGATGTATTTTATCGCCCTTGTTATTTGGAATTGTTATGGACTTCATAATGAAGAAATGCTGCACTGGTAATAAAGGCATCGAATGGATACAAGGAGACCATTTGGAGGACCTGGACTTTGCTGATGACATAGTTCTCATCAGCAATCAGATAAAAACGATGCAGGAAAACACAAATGAACTATCATCAATAGCCAGCAAAATTGGGCTTGAGGTCAATCATGAAAAGACTAAAGTCATGAAAAGTTTAATTCCAACAAGTGACAAAATATACATGGAAAACAAACCAGTAGAAGAGATCGATCACTTCATCTATCTTGGAAGTCACATTGATCGAGAAGGGGATACGAGCAAAGAAATTAGAATCAGACTGGCTAAAGCAGCAATGTCTTTCAGAAGCCTTGAAAAGTTGTGGAAATCAAAACTCATTAGCACAAACACAAAACTTAGGCTATTCAAATCAAATGTACTATCAACCCTTACGTATGCGTGTGAAAGCTGGAAAACAACAAGAGATATAGAAACAAAGTTGAACGCATTCGAAAATAAATGTCTAAGGAAAATACTTGGTATAGAATGGAACGAATTCAAAACAAACGAGGAAATTAGAGAAATCGCCAATCAACCACTAATATCTTCAGTAATAAAGAAAAGACGATGGTCATACGTTGGACATGTGATGAGAAGAGATAATAATCGAATAGCAAAGCAAGCCCTCATATGGGAAACAACAGGTAAAAGAAAAAGAGGAAGACCCAGGGAGACACTGAGAAGAACATTGATGAGAGAGGCAAGAGCAGCAGGAATCGGCTCCCTCAATGAGATAGAACTGCTTGCACAGAACAGAGACAGATGGCGAGATTTGATAAAATATCTTTAAAAGAAAACTGCTAGAACAAAAATTCATATAGGAGAAGGTGTATCTTGGTCTACGCCCTATGGGCCGGTTACGGCTCGAAAGGTCAATAGATAGATAGATAGATCTCTTCTTGCCGAACTTTTCACTTTGTTGTCTAATTCTTTGTATGTTGCTTTTGCCAGAACCTTTCCAAGATCTGTCTTTACATTAGTCATGGCTCTCTTCGCTTCTCTTCTTTCTTTGATGTATTTCCATGTGGTGTCTGAGATCCAAGCTCGTTTTTCCATTTTCTTCAGTCCAGCACTTGCTTCTGCTGCTGTCATTAGTATTTTGCTCTGTGAGTCCCACATTTTCATATAAGGATTTACGTGCCTTCAAAGGCACATTTACGCATCCTAAATGACATACTATACTACTAATTTTTGGTTGATTTTTTAGGCAAATTTGATACATGGGCGTGTCACATATTATGTTTGATGTATGCCAATAGGTTAAACTTCAATTTTTTTTATCAATTTCATGGGCGTAACCGCCAAAAATGGGTACAGGGGTAGTAATTTCAAAAGTTGTTTTTATGTAACTTCTTGATATGGGGATGCTTAATATAAAGTTTGGGGTATGTCTAGATGTTAAATTGACTATTTTTAACACTTTCATGGGCGTAACCGCCAAAAATGGGTACAGGGGTAGTAATTTCAAAAGTGATTTTTATGTAAATTCTTGATATGGGGATGCTTAATATAAAGTTTGGGATATGTCTAGAGTGTAAATTGACTATTTTTAACAGTTTCATGGGCGTAACCGCCAAAAATGGGTACAGGGGTAGTAATTTCAAAAGTGATTTTTATGTAAATTCTTGATATGGGGATGCTTAATATAAAGTTTGTGATATGTCTAGAGTGTAAATTGACTATTTTTAACAGTTTCATGGGCGTAACCGCCAAAAATGGGTACGGGGGTAGTAATTTCAAAAGTGATTTTTATGTAAATTTTTGTTATGGGGATGCTTAATATAAAGTTTGGGGTATGTCTAGGTGTTAAATTGACTATTTTTAACAGTTTCATGGGCGTAACCGCCAAAAATGGGTACCGGGGTAGTAATTTCAAAAGTGATTTTTATGTAAATTCTTGATACGGAGATGACTAAAATGAAGTTTGGGGTATGTCTAGGTGTTAAATTTCAATTTTTTTATCGATTTCATGGGCGTAACCGCCAAAAATGGGTACAGGGGTATAATTTCAAAAGTGATTTTTATGTAAATTCTTGATATGGTGTTGCTTAATATAAAGTTTGGGGTATGTCTATATGTTAAATTTACTATTTTTAACAGTTTCATGGGCGTAACCGCCAAAAAATGGGTACAGGGGTAGTAATTTCAAACGTTGTTTTTATGTAAATTCTTGATATGGGGATGCTTAATATAAAGTTTGGGGTATGTCTATATGTTAAATTTACTATTTTAACAGTTTCATGGGCGTAACCGCCAAAAATGGGTAAGGGGGCAACACTCATAAAAGTGGTTTTTTAGTAAATTCTTGATACGGGGATGCTTAATATAAAGTTTTGGGTATGTCTAGATGTTAAATTTACTATTTTTAACAGTTTCATGGGCGTAACCGCCAAAAATGGGTACAGGGGTAGTAATTTCAAAAGTTGTTTTTATGTAAATTCTTGATACGGAGATGGTTAATATAAAGTTTGGAGTAACCCTAGCTGTTAAATTTACTATTTTTAACAGTTTCATGGGCGTAGCCCTCAAAAATGGGTCAGGGGGTAACCACCATAAAAGTGAGTTTTAAGTAAATTTTTGCTATGGGGATGTCTAATATAACATCTGGGGTATGCCACTAGGTTAAATTTACTATTTCTAACAGTTTCATGGGCGTCCCCTCATAAAGGGACAAGGGGCGTAACAATCATAAATGTGGTATTTTAAGCAAAATCTTGTTTTTCTTAGTGGGTTATGGTAGGAGTGTAACCTACGTGTTTGGTAATACTTTCGTTTAGTAGAGTTATAGCAGGGGACATAACTTTCATGCTTTGCAGTACTTTTCTTAGCAGAGTTGTGACAGGGGCGTGAACTTTAAGTTCATTCTTTCAATGTGGTGTTTTAGTGTGTTTGGTTTTTACTAGAGTTCTATGAATATTTTCAATAATGATTTAGACACAGTCGCAACTATCATCAAGGGCAACATTTTTAGTAAATTGTAATTATTTATTAGGGTTTTCTCAGCTGTATTAAAGACTTTGGTTGATAAGTGGACACTTTTTAGGGTTTTGAGTTCAACTTTTTGGTTATGAGACGAAGTTTTGGGGCTTGTTGTTATATTAGTTGTCTTTTGAAGTAACATTTTGGACTTTGAGTATACCTTTTTGACCTTTCATGTCTAACTATTTTGAGTTTGGGTTGCCTTTTTGACAAACTTTTGAGTTTGGGTTGTCTTTTTGACAAACTTTTGGACTTTGAATATAACTATTTGGTCTTTCGTGTCTAGTTATTTTGCCTTTGGGTTTAAATTTTGTAGGGTTTTGAGTTCAACTGGTTATGCGACGAAATTTTAGGGCTTGTTTTTATATTAGTTGTCTTTTGACGTAACATTTTGGACTTTGCATAAACTTTTTTTGACCTTTTGTGTCTAACTATTTTGAGTTTGCGTTGTCTTTTTGACAAACTTTTGGACTTTGCATATAACATTTACGACTTTCGTGTCGAACATTTACGACTTTGGGACTAAATTTTTAGGCTTTTGAGTTCAACTGTTTGGTTACGAGACGAAATTTTGGGGTTAAGTGTTACATTAGTTGTCTTTTGGAGTAACTTTTTGGACTTTGCATATAAATTGTTGGGCTTTGTGCCTAACTATTTTGAGTTTGCGTTGTCTTTTTGACAAACGTTTGGTCTTTGCATAAACATTTACGACTTTTGTGTCGAACTAGTATCACTTTGGGACTAAATTTTTAGGCTTTTGAGTTCAACTGTTTGGTTATGCGACGAAATTTTGGGGTTAAGTGTTACATTAGTTGTCTTTTGGAGTAACTTTTTAGACTTTGCATATAAATTGTTGGGCTTTGTGCCTAACTATTTTGAGTTAAGGTTGTCTTTTTGACAAACTTTTGGACTTTGCATATAACATTTACGACTTTTGTGTCGAACTAGTATCACTTTGGGACTAAATTTTTAGGCTTTTGAGTTCAATTGTTTGGTTATGCGACGAAATTTTGGGGTTAAGTATTACATTAGTTGTCTTTTGGAGTAACTTTTTAGACTTTGCATATAAATTGTTGGGCTTTGTGTCTAACTATTTTGAGTTTAGGTTATCTTTTTGACAAACTTTTGGACTTTGCATATAACATTTACGACTGTCGTGTCGAACTAGTATCACTTTGGGACTAAATTGTTAGGGTTTTGCATCAAAGTTTGTGACTATGAGTAGAAATTTTAGGGTTTGGAACTAAGTTTTCTTACCTGAAATGATCAGTCATCTCCGTATCAAGAATTTTTTTATCTTTACTGTTGTCTGTCATTCAATCAAGTGCTAAAGATATGGAACTCCAAAGTCTAAGAGCTGAAGTAATCACCTTTAATGATGTATGTCGTTCGTTGAAGTGGAAAACATTGGTATTAAAGCCTTCAGCGGTCAAAATGAGGTCATAGAACTCTTCTGGAATTGCCTCAGGGGTCAAAACGAGTTCAAGTAATCCACCACCCAACATTTTTCCCCCACTGCTGACCCGACAGCCACTACCTACGCTTGGGCTAACGCACTTCTCTGATTGGTTAATCCACCTGTCAGTCATTTCTTTGCTCCGCCTCCTATACTAATACTCTTCTCTGATTGGTTGATCCAGGTATCAGTCGATGTTGGCATAATCACTCGCTGATTGGATAATGTATTCATTTGTTACCAGGCTATATTTAAACTAGACGGCGTTATAAGTTTGGTTGATTCAAGGAAGGTCATACTACACTTCAGTCTAGCGGAGTTTTGCACCGTAAGTTGGCTTGTTTTCTCTTAAAGTATGTTAAGGGTTATCGATAATAGGTTATATTCAGTGTAGATGATTGAGACTTTTTTTATACTGTAAGTTTGAATGTTTTCTCTTAAAGTATGGTAAGACTTAACGATAACACGTTATTCAACTGTATTGATGTAAAGTAGTTAAGATAAGTAATGTTGAATGTAATGTTCCTTCATTTTTCTTATTGGTTGATTAAAGTATGATATACCAGACAACTGCCATACAGCCCTCATGCCACACTAGGCGACCGGTATACAGCCCTCATGTCACACTAGCCGCCCGGCATACAGCCTTATATCACACTAGATGACCTTTATACACCCCACATACCACACCAGATGACCTCCATACACCCCTCACGCCACCGTAGACGACCTCCATACACCCCTCACGATACACTAAACGACCTACATACACCCATCATGACACACTAGACGCCCTCTATACACCCGATATGACACACTAGACGACCTCCATACAACCATCATACCCCACTAGACGACCTCCGTATACCCATCACGACATACTAGCCGACCTCCATGTACCCATCATGGCACACTAGACGACCCCTATACAACCATCATGACACACTAAACGCCCTCTATACACCCAATATGACACACTAGACGACCTCCGTACACCCATCACGACATACTAGCCGACCTCCATTGACCCATCACGGCACACTAGACGACCCCTATACAACCATCATGACACACTAGACGATCCCTATACAACCATCATGACACACTAAACGCCCTCTATACACCCAATATGACACACTAGACGACCTCCGTACACCCATCACGGCACACTAGACGACCCCTATACAACCATCATGACACACTAGACGACCCCTATACAACCATCATGACACACTAGACGACCCCTATACAACCATCATGACACACTAAACGCCCTCTATACGCCCAATATGACACACTAGACGACCTCCGTACACCCATCACGACATACTAGCCGACCCCTAGACAGCCCTTATTACACACTAGGCGACCTCCATACACCCATCGCTGCGATGAACATACTAGAAAAACAGAATGTATAAACTGTAAGGGCATTAAAGCATACACCAAACGAACGCCCGGGCTTTTTAAACTAGAGTACGAAGGGGCAGCTCTTGTTAGCTTATGTAGTAAGACGTACCATTGTAGTGGGGATTACGATAAAATCAGTTGTAAAGGGCTAAGCAAGCAACACAACAAATTAGATAAAGATATGTTTTTAGAGGTTCTCGCCACGCAAAAGGCTAAGGGTGGGAAAAATGTAGGTTTCAAAGTCTTGAATAATTCCATATTTTCCTATAGTCAAACAAGAAATGCTCTTTCCTATTTCTATATAAAAAGAAAGGTAGCTGCTGATAACGTCTCGACAACGCCTCTAGATATTTAACTCTTTACACTACCACTTAAGACTACCCAGCTATCTCTAACAGTTTCACCCTTATGATTCATCGATTCCACATAGCTAAGCAGACACCCAACTACCTATCTATAAATAAATGTTATCCATGTACTATATATTGACTCACTGTACTGAATATGTTGTAATGTTATATAATATCCACTGTATGTTATGCGCCTATTGAGATAATAAAAGAATAAAATATATCTTTTGTCTTTTGTTTTATATTGATTGTTTTTCAATGATGTTGTATAATCTACTAACCTATCACTATCGCTCAAGTATATCAAGAACTCCAAAGTCAGCACACACCAGACATAAACAGCGCACTTCCGGGGTCACTGGGACTAGAGGTCACGGTTAACTCCCCCTGCACCTACGGTACATTAGGTGCGCTGCGCACCTACTATATATCTTTGTTAATTTACGGGTCAAATACTAACCAGTTGGACCCTGGTATACTACTAATATATCGACGTATAAAGAATTCTTAACTATTAATTTAACAGGAGTTGCTTCCCTTTTAATAAAGATAGATAGTGCTTAATTTTCTAATACTAATATGTTTATATTAACATTTTTCATCAACAATTTAACGGTAGATTACTTTTTTGCATTTAAGTTTGATATGTTAGAACTAACCGTGCCTGTAAATATTATGCAACATTTAAATATATATTCTTCAAAGAATTATTATATTTCTTAGCTTATAATCAAGGTTTTTAAAGTTTCTATGTATTTTTATATTTTTATACATTATAGTTGGACAAGAAGGTAATTTACAAAAATTAGCTGATGCCGTCACGTCACTTCACTATAGAGTCTAGAAGAGATAATGTTAGAGAGAGAGAGAGGTATCAATAACACAAGGAAAATACTATGCAGTTGAAATTTCAAAATTCTAGTAGAAAAAATGAGAGGAGTTGGAGATTGGCAATTGCACATAATTCATGTCACTGGAGAGGGAGAGTGGCAGTTTAAAAGTCTAACATTAAGAGAGAGAAAGTGCGAAAAAGAGAGATGCAGTTATATTTATTAAACATTAAGATATAGATAGAAGAAAGAGAATGAGAGATAGGCATTTTAAATTGATAGCAGTAATAGAGATTAAAATGTAGGAGTTAAGAGAGTTGAGAGAGTTTATATTTCTAGCATCAAAAGTTAACCTTCTGAAAATCATAGAATGACCAAAGAGACAATGTAAAATATTAACATGAAGATTAAAGCAGTTTAAAATCTAGGTATAAAAAGAGATACATTTAAAAGTCCTACTATAAAGAAAGAAACAGTTAATAATGCTAATATGAAAATGAAAGCAGCTTAAAATCCTGCTATGAAAATAGTGATAGACAATTACATCTTAAGCATTAAAATAGAGAGACAATCATTCTTTTTCATTTTTTAAATTGAGAATCAAGTTTTGAATAGTATATCAAACTTGTAGTAACAAGTGTTATATAGAGTGTTATATAGAATGTTTATAGTGTCTCTGTGCGGTGACTCGATCATTATATAGAAAAGAAAGGGGGAGCAGGGGTCTACATAGAGTACCTAAAAAATAACACTAGGGATATGGAAAAGATAGCAACAGGGAAATATTATCACAATTACGATGCAGAAATGCCAAACAATAAAGTTGGCAATAGAAACCTGCTGAACAGTAATATATCCCACAGCCTGTACAGTTTTTGGCAGATGCAAGATCAGTGCTCAAGGCACTGCAATCCAGAAAGTTGCTACATCTGCAAACTTTATTGACTGAACTCTACAAACACCACATGACTGCCCTGTAGTGGATATCATCTCACTATGGAATACCAGGAAATGAGAAAGCAGATCAGCTGGCAAATCTGTCATCAACTGGCACACAACCAGATGCACCGATTACATGCCATCAGAACAAACAGATAATCAAATCAATCAGAAGATCAAATGCTCCAAATCCGGATACGTTTCATAATATGAATAGATGGGAACACGTTATCATTATACGCATTAGAATAAGACACAATTGACTCCACAGTCACGTGCCTACAAAATTCAAGATCCGTACCTTAACAACATGCACATGTGGACAGGCGCCCCCAGATAGCGGAACGCATATTTAAAGAATGCACTGAATATAGTAGACTGAGGAAAGTCCACTTAAACCATTAATACAATACTACAGATAAGACTATATGCACCACTGCAAGAATGACAAAAGACGGTAACATTTATACAGGAAACGACAGTGCAGTTATAGACAACACTTCAGGCGAACGAAAGATAGATATATAGATACAGAAGGTTTTCGAAAATAGTAAGAGACAAGTCACAGAATGTCTTAAGGCCTGCAGTGGATATTTTGAACACAAACTGTGAACACTACACCATAGTGTGAACAACTTTTTTACCCAATACAAGCCAGCCAACAGCAGTAGTATGTAGATTAGTAAAGTAAAGTAAAGTGCCCCCCGTCACGCCAAGTGGCGTATAGGGAAATATGGTGTTAGTGACCCTATATTTTACAGACCTTCAGCACATGATTTTTGGGGTAATGTGGTCGGTATTACGCCCGTGCTGCTTTTACTTTCCCAGAAAAAATCCGGTACCCATTTAAGGCTGGGTGAACCCGGAGCCGTCGGTTGGGATCGAACCCTACCCCTTGTCCGTAGTAGTCCAGTTCACTAACCACTGAGCTATCGCGGCTCCTACTAATTTTTAGGGAATTAGTAAAACCCAGGTGTCCTCGCCAGGATTACGAACCCCGGCTGTTGCCGTGGTAAGCCAACCGAGTATGTAGATTAATAACACAAATTTCTGTTACTTAAGGAAGATAACTTTTGATTTAAAATAAATAATAAATAATTGCTATTTTCAACTATAAATTAAGTAACGATACATTTTTTTTAGTTTGATACATTAATAATTGTCATTTCATATAGATTGTATCAGGATTATGAGGAGTTTATTTGAAAACTATTTTTGTGGAAAGTGATATACATATGAATAATACTTGAGATAATTTACAACACATCCATATAGAGAATTTGTTACCATAAATCTAACAGGATTTGCTTCCCTTTCAATAAAGCAAGATAACATTTAATTTCTTAAGCTGATTATATATTAACAATTTCATCAACAATTCAACGGTAAAACACTTTTTTGCATTTAAGTTTGATATGATAGAACGAACCGCGCCTGTAAATATTATGCAACATTTAAATATATATTCTTCAAAGAATTGTTATATTTCTTAGCTGATAATCAACTATATAAATTGTTGTAAACATTTTTATAGATAACAGATGCAAAAGGTTTAATTTACAAAAACTAACTAATGCCGTCTCATCATTTCACTGTAGTATCTAGAAGAGATAATGTTAGAGAGAGAGAGGGGGGTATCAATAGCACAAGGAATATACTATGAAGTTGAAATTTCAAAATTCTAGTAGAAAAGGGAGGGGAGTTGGAGATAGACAATTGCACATAATTCATTTCACTGGGAGAGTGAGAGAGGCAGTTTAAAATCCTAACATTAGGAGAGAGAGAGAGAGCGAAAAAGAGAGATACAGTTATATATATATATATATATATATATATATATATATATATATATATATATATATATATATATAAAACAGTTAGATATAGATTGAAGAAAGAGAGAGAGAGAGAGAATGAGAGAGGGGCAGTTTAAATTTCTAGCAATAATAGATAAGAGTAAAATGTAGGATTGCTTGCTACCAACCATCTGTCAAGATGCCAGAGGCCACATATAGGGGCACAGTGGGTGCAGGGTTTGTCACAGAGAGCTTCAATCTATTTTGTCACTTATCTTTCTTCTGACATGATCTTTTCTGAGGAGAGATAACTCTTAAATGAAAGTAATTGCTGCTTTAAAAAAAGGTCAAGGGAAACCAAAGGCTAAGGAATTAGTCCAAATCAAAAGCTTGCTGAAGATGTGTACACTAGAACACAAGGTATAAAACATTTTGCACCACAATCTACTGATAAATAAATGATGAGCAATAATTATAATTGCTCTGTTGATATTCCATATTTGCAACAAACAAAATGTTTAATGTACTCTGTTTATGTCAAATGTTTGACTCATGCAAACTCAACTGTTCAAAATTCTATGTTTATGTCAGATATCTGACACATACAAATTGGTAATGTTTAATAAATACTGTTTGTGTCCCATACTTTAAATATTCAAACTGTTTATTACAATTTGTTTAGTTTATGTCCAATATCTGACCCACACAAACTATATCATGTTTTATGTTTAAATCCAGTATTTGACACATACAAACTGTTTATTATACTTTATTCTGTTTATATTCAAATACATGACACATATAAACTGTATATAATTCATATGCTATTTTATCTGCAATATGTATACCAACATTGCAATCATTTTTAGAGAGGGAGAATAGATAATAGAACATTTTTTTAACAGTTGTACAAAAAGAACACAAGATTCAAAATATTGACCAAAGGAGAAAATACAGAATAAAAACAAAGAAAATACAGAATAAAAACAAAGAAAATACAAAATAAAAACAAAGAAAATACAGAATAAAAACAAAGCACATTTGTTGTCCAGTGTGGGATCATTTCAGTGATGAAGCAATAAATAATGTGGTGGTGGATCTTTCTTTTTTATTTCCTAACTTACTGTAATCCATCATCATTCAAGTCAGAAAAAGATAACGGAAAAATGATCATCAAGGACATAACCAGCTGAAAGCAAGCTGTTTATGCTGGCTTCATCATTGATGCAACTATAATTATGATAGATTAATCGACAATAGGACAACAGACAAGAAAATCACTGGAGTCTGTAGAAATGTAGTTGTACAGAAGAATGTTGAGAATACCATGGACAGCTAAGAAGAGTAATGAAAACGTTCTGAAAGAGGTCAAAGCAAAAAGAGAGCTAATTTCCAATATTAGGAAGAAACAATCATCATTTTTTGCCATGTAATGAGAAGAGAACAACTGGAATATATTGTAACAACTGGAAAAATTGAGGGACGAAGAGATAGAGGGAAGCAAAGAGAAAAAATACCAGACAGCTTAAGAGAATGGTTTGGCAGAAGGTCAACGACAGAAATAATAAATAACTGTCGAGATCGAAAGTTGTGGAGAGACATGATCACCTATGCCAGCAGGTCCGGTACTTGATGATGATGATGATGAATTACTCTATGTTCTGGGTTAGAAACTAATTCATTGTCTTTTGAGACTGACAAAGTGGCAACAATAAATTGTGAGCTACCGGAGTGGTTTGTATGCAAACTGCTAAAATGTGCTTATGTCTGAACTAAAATAATGAGGTTTCTTCTGATAATCAATATTCTTGTAAATGTGCATGGCTGATCAAAGCTGAGAACGAGTGAACAAATGGTTTGACTATAATGAAATTTCTTCTGATAATTGGTATTAGTGCAGCTGTACAGACTAGTGTACACTTTATGCTATATAGATCACAGTTGGAGTGAGGTGGACACACAAGACATGTGCGAGCAAAGTCTATTAAGAAACTATTTTGTGGCAAATAGGAAAAAGGCAGAATATCACATGGTGTGAACAAAATAGAAGATTCAAGAACCCATTAAAGAAAACCACTGTATCATTTCTGTGCTGGGAGGAGTGGGTGGGGGTGTATTGCTGCTTATTGTTCATTATGGAGAACTGAAAACAGTATGGCAAATAATGAGGAAAAGGGGAGTCTATCCAGAAGTGGCTGCATCACAAGTCAAACTTCATTACAACAAGCAACCACCACTAAACATGGCTATGACCCCATTGTAGCAGACACTTTGGGGCTTGTATTGGCCTCATCATCCATCTCTAGACCCACTCAAACAGAGAATGATGACAGCATAGTCTTCACTAACACCAATGGAAAAACAGCAAAAGTATCTTGTGTCATCACCACCCTACGGATTTTTGTTTCTGTGTGTGTGTGTGTGTGTGTGTGCGTGCGTGCGTGTGTATGTGTGATACTTTGGTAAAATATTCTCCTCTGACTGTTGCTGAACAATTATACAGATTAAAATTGTCTTTTGAATGTGTGTGACCAATTAATACTAGACACTTCATTTATTTGTTATCTCGCTTCATTTTGATTTATTTGCTAAAAAAGGTTTACTAATAGCAGTGTATACTTTTCTGTGAGTAATATATACATAAATGTATGTGACATGTATATGTGTACATCATCATCAAGTACCAAGCCTGCTGGCGTAGGTGATCATGTCTTTCCACAATTTTCGATATTGACAGTTATTTATCATTTCTGTTGTTGACCTTCTGCCAAGCCATTCTCTTAAGCTGTCTGGTATCTTTTCTCTTTGCTTACCTCTATCTCTTCGTCCCTCAATTTTCCCAATTGTTACAATATTCCAGCTATTCTCTTTTCATTACATGACCAAAAAATGATGATTGTTTCTTTCTAATATTGGAAATTAGCTCTCTTTTTGCTTTCACCTTTTTCAGAACATTTTCATTACTCTTCTTAGCTGTCCATGGTATTCTCAACATTCTTCTGTAAAAGCACACTTCTACAGACTCCAGTGATTTTCTTTTCTATTGTTCTATTGTCCATGAGTCACATCCATATGTTAAGACTGGTGCTATATAACATTTAAGAACTCTTTTTCTTGTTTCCATTGTCAAAAATGGATTGCATAGTATCACCTCATTTTTTGGAAAGCTGCTTTTGCCTGAGCCATTCTGCATATCACCTCTGTTGTACATCTTCTGTCTGACGTTAACAAAGTTCCCAAATATTTAAATTTATTTACCTGTTTTAATATTGTTCCACTTGTCTTTATTTTGCACTGAGGTGATGTATTTTTCTTTGTTGTTACCATTACTTCTGTCTTTTTGCTATTAAGGCTGAGTCCTTTAGTTTTGCTTTCTTTCACTATAATGTCTAACATTTCTTGTAACTCATTTTCACTCTTAGCGGTTAGGACTGTATCATCAGCATACCTTAGATTATTTATATTATGACCTCCGATTGTTATTCCATGCATGCCCCTTATGGATCTTAAAATAATTTCACTATAAATATTAAACAAATCTGGTGACAGCACACAACCTTGTCTAACACCCTGTTTTATTTGTTGGAACATTCCCAATTGGTTTCCAGTTCTTATAGCCGCTGTTTGTTGCCAGTACGTGTTCTTTATTATTCTTAGATCTTTGCTGTCTACATTTATACTTTTTAAAATTTTGATAATTTCTTGGTGCGTTACTTTGTAAAATGCTTTGTTATAATCTATGAAACATAGGTATAGATCTGTTTTCACATCTATGGCTCTTTCTACTAAAGATCTTATGATGTATATGGCATTGCTTGTTCCTTTATCTCTAACAAAACCACACTGTTCATCACTAATTTCTGGACTGATTTTGTTTCGCACTCATTGCATGATGTGTGTACATACGTTTATGCAAATAGTATGTATGTGTTTTATGGGGGGTCGAGTAAGTGTAAAGAAAATGAAAAAGATGTCCAATAACATATAATGTCATTAAGGAATTAATTAATTAATTTTGACCATACTGGGTCATTGTATATGGAAGTGATAGGACAAGGTTTCTTAATCACTATTAATAGCAAATTGCTGTTGTTTGTGTACGCCAGCTTTTTATCTCTGGCAAAGTCCCAGTGGTAATTTTTTCCCTACTTTTTTTTATTTCCAACTGCCAAGAGTTCTTTAACATTCCTAGAATGCACATTGGACTCTATTCCTAGAATGCACATTGGACTCTGTTTTTTGCTATTTTCTAAGTGGACTAGACATTATAACTTACTTTCCAGAGACCATGGAGGGTAAAGCTACAAAGAAACTCTGGATTTGAAGTGAAAAATTCCAACCACTTGTGGTGGAATTTGAACCCAGAACCTTCTTGCCCAGAAGTCGATGTCTTACCTCCTGACTACCCAGCTGCGTCCCTCCCCTTCCAATAATAAGTAAGTTACCTTTAATTTTTAAACTTTTAAATTTTAATAATGTATATTTCATCAATGACACATACGTAAATGTAATCCTGGTGAACATAAAGTAAAGGTTGCTCATATTTATGGTATAATATTTCTTTTGCATATCTGCAGTCTTGAAAATTATCAGAAAGACTTTTAACATTAATTTAACATATCTTCAGTATTTTATATGGGTTTGTATTGCTGTCACTTCTGATATATGATGACAGTCTTATTTGGAAAATTAAATTAAACTACATTTTGTCCAAATTGTCAACATAAATGGGACCTTGAACTAAAAGTAAGGTAAAGGTATTGCACAACATTACTGTCCTTGAGAAATAGATTGTAGGTTTCTTTTGGACACAACTTTTGGGGAGCACTACAGCTTAGTGCCATTTTCACAAACAGGCCTTTCTTCCCTGATCAAAGGCCATGTTTTTTTGTTAACTGGGTGAACTGGAGAATGTGTTTTGAACCCTGGTTTTTGGCACGAAAAGTGAACCCACTTTTTTGATTACTCTAATCTGATTTCTAATCCTTTAACTTCATGACTTAAAAGAGCTTCAACTTTATGAGTGAAAATATATTGCTGATGATGAGCAGACTGGCTTTAGATAAACCAATGGAAACAACTAAAGAAATAGAAAATAAATTGGATGTATCTGAAAACAAATGCCTGAGGAAAATACTTTATATACCATGGAATGAGTTCAAGACTAGTGCAGAGATAAGAGAAAAGGGAACCAGAGGGTAAAAGAAAAAAGAGGCTTCTTCTTCTTCTTCTTCCTCTTCTATCCTTCCCCTGCTGCCATTGGCGTCGAGGGGAGAAACAATCTGCGATTCTTTGCTCTTCTGTTGGCCTCTTCTGATGTTATCTCTCCTAGTGACTCTAGTATTCCTTTTATCCATCTCTTTCTCGGTCTTCCTCTTAATCTGGCGTTTTCGTAGCGTTTGTTTATGGCTCTTTGATTCATTGTTAGTTCTTTTTGTCTTGTTATGTGGCCGAACCAATTTATCTGTTGTTTCTTTATGTATTCGATGGCTGGTTCAATTTCGAGTTTCTTCTCAGGTCAGTGTTTCTTACTCTGTCCCTTAAACTGTTTCCTGTCATTCTTCTGACACATTTCATTTCGGTGGTCGTTATCTTTCTTATTGTTCAAGAGTCCAGCGTCCAATTCTGGCACTGATAGCACAGAGTTGGTAGGAAAATTGATTTGTATATTGCCCTTTTTCCTTCCATAGTTATTGCTTTGTTTTTCAATAGTGTTGATACTTGGCCTATAAAAGAGGCTGACGTAAAGAAATACTAAAAAGATTACTGAGTTGAGAGGCAACAAAGCATGCATCAGCTCCCTCGCAGGATTGATTGACTTGTCCAGAATAGAGCCATGTGGTGAGATACAATGCAGGTCATGTGAAAGGTCTGACACTAGATAACGAGATTGTTGGACACAGGTGTGTAGAATTTTTTCCCTATGTGCCATCTTCGACTTAAAAAGACAATAGATAGATTATTTACTTTCTGGATTCCAGTTTCTTTCTCTTTATCCAATCTTCCATCATCAGTGATTAAACTGCTAAATTACTTATAATCTTTCACTAGATTTAGGATCTTGCCCTTGGAAAATAACTCTGGGTTGGATTACAATTTAATGTCATTATTTCTGTCTTTCCGTTACTTATCTTCATGTTGTAGTAAAAAAAAGGAAAGTACCCCCGTCACGCCAAGTGGCATATAGAGAATATGGTGTTAGTGACCATAAATTTTACAGACCTTCGGCACATGATTTTTTGGGTAATGTGGTCAGTATTACGCCCGTGCCGCTTTACTTTCCCAGAAAAAAATCCGGTACCCATTAAAGACTGGGTTAACCCGGAAGCCGTCGGTTGGGATCGAACCCTACCTCTTGCCCTTTTTAGTCCAGTTCACTAACCACTGAGCTATCACCTTTATTGAAATAATTCAAGCTTTGGTCATCAGAAAAAAAGCAACTCATCTAAACTTTCTGGTTCTGTGTTATTTGTTTTGATGATTTTGCCCATGTGGGTGATACATAGTAGTGATGACTGTACACAGCCATGTCTTACCTTAGTTTGTTACTGGAACCAGTTTGTATTTTCTGCAGTCATTCTAATAGCACTTTCACTTTTCTTATGAAATACTCTGGTATTGCTAATAGTTGTCTGTTCACATTATATTCTTCCAGCACTTTCCATTGTTTATTTCTGTTAACTCAGTCAAAAGCTTTTTCCTGATTGAGAAAAGTAACTTTTAATTCTCTGTTGTATATTATATTTTTGCTTAATTATCTCAATGCAAATATGGGCAATTATGCACTCTCCCTCCTTTCCTAAATCCAAGCTTGGTTTCATTCAGTAATAGTTGTACCTTAAATCTAGTACGTTGTTTGGGTATCTGTGTGTATATTTATCTTACTTAGCTGAGTAGAGAGCGATATACCTCTGTATGTGTTACCTTCTCTTTTATTATCCTTGTTTTTCCAATGGACACAACTGCTCGTTGCCAGTCAAGTGACACTTCTTTCCTTCCATGACTGATTAAAGATTTTTTCTTTAGCCATTTACTCCAACTTCTTGAGAGGCATTGATGGTTTAAGATGATGTATTATCCATCCACTCCTGTAGCTTTATTATTTGGACTCATTTTTTTTATTATTTCTCTAACTTCTTTCTCTAGTTTATCTTTGATGACGCAAAAGACATCTCATAAGGAGATCAGTAAGAGATTATAGTTAAAAGGCAGAAATACTAATGCTGCATTTAGACAAAGCCATGTGTACTGCAAGAACTGATATAGAGTGCATTTAACCAGCAAGAGACAGCAGCCATCAGTATTCTTATTTGTGGCCATCTGTTGAAAGGCATTGAGCATATTTCAGAATGCCTATGTACTTTGAGATGATGTATGTATGTATTATTATATATCATCCATGATCCATTTTTGTATAATTCATAATGATCTAAGTTTCAGAGTTTGTCCATTGTAATTGCTACTTACATTTCACCTGATCAACTGTAAACTGTGAGATCTAAATGCTTTTATTTGAATATCTTTGTTGTTACTGGTCAAATTATTATTTGTGTGTAAATAGATCTTGAAAACATACAAATTTAGATAGAGAAAAGTTTGCAAAATTAATTGTGTCTATAATCTATCTGGATAAAATAGAGTCGAATACAGTGTTACATAGATTGAGCTTGTGAAAGACTGTTAATTATAGTTTATTTATTTATTTTATTTATTTATTTTCTTGGAGTACTTGGCTGTGTTAACAAAACATCATAGGAAACTCTTTATACTGAGCTTTGAAATAGTCAAATGATCTGATCATCAGACGATTTGGGGGGGGGGGGGGGGGCGGGGCAGTATTTTAACTTTAAAACTCTTTCCAGCCTACCTCTAACTTTTTCTTTTCTGTTGTTTAGTGTTCAATTGTTCTGAGTGCTTAATTAAAAAATACTTGATATAATTTGTCATATTCAAGTTAACCTGCCTAAGAGCTTTCTTCCTTTATATTATGAATGGATTTTGATGTTTTACTTTACTTGATTTGTGTAGTAAATTTGACACGCACACAAAAAAAAGAAACTTTTATTTTAACAAAAACAAAAACAAACAAACAAAACACAATTTTGTTGTAAATTTTAATAGTTTATGCAAAATGTTATGTTGAATATGAATGCTTAAATCTGTTTTACAAAACTTAAAGTTAACCAAAACTGTGATATACGAATTAGCAAGTATGACATTTTATGGGTTATATATTTTTTAATTTGTCTGCATACAAAGATATTTTGGTTTTTTTTTCAACTTAGAATTTGGTTTTTGTCAAATAAGAATGCAATGTAGTGTTTGAAGAAAGAGAACAAGCTGAGACTATTCTGAGACACAACACTGGAAGATGTTGAGGTCACTTTGATGAACTAACTTTTTCTAGATCACATTAGTGCTCATGGTCTTACTGATTGTTATAGAATCTAGTAATTTGGTTTATGAAGACACAAAACTATGCTAAAATCAGTTCCAAAACTTGTGTCCTTCAAAATGCTATAACTTAATAACCGTCTGGTTTTAATTGTTAAAACTGTGTATGTAAACTGTTTATTGTTATGATGTTATATTTAAAAAATGTAATTGGAAGCAAATAGATGGTTTTAATTTTGTCTTATCTGTGGTATATAAAAACAAATACACATAATGATACTAGTCAAATAGAATATTTACAGTATCTGCTGGTCAACACTAAACACGATATTTTAAAAAAAATAATTTGTATAGATTTCTTGCACGATTTGTGTGAACTAACCCCGTTGCACTTCATACAGCCTGTGTGTTCTGATTCATCTCAAAGGCATAGAAAAGTCTCTGTAGACTGGGAGTATTTTACAGTGAGTCTAAAGATTAAATTCATTACACTTCAAAACATTGCAATGAAGATTTGCCAATATTTCATCAAAAGAGAGAGTAAACAGAGGATTCTTTATCAGACCCTGAGAAGAGAACCATGCATATTTTGGGGTTAAATAAAATGTCATTTTATCATTGGCTCCAAGAATGTGGATATTTATGTCCAAAGAATACAAAAAAGGAGGGAAGAAAGAAAGTATAGATGATTTTTGTACAAAGTCCAGTTTTTCAAATATTTGCTTTCAATGAAGCAATGACACTTAGAAAATTGAAGACTAGACTGAAAACGAACAATGGCATTGAAGATTCAAAATCTACATTATAGAGAGTTGTGAGAGGTGCAGGCTTCACCTTTAGAAAGTTGCTGGTGGAAAAAACATTTGTGAGAAGCTACATCTAGAAGTCAAGGAAATGCGTAAAGGTAGTTATGATATTGTATATTTAGATGAAATATGGATCAATGCTCACCATGCAAGTAAAAAGAAATGGCTGTTATAAGATGGAAGTATTAAAAAATTGGTACCTAGCTGCAAAGGGCTGTGCTTAATAGTTGCACATGCAGGTAGCAGACATAATGGGCTGTTGCAGAATGCTGAACTTGTTTTTCTTGCAACATCAAGTTGATTGAGAAAACTGTTCTTCCAACATTAAATCGACCCTTCTGTTTAATAATGGACAATGCATCATACCACAACATAATTGCACAAGAAGATAAAGTCCTGATATCATCAAGTACAAAAAGATTAAATAAAGTTGTGGCTGAAGCAGGAACACATAACATTTAACGACATGTACCTGAAACCTGAATTGCTTTCCATTATAAAGCAGACACAACGAACAAAACTATTTCATATAGACATGTTAATACAAGAGTATGGTCATAGATGTTTGAGACAACCACCTTACCATTCACACTTAAACCAAATAGAACTAGTTTGGGCAAAAGTCAAAGGATAAGTATCAGCTGAAAATAAAACCATCAAATAAAGCGATGTTAAGACACTTACAGATCACATCTTCTCAAAGATATACAAAAATTACTGGGCAAAATGTGAGGATCATGTCTTACCTGAAGAAGTTGAATATTGGAAGAAGGATCGTTTGTGGTTTATTCAGCTGAAAGCAGTAATCAACCTGTTAGACTCGTCTGATTCTGAATAAGAATTTTTACTCTGAAGAAGTCTGCCATAAAATAAATTTCCTTGCCAGCATGTTAACATCAAATTGTAAAACTGGTCCTTTTCAGGACGGTTCCAATCATCCAAAAGATTTGACTTCAATACTGAATATAACTAATAATTCATTCATAAGAAATATTCGCTATAATTTCTGATTTTACTATTTATTCACTTAGTTCATTCTGACATTGATAATTGTTTCATAAAAACATATAGTCTACAAGACAAAACTAACACATATAATTCAGTACTATTTGTAACAGTTTGCCCATTTTAATGATATGATTTTGATTGTTAAGCTTACTGCTGTAAATTTTATTTTTAAGGGACGCAATAAATTGTTGTATTGACAAAGATCAAAATAACCAGCCACTTTAAGTAAACTGTATTACCTACATTATTTTAAATTGTATATTTTGTAATGTCATAGACAATGTAAGACCACATGCAAAAAAATCATGATAATCCTTCCAGGGGTTTCTGAGATATTTGATGAAGTTTGAGGCCATGAGTTTTCGATGTGACTTCTCACAAATAATGTTTCTTCTATCAGCAACTTTCTAAAGGTGAAGCCTACACTCCTCAGATCTCCATCATGCAAATTTTTAAACTTCTGTTGTTCATTCTCAGCCACATTTTTAATTTCGTAAATATCACTGCTTTGTTCAAAGCAATCATTCAACAAACTTCTCTTTGTATAAGTTCTTTATTAAAAAATGTCTAATACTTTCTTGCTGTCTTGTATTCCTTCAAAATAAATATTCATATTCTTGAACCCAGCGATGAAATGCCCATTTACTTAACCACAAAATATGCATTGTTCTCTTCTCAGGGTTTGGTATAGAATGATAAAGACTCCCCCATATACTCTCTCTATAAAAATATTGATAAATCTTCAATGCAATAGTTTGAAGTGTAACAAATTTAATCTTTAGACTCATTGTAAAATACTACCAGTCCACAACAAGCTTTTCTATGCCCTTGAAATGAATTAGAAACCACAGGAGGCAGTTTTCAATATAAACACGCCAGTGGTGAGATAGCACGAACCCATGTAAGAAATCTGTGCAAATTAAGTTTTTTTTTCTAATTTTTATAATTATGCATATAATGTTGATCAGTAGAAACTACAAACATTCTATTTTATTAGTTTCATGATGTGTATTTGTTTTTATATACTGCAAAGAAGACAAAATTAAAACCATCTATTTTTTTTTAAAACCGTCTACTAATTCTTTTTTATATAACACATTGACAATAAACAGTTTGTTTACATTCACAATTTCATGAGTTTTGGAATGAACTGTAAAGATCATTCTAGAGGACACTCTGTGATGGACATATCCATAAATAGATACAAATTCCAAAATGTTTTCATACATCAGGTCTTTCGCTGCTCATATTTGCCCTCCTGCATTATGTAATTCCAATGTCATGCTTTAGACCCATGTCTTGCAATAACTATATAGTAAGTGTGTCAGGTATATATTTATGGTAATGTGTGCTATAAGAAAGTCTTCTACTTCAAAGGATTATAAAGAAATAGATTGTACATATGGATTGCTTGTATTATTGTTGTTTTATTATTAAACTTCACATAATTAGCATCATATCCTGTCAGTCAACAATATGATTAATATAACCAGTCATTGACAAGACAATCAACACATATTGGTTTGTTGTTGTGTTTGTTTTGGCTATGAACCTGAATATCTCTCATTGCCTGCCTCTGCAATCATCAGTAATTGGTTCTGGTGCTGTACATACCAAGTTCCATATTTCATCAGGTGAATCAGGTTTACGCTTCATTAACAAAATCAGTATAGCGTGGAACGAATTCAAAACAAACGAAATTAGAGAAATTGCCAATCAACCACTAATATCTTCAGTAATAAAGAAAAGACGATGGTCATATGTTGGACATATGATGAGAAGAGATAATAACCGAATAACAAAGCAAGCCCTCATGTGGGAAAAAACAGGTAAGAGGAAAAGAGGAAGACCCAGAGAGACACTGAGTAGAACATTGATGAGAGAGGCAAGAGCAGCAGGAATCGGCTCCCTCAATGATATAGAGCTGCTTGCACAGAACAGAGACAAATGGCGAGATTTGATAAATTATCTTTAAAAGAATTGAAAACTCTAGAATAAAAATTCAGATAAGAGAAGGAGTATCTTGGTCTACACCCTATGGGCCGGCTATGGCTCGAAAGGTCAGTAGATAGATAGATAGATGGATGGACGGACGGACGGATGGATGGATCAGGTGAATAATTATCAAACTGTAAGAGTAAGACAATAAATCAGACAGAGAAAGATCTGTGATGACAATTAAAGAATGGACAGATCTCAACTCAGCCAAATCACAGACAGCAACAAAACATGGAGTAAACAAAAAGAGAGCTATCTATCATGCACCAATGACTTAAATTGTAGGATAAAACAGGGGGACTGGGTAATCTGCAGGTGGCCTAAAGGCACAGATATTATGGCTTTGTCGTTAAACTAGCGACACAACGCATCCACGCCTACATAATAGTAAGTGCTAAGAAGAGAAGAGAGATAGGATAAAACGGACCATTTGATCACTAAATAAAAATGAGTTACTTATTCTTAACATAGGAGCAGACTAAAATAAATTTTATTTTCTTGCAAAAGAAATAAGAATAACAAGTTGAATCATCATGTGCCATGATGCAGGCTGACAAAGAGGGATAGTCGAGAATCTTCACAACTGAGTGTCCCCTTGTGTTATCTGCCAGTTTGGTTGACTGCTAACCCTTTTGTTGTGAAGTTAAATTGTTTGTATTATCTCGCTCTGTCATTGAAAAGAAGGGGGATCTGTAACACCATGTGTGTGTGGAAAATATTTTGTTCACATCCACATGTTTCAGTAACCATAACCACATTTATGGGTTGTGGTCAGTATCATGTGTGGTCAGTACCCATTTTCAAAGTCTGTGTGAACTTCAGATCTAAGTTAGTCTGAAAGAAATCCACCATTTTTGGGAACTGAATCCAGGACCATATGATCAGATAAATAGCTCATTAGTCACTTTGCAATCACAATTCTTGTCTGTCATTTCTTTCAGTAATACTCCATGTTTTCACTAGCCACTTTGCAATCACAATTCTTGTCTGTCATTTCTTTCAGTAATATTGCACTGCATGTTTTCACTAGCCACTTTGCCATTCTAAACCTCTTCTTAGGTACAATGCAAACTAATTTTTTTTCTTGCATTTTGATATTTTTATTGTGTCTTACATGAAATTTTCTGTTTCTTTTGCCTTTATTTATGTTTATTACCTTTATATCTCAATCTTAAGTTCAAAGAAAGTATTGATCAGCTAAAAGTGACACCACCATACAACGTGTCCAGGTGTAGCACTGGTAATGAACACAAGAATCTTCTTTCTTCATAAAATGTTGGACATAAATGAATTAAGTGCATTGATGGGACTGTGTGGTTTAGAGGTAATCTCCAGCTTCTGGAGACAGAAAGGTACTGGATTTGAATCCCAACGCAGGGTGTGGGTATTTTTCACTTTGAATTTGTGGTTTTCTTCATGGTACCCCTCCCAGTCTCTAGGTAGTGAGATCTGTTGTCTAGCCCTCTTGAATAAAAATAACCATGAAAAACATTATGTTCTGTACACACTCTTGCACATTAAAGAATTCTTGGTAGTTAAAAGTCTAGAAGATTATCCAAAATGGCCACTGTCAGGACAGATATTGTTGAGCAAAATCTACCCATGCCAAAGACAGTTGTGTCGGGCTGAAAATAGGCGCAGATATTATGGCTTTACTATAAACCAGCAACACAATGCATCAACAGGTGAAAGTAAAGTTAAGAAGTGCATTGACTTTTCTTAGACCTTCATCATTAGATTCCACAGCTTTCCAGGGACACTCAACCTTCACCTTTAAAACTACAACCAATGGGCTTAATTGATCTTCCTGTTGGTTTATTAAATGTCCATGGCTTGTAACAATATTTTTTTTTTAAATCAATAATCAAATAAGTTCTTGGGCCATATGTACAAACAGCTGAAAAACTGACACGCATTATTATATTAGCAGTGTCTTTTTATGTGTGCGTTGTTTTCTGAGTGCATTTAATAAAATCGATTCAGCAAATATTGATTGTTTGTAATAGTTTTTCTTTTATCACAGCCTATCTGTGGAAAGTTTACTTAATTTTTGAGGAAATGCAAAAGAGGATGACTAATGACTAAACAAAAAGAAAACATCACATTAAAATATTGGTAAAAACAAGTGTTTGCTTGCTTGTGTTCACCTGATGACTAAAGGAGTACACCTCTTCATTATTTGCCCATAAAAGGAGATTAAGTGGGCGTGTATGCGTTGTGATGTGATTTGCAGTAAAACTATGATTTTTGTGCCTTTCGGCCCAACACATCCGACTTCAGCCAGCATGACATTTTTTTAAAGCACTGGGTTGTCTTCCCTCTCAGTTCCTACTTACTTTGCCAGACTTGACTGGCTGGTCTATTACTAGAAGCTCAACGAAGAGGTGGAGTATGGTGTGGATGGTTCTGGTTCACCGATCCTGGCGCAAGCCATCAGCTATAATTCGCTGACAACATCAGTTCTGGTGCTGTCAGGAGGCGCCTTGACCTGCAAGCAAGCATAAGACTCATCATCATCATGTGCCATACTGGTTGGTGTAGGCGATCATGTCCTTCTACAATCTTCTATCTAAAGTGCATCATATCAGTTCTGTTGTTGACTGTTCTCCATGCCATGACACCAAGCTATCCAGTATTTTCTCTCTTTGTCGTCCATGATCTCTCTTTCCTTTTAATTTGCCAGTTGTAACCAAGTATTCCAACTTTCCTCTTCTCATGATGTGCCGGCATAAGACTGGCAAGCTTTTTAGAAACCAACTGCAAGGAAAATTGATCACGTCTTTAGAAGAAATTAGGTAACCATTGGCACTGGAATGCCTTGGAAGGAAACAAAAGTTCCTCACATCAAATTCATAAGCCCCCCCCCCCCCTTAATTCATCTGTTTCCACTGTCCTCTAGCAGGTTGTCCGTTTTTTGTGTCTCTTTTGCCTTCCCTCTGAACTTCATGGCTTAGCAGTTCTTTGCCATAACATCTCTTCCGAACACATGACCTATCCAGTTCCATCAAATACCTATTATTAGTGCATCTCTTCAAACACATGACCTATCCAGCTCCATCAAATACCTATTATTAGTGCATCTCTTCCAAACACATGACCTATCCAGCTCCATCAAATATCTATTATCAGTACATCTCTTCCAAACACATTACCTATCCAGTTCCATCAAATACCTATTATCAGTGTATCTCTTCCAAACACATGACCTATCCAGCTCCATCAAATACCTATTATCAGTACATCTCTTCCTCATCAAGGCCAGCTCCTTGTCGTGGGGATGGGGCTTAACAGTCACCAGGGACTGAAAAACTAAGACTGGCCAGGCCTTCCTACAACCGAGCAAGACCACAGTCTGCTCTAGCAAGTTCAAGTGCTGAAGTCGGAGGCAACCAGCCAAAAGGCGCACGACAATCAGGATGCCACGCACTCAACGCAAATGGAAGTATGTCTATAACCGCAAATCGATATGGCACTCGCCCTGTGATGAGCACTCAGGCAGGAGCAGCGCCGGGTCCTCAGCCTCGAAAGTGCCCAACCTCTATTACTGGATGTCCTTCTCAACCGCTCTGTGGAGTCAGGGGGCGAGAGAATAGAGCTACTGGCCAATCCAAAATAAGACCACTAAAAATAATGCACTGGAATGCTGAAGGCATCAACAGCAAAAGAGATGGGTACAGTAAAAGATAGAATTAGAAAATATCCTGCATGAAGAACAAATAAGCATATGCTGTTTGCAGGAAACCCATCTAAACAACGACATAGCCTTGAAGATTAGGGGATACCAGTGCTACCGATCTGACAGAATAAATAGACAAAAGGGCGGAATACTGACTCTTGTAAGGAACAACATTAATGCATGTCAGATTGAAGTGTATATGGATGGGGCGGAATATCAAATACTGCACCTCAGGACAGGAAATACAGACTTCCATCTACTTAACTACTACTGTCCGAGTGACCGCCCACTAGCACTAGACACAATTACATTAAAAGAAAGAATAATTGTATGTGGAGACTTTAACAGCCACTCACAGAGCTGGGGCTATGAACATATGGACAAGAGAGGTGAAGAGCTTGAAAATTGGCAGGATGACAATGGGCTTATACTATTAAACCAGGCAACAGATCCACCAACATTCTACTCCAGATCATGGCATACCACATCTACACCAGACCTTGCTTTCCATTCACCAGACCTGGATTGGAATATCACACGAATTGTTGGGAAACAACTTGGAGGCAGCGACCACCGACCAGTCTTTTTAGTGGTACAAAATAAGGCCATCAGGGAGAGCAGCACTCTCTCCAGATGGAATTACAAAAAGGCAGACTGGAAAATGTATCAACACTACACCAGTGTACTGACTAAAGATATAAATACAGATAGAGACATCAACAAAATAGTTGATGAATTCAGTAGACTAATAATACAAGCTGCCAGTGAAACAATACCTAGAGGGGCACGGAAACACTACAAACCATACTGGAGTAGTGAGCTAGAGCAACTGCACAATGACATGGAAACATCTCGAAAGCAAGCAGAAAATAACCCTTGCCAAGAACACCACAACAACTACCAGCATGCTAAAGCCAAATTTCAACGGGCTAAACTACAAGCCAGACGGAGAAACTGGAAAGAGAAAACAGAGTCCTTGAATCTTGAACGAGACACAAGAAAAGTGTGGAAGCTTGTAAAACAGCTGAATGATGAGGGTACAGAAAGGAGCACCAAAATTACACTGAAGAAGGATGGAAACATTCTAACAGGTAAACATGCAGCAAATTACTTTGCAGACTCCTTTGCAAATGACAATAATATTGAAATTAGCCTAGAAAAACGACAAGAGACCCGTTTAAAACAACAAAATGCAAGACAAGAAGAGACCACACATGAAGTAATGGAAACACCCATTACACAAAGAGAGCTAGAGCTGGCAATATCCAAATTAAAAATGAAAAAGTCACCAGGCAATGATGGAGTGTCCAATGAAATGATTAAGAACTTGGGAACTGCAGCTAAAGCAAAACTACTGCAGATCTACAACATTTGCTGGATCACAGGTAGAGTGCCACAGGCATGGAGAGAAGCAATAATGATACCATTACTAAAGCCAGGAAAAGATGGTTCAATGACATCCAGCTATAGACCAATCAGCCTTACAAGCTGTTTGTGTAAAACAATGGAACGTATAATCAATCTCAGACTGCAGTGGTACCTGGAAAGTGAAAATCTCCTTGTCCCACAACAAGCAGGCTTTAGACAGTGTTACTCTACCGAAGATCAAGCAACCTATCTTTCCCAGGAAATTGAAGATGCGTTTCAAGAAAAGAAACTGGTACTAGCAGCATGGATAGACCTAAAGAAAGCATTTGATAAGGTATGGAAGGAAGGGCTTTTGAAGAAACTGATAAATTATGGAGTAAATGGCAGGATGTACAAATGGGTCAAAGCATACCTGCATAACAGGAAAGCCAGAGTGCAACTGGATGGTCTTAAGAGTAAGAAGGTCTTATTGCGCCAGGGCGTTCCACAAGGAGGGGTACTATCTCCAACACTTTTTCTGATCTACATCAATGACCTAGTTACTGAACTACCACATGGCATCAAAGTGGCAATGTATGCAGATGACTTGGTAATGTGGTGCATAGAGGAGTATGCAACAGTGGCCTCCAAATTGCTACAAAGAGCTATGAATGCACTGAATTCATGGACAAATAGATGGTGTATCAGCATCAATACAGACAAATGCAGTACTACACTTTTCACACTCTCCCCAAAACAAAAAGCAGGAGCCATCTACATAAACAATGAGCCTGTGAAAGAAGACATACAAGCTACATATCTCGGAGTTACATTTGATAACAAACTATCTTGGAAACAGCAGATAAATAAGGCAACCCAAAAAGCAAGGAGGAAATTGGCTATTCTAAGAAAGTTGTGTGGAACCACATGGGGTGCGAGTGGGAAAATACTCAGTAAAGTTTACCAACAGAGTATACGCCCACATTTAGAATATGGATCATCCGCATGGTGCTCAGCATCAAACACCACATTGCAAGAACTGGATAAAGTACAAAACCAGGCACTTAGGGTCATCACAGGAGCAATGAAATCAACACCAATATTGGAGATGGAGAAATTGTGGAGGATACCAGCGGTGAGAGAACGGAGAGACACAAAGGTGCTGATACAGGCAGAAAAATTTGTATGCATGCCGAGACATCCAATGAAGGACAGATTCCAAAATCTTGCATTGGGACGACTTAAGAGAAGCAGCTTTATCCACCAAGCCAAGCGTATTAGTAGACAAACACCAGACATGCCAAGAGTTGTTAAACCCCTTCTGCCCATACCAGAACAGACTCCCTGGACAGATGAATCAGGATTATCAGTTCAAATATGGACAGAAGTGAAAGGAATAGTTGACAAAGAGGAACAAAATAGTCTACAGCGAAAAACAATAACTCTCAGTTTCCTGGATGAAGAATACCCACAAGACCTATGGATCCGTGTGTACACAGATGGATCAGCACAGAATGCAGTAAAGAATGGGGGAGCAGGTGCATATATAGAGTACCCAAATAACACTAGGGATATGAATAAAATAGCAACAGGGAAATATTGTCACAATTATGATGCAGAAATACAAGCAATAAAGTTAGCAATAGAAAAACTGCTGAACAGTAATCTTAGCCCACAGCCTGTAGTGTTTTTGACAGATGCAAGATCAGTACTCCAGGCACTACAATCCAGAAAATTACCACATCTGCAGACCTTATTGACTGAACTCTGCAAGCACCACAGGGTTGCCCTGCAGTGGATCCCGTCTCACTGTGGAATACCAGGAAATGAGAAAGCAGATCAGTTGGCAAAGGAAGGTTCAACAGGCACACAACTAGATACACCAGTTACATACCATCATAAGAAACAGATAATCAAATCAATCAGAGGACCACAAGCTCCAAATCAGGATGCCTTTCATAATATGAATAGATATGAACAAGTTATCATTATACGCCTAAGAACAGGACACAATCGACTCCATAGTCACATGTATACAAAATTCAAGATCGGCACATCAACTACTTGTACATGTGGACAGGCACCCCAGACTGCTGAACACATACTTCAAGACTGCACTGAATATAGTAGACTGAGGAAAATCCATTGGCCCATAGATACAACACTACAGACAAAACTATATGGGCCACTGCAAGAATTACAAAAGACAGTAAAATTTATACAGGAAACGACATTGCAGATATAGACAATACTTCAGGCGAACGAAAGATAGATAGATAGATAGATAGATAGATAGATAGATAGATAGATAGGTAGGTAGGTAGGTAGGTAGGCAGGCAGGCAGGCAGGCAGGCAGGCAGGCAGGCAGGCAGGCAGGCAGGCAGGCAGGCAGGCAGGCAGGCAGGCAGGCAGGCAGGCAGGCAGGCAGGCAGGCAGGCAGGCAGGCAGGCAGGCAGGCAGGCAGGCAGGCAGGCAGGCAGGCAGGCAGGCAGGCAGGCAGGCAGGCAGGCAGGCAGGCAGGCAGGCAGGCAGGCAGGCAGGCAGGCAGGCAGGCAGGCAGGCAGGCAGGCAGGCAGGCAGGCAGGCAGGCAGGCAGGCAGGCAGGCAGGCAGGCAGGCAGGCAGGCAGGCAGGCAGGCAGGCAGGCAGGCAGGCAGGCAGGCAGGCAGGCAGGCAGGCAGGCAGGCAGGCAGGCAGGCAGGCAGGCAGGCAGGCAGGCAGGCAGGCAGGCAGGCAGGCAGGCAGGCAGGCAGGCAGGCAGGCAGGCAGGCAGGCAGGCAGGCAGGCAGGCAGGCAGGCAGGCAGGCAGGCAGGCAGGCAGGCAGGCAGGCAGGCAGGCAGGCAGGCAGGCAGGCAGGCAGGCAGGCAGGCAGGCAGGCAGGCAGGCAGGCAGGCAGGCAGGCAGGCAGGCAGGCAGGCAGGCAGGCAGGCAGGCAGGCAGGCAGGCAGGCAGGCAGGCAGGCAGGCAGGCAGGCAGGCAGGCAGGCAGGCAGGCAGGCAGGCAGGCAGGCAGGTAGGTAGGTAGGTAGGTAGGTAGGTAGGTAGGTAGGTAGGTAGGTAGGTAGATAGATAGATAGATAGATAGATAGTACATCTCTTCCAAACACATTACCTATCCAGTTCCATCAAATACCTATTATCAGTGCATCTCTTCCAAACACATGACCTATCCAGCTCCATCAAATACCTATTATCAGTACATCTCTTCCAAACACATTACCTATCCAGCTCCATCAAATACCTATTATCAGTACATCTCTTCCAAACACATTACCTATCCAGCTCCATCAAATACCTATTATCAGTACATCTCTTCCAAACACATGACCTATCCAGCTCCATCAAATACCTATTATCAGTGCATCTCTTCCAAACACATTACCTATCCAGTTCCATCAAATACCTATTATCAGTACATCTCTTCCAAACACATGACCTATCCAGCTCCATCAAATACCTATTATCAGTGCATCTCTCCCAAACACATGTCCTATCCAGCTCCATCAAATACCTATTATCAGTGCATCTCTTCCAAACACATGACCTATCCAGCTCCATCAAATACCTATTATCAGTGCATCTCTTCTTGGTTGCAGATTTTATTTGGCCAGATATTCTGAGAATTTTTTCAGACAGTTTGTGTGAAGGGATGACTGTCTCAACATTTCATTTTGTGCTGTTCTCCAACATTCATATCCATACAGAAGTACTGAAAGTACCCAACTTCTGTATGTCAGTTTGACTTGTGTGTTTTACTGCATGGAACATTGTATAGACTGGCGAAGATATTCTGACTTTCACTATCTTTTTATTGATGCTACTAGCTCCCCCATCTAGTGTTACAATGTTACCCCCAAGTTTGTAAATGTGCTTTCTGCTGCAAACTATTGATTTTCTATCTTCACTGGTGTTGATTTCTTTAAATTTAGGCAGATGATTGTCTTTTTGAAGGTTATTTTCAGTTCAACTGTTTAATGTATAAGTACAATATATCTCCTTCTTCTTCATCATTAACCTGTTAAATGGACATGGGTGCCTTGTGTCGATATGTTATGGCAAGCTGCAATATTTGCAGAACACATCTCTCTTCAGCATGAGTTGATTTTGTTTAATTGCTTAATAATTTGTCCAAGGAACGGGAAATGGGGACTACTACTTTCTATTTTTAACTCATCTCTCTTCAGCATAAGTTGATTTTGTTTAATTGCTTAACAATTTGTCCAAGGAATGGAAAATGTGGACTACTACTTTCTATTTTAACTCATCTCTCTTCAGCATGAGTTGATTTTGTTTAATTGCTTAACAATTTGTCCAAGGAATGGAAAATGGGGACTACTACTTTCTATTTTTAACTCATCTCTCTTCAGCATGAGTTGATTTTGTTTAATTGCTTAACAATTTGTCCAAGGAATGGAAAATGGGGACTACTACTTTCTATTTTAACTCATCTCTCTTCAGCATGAGTTGATTTTGTTTAATTGCTTAACAATTTGTCCAAGGAATGGAAAATGGGGACTACTACTTTCTATTTTTAACTGCTAAAGGTTCTTTAAAGTGCACAGAGTGCACATGGACCTTCAATTTTTTCTCCATTATCAGAGAGGGCTAGACAGTGGACCTCAGTACCCAGAGAGGGCTAGACAGTGGATTTCAGTACCCAGACAGGGCTAGACAGTGGATCTCAGTACCCAGAGAGGGCTAGACAGTGGATCTCAGTACCCAGAGAGGGCTAGACAGTGGATCTCAGTACCCAGAGAGGGCTAGACAGTGGATCTCAGTACCCAGAGAGGGCTAGACAGTGGATCTCAGTACCCAGAGAGGGCTAGACAGTGGATCTAAGTACCCAGAGAGGGCTAGACAGTGGATCTCAGTACCCAGAGAGGGCTAGACAGTGGATCTCAGTACCCAGAGAGGGCTAGACAGTGGATCTAAGTACCAAGAGAGGGCTAGACAGTGGATCTCAGTACCCAGAGAGGGCTAGACAGTGGATCTCAGTACCCAGAGAGGGCTAGACAGTGGATCTAAGTACCCAGAGAGGGCTAGACAGTGGATCTCAGTACCCAGAGAGGGCTAGACAGTGGATCTCAGTACCCAGAGAGGGCTAGACAGTGGATCTCAGTACCCAGAGAGGGCTAGACAGTGGATTTCAGTACCCAGAGAGGGCTAGACAGTGGATCTCAGTACCCAGAGAGGGCTAGACAGTGGATCTCAGTACCCAGAGAGGGCTAGACAGTGGATCTCAGTACCCAGAGAGGGCTAGACAGTGGATCTAAGTACCCAGAGAGGGCTAGACAGTGGATCTCAGTACCCAGAGAGGGCTAGACAGTGGATCTCAGTACCCAGAGAGGGCTAGACAGTGGATCTAAGTACCCAGAGAGGGCTAGACAGTGGATCTCAGTACCCAGAGAGGGCTAGACAGTGGATCTAAGTACCCAGAGAGGGCTAGACAGTGGATCTAAGTACCCAGAGAGGGCTAGACAGTGGATCTAAGTACCCAGAGAGGGCTAGACAGTGGATCTAAGTACCCAGAGAGGGCTAGACAGTGGATCTAAGTACCCAGAGAGGGCTAGACAGTGGATCTAAGTACCCAGAGAGGGCTAGACAGTGGATCTCAGTACCCAGAGAGGGCTAGACAGTGGATCTCAGTACCCAGAGAGGGCTAGACAGTGGATCTAAGTACCCAGAGAGGGCTAGACAGTGGATCTAAGTACCCAGAGAGGGCTAGACAGTGGATCTCAGTACCCAGAAAGGGCTAGACAGTGGATCTCAGTACCCAGAGAGGGCTAGACAGTGGATCTCAGTACCCAGAGAGGGCTAGACAGTGGATCTCAGTACCCAGAGAGGGCTAGACAGTGGATCTCAGTACCCAGAGAGGGCTAGACAGTGGATCTCAGTACCCAGAGAGGGCTAGACAGTGGATCTCAGTACCCAGAGATTGAAGGGAAGGGTAAAGCCACAATGAAACCAAAGAATTGAGGAGAACAATTCCCAGCACCTGTGGCATGATTTGAACCCTGGGTCTTCTTCTTGTCCAGAGACTAACATCTTACTTCTGGGCCATACAGTTCCCTGTGCTATTTATCTGTTTTCTCTTGAATTTGTTGGCAGGAATGAAGTAACAGTGTAGCATCATCAGCATCATATAAGTCTTCCTGTACTAAGAACACTGTCCATCACAATACTTTGAGAACATCTTTCTCATTATCCAGTTTATAACAGTGAACAGCTAAAAACGTAATCTCTTCAAATGTACAATTTCATGTTGTTTAAAAACATCAGACTTGTAAGATGTCATTTGTAACTTAATTTTTAAAAATGCTGGAAGCCATTGCACTAACAAGGCATTTATTGTGTTATGTTCAATGCTGAAACTGCCAGCACAGTCATACTTCTCAGAGACACATCGAAGATATAGTCAGCCAAAGTCACTGTCCTTATTGAAAACTCATCTAATAATGTAAGTGGGAAAAAAATGACTGATGATTCTTTTAAAGTTGTACAAATATGTCACAAAAATTATGAGTAGAATTATAATAATTTCATTGTATATTATACATTCTGAATGCTATGAGAGAAAAAGATGGACACACAGAGTTTGCAGCATAAGTATTACATTTGGCATCAGCATGACCTTTTTTTAAGTTGCATACCAGGTTGCATTCTCCCTTAAATTCCTACTTGCTTGGCCAGACTGGTTTGTGTTTCCAGGAGCACCACAGGGAAGTGGTGTGGGTCTAGATCAGCTCTGCTGTTCACTGATCTTGATGCACACAGTCAACTGTGTCACTAACTCCTCTCAGTTCCGTTCAAGCAGTGGGCATCTTGTAACACACAGCATCTTATTGTCAAGTACATGTATTCAGATAGAATAAACAGATGAAATATATGCAAACCTGAAATCCAAAAATGTTGGAATGAAATAAATAAATTATTTCACTCCCCGTATTAAAAAAAACATAAAACAAGAAGACTCAATCTATATCCTTTATTTATGTATGCTAAACACTGAATGTAACAGTATTCATGTATATGGGACTACACAAAATTACAGGAGAAACAAATTCAATTCCATACTGGTATGTATAATTCACATAGATGTCTCTCTATAAATTATTTTAAACTAATTTAAGAAATTTACCTTTCAGCTCAAATATTGATTTACATCGAATTATATGGTACATCTAAAAAAAAAAATTAAGCAAGTGAAATATTACAGGAATATCTGATTATACATCTGATAGGTTATGTCAAAAGATGGATTACTAAAGGACTGTCATATTGTATCACAAGGGAGAGACAAGAAAAATTAAAGGTAAACGAGGTACAGGCTAACAAAAATAAAAGATGACTGACAATAACAAGAGATGGAGATAAGAACCTGTGGCACCATGTACCAACAAGGCAAGAGTTAAGAATAAACTAGTGCTCCATGGTAGCCCCACCTCTGATGTGAAGACAGTTCTAGATGATAATGACGATAAAGAGGTAGTAAACCACCACAACTCTTCCACTGCAAACACAAGAACTAAGATAAGGTTTTACTGGGTTTTTTTTTTCTTCATTTCTTGATTGGGCGAATCATAACATAATAAATGTTTGAAGCCATATTATAAAACATAATGTACAAGATGACAGA
Source organism: Megaustenia siamemsis (assembly GCA_032433765.1). NCBI lineage: Eukaryota > Metazoa > Mollusca > Gastropoda > Stylommatophora > Ariophantidae > Megaustenia > Megaustenia siamemsis. Next base: position 35,014,175 of record JAVIAB010000024.1, read on the forward strand.
CAGTGCTACAGAAAAATTAGATCAAGAGATGACTAATAGTAGTTTTCTCTGACCATACTGGCACAAAGAATATATTACTGGAAAAATAACATACAAAGAGACTAATAAATAGTTTGTCAGAATATATTTATTAAAGACTATTTGCACCATATCACAAAAGAAAGGAGAACAAATGTTTTGTAAATAGCTTTATTTTAAAAAAATTTTCTGATTGACTGGTTTCTACATTTACCCAGCCTTATAATGGTGCCAGATAATTTTTTTTCTGGAAAAGAAAGAGTCAGGCATTGTGCTGACCACATTATTTTTAAAATATGTGCTAATGACTATGGTATAAAACATGAAAACCATGGTAAGGCCACTGCAGAATTGGATTAGATACAATAAAATACATAGTCTAGGATGTTTCCACTTTGTGAACAAGGCATGATGAAACAATGAACCAATGTTTCAACCAGGTCTTGAACTGGGATGTTTCCACTTTGTGAACAAGGCATGATGAAACAATGAACCAATATTTCAACCAGGTCTTGAACTGGGTATGTTTCCACTTTGTGAACAAGGTATGATGAAACATTGAACCAATGTTTCAACCAGGTCTTAAACTGGGATGAGAACAAATAAAAAAACAAACAGAATGCTAATCCTTAAAAATCAGGAGAAATCTAAGTGGTGGCCAGAGACATCAAATGACAATATGAGAATACACACAAAATGAGATGTTATAAAGCAACAAGGAAAGAAGAGTCGTTCTAAAATTGTTAAAAGGAAAGACTCCTGAAATGTGCAAATAAAATTTAAATAATAGAATATGTGTGTCCCTTTTCGTCTTGTCAGACGGTCTAGTGGAGGCTATTGTGTATTTTTTGAGGTATTGTTTTTGCCGAACAGCTTCTCTCGTGGCTAATTCTACCAATGTTTGACAAACACACGCGGTCACATAATGAACAAGTCAGGCTCACTGGTCCACAGGGTTTACCATCCTTTTTCTTCAGTCTTTTCTCTTCTAAATTTTGTCTTAGCACAGTCTCAAAAGTTGTTATACCGTTCATTATACATGCTCTCCATGATGTGCGATCACTTGCCAGATGTTGCCAGTCGTTTTCACAGATGGAGAAGTCTTTCAGAGATGATTTGCAGATATCTCTATATCGTAGTTTAGGTCGGCCGATTTGTCTTTTCCTGTATGTTAGTTCACCATATAGTATTTGCCTAGGGATGCGCTTTTCTTCCATTCGTTGAACATGCCCTAGCCATCTTAGTCTTCGACTTCTGAGCATCGACATGATTGTTGGGGTCTTAGCACGTTGCAGGACAGTTAAGTTGGTTATTTTGTCCTGCCATTTGATGTGCATTATTTTGCGGAGACATCGCATGTGGAAGACATTTAGTCTTTTTTCCTGGTTTGAGTATGTTGTCCAGGTTTCGGATCCATATAGTAGTGTGCTAAGCACACATGTTTGATATATTAAAAGTTTAGTCTTTTGAGTTAGTTTCGTGTTGTTCCACGCCCTTTCTGTGAGTTTGCCGAAGGTCGTGGCTGCCTTACCAATTCGGCAGTTTATTTCTTCATCAAGAGAGATGGTTTGCGTAACTGTGGATCCAAGATATGTAAATTTCTGTACTGCTTCTAGTGGGCAGTCTTTTAGAGTAATAAGTGGAGGTTTGATGTCACCTTGATTTAGTATTACTGTCTTCTGAACGTTAATTGACAGTGAAAAAGGATGCATGCTTTGACCAGGTTGTTGATCAGGGATTGTAGGGTGGCTTCACTATGAGCGACTAGGGCTGCATCGTCGGCAAATAAAAATTCTTAAAGTAGGGCAACATTTAATAGAATATAAAGTATAATTAAATAAGGGAATTAAAAAAGTGAGTTTTACTTGGGTTTAATGAACCAACGTGCTGAGTCGATTCTCCAGAATTAGTTAGACATTTAGGATATCATTTTTAGGAGCCACTCTACGATTTCTCACTTAATTCTGGTACTCTAGTGGCAAACCGTTTTAATTACCTTTTAAACACACTGTCACTAATAACATCCATGTTACTTGCATGATCCCATGCTCTTCAGATATCACAGTCTGTTCATTCTATTAGCTTGTTTTGGTTCATTAAACCCAAGTAAGATTAATCATTTTGAATACTTCAGTGACATTCAGTCTACATTTATATACAGACTTGTGCTCTTCCATACAAGATAATTATGAATCTCTCCATCTCAGCAAATTAGGCATATATGTGCAACCGGATTTGTAACAGCAGCAGAAACTACAGAGCATGTACTCAAGTGTGTATGATATTTTCAATAAGTCTATCTGGTTCCTCTCTCTCTCTTTTTCTCATGCTCAGACACACATGCACATACATGCACATACGCAGATCTTTTACAATTTTAGCCACTGCTAGAACTTCTATATACCATGAATCACATTTCTTTGCCAGTAAGATGAAAAGAGAGAACCTCATAATACCGTGAATGTGACATACACAAAATAAGGTGTTAGTTTCTATACTCTTTATGGCCATCTACACAATTCTGGGTAATGCAGCCTTTACTATGTCAGACTGCCTTCCTTTCTTAGTACCTACTTAAGCAGGTTGAACCTAGGATGTGTTTTGTCAGGAAATTGACTTGAAACCTTGTTCCCATTAAACCAGTTCATAGACCACTGTTCTTTCACAGCTTTCTCTGCAACTTAAACATTTTAATTTACAAACAAAAACATTTAATCACAAGTCACTGAGAGAAAATTAAGTTATGGCAGTTCCCATTCTCTCTTTGATCCTTCCTTCCCCTAATGAAACCTACAATTGAAAGATCTAGGAATAAATTGGCACTGCGACATGCCCTCAAGAAATGGTGGGATAACTATGTTAGAAGATAAATAATTAAAGTTACAATATTGCTCCACAACAGGAGTTTATCAAGAAAAAAAAAAGAGGGTGGGTGGTGGTGATTAATGAGGAGTTGGGAATAAATGACAGTGCAGTCACCATGCAGTGTACAGGATAGAGAATGTAAGAACCCTTTACACTACCAGGAAAGGAACCAAAGTTCACCTGATTGACAAACAACTAATTTATGCAGCCACCAACCATCTAGGCAGGTAGACTAAGTAGGAAATGGATCAATGAATGAAACATTCACTGTGTTTAACCAATATGTCCCAGATTTGAGGAATCATGCATACTGAAATAGGTGATCAAGCCTCTCCACAGCTTTCTGCTGTTTACCACTTCTGCCGTTGTCCTACCATGGCATTCCCTTAAGCTGTCTGCTGTTTTCTCTCTGACACTTATCTCTTCTTCCCTTAAGTTTTCATGTTGCCATAAAATGTTCATCTATTCCCTTGACCCAAAAAATAGACAATTGTTTCATGATAAAAGAATATCAACCAGTTAAGTTGGCCAGTAAAAAAGAGCCATAAACAAACAAACGCTACGAAAATGCCAGAATAAGAGGAAGACCGAGAAAGAGATGGATAAAGGGAATACTAGAGTCACTAGGAGAGATAACATCAGAAGAGGCCAACAGAAGAGCAAAGAATCGCAGATTGTTTCTCCCCTCGACGCCAACAGCAGCAGAGGAAGGATAGCAGAAGAACCATTTAAGTAAGTAATATTGTTCCCAATTTTAAACAAGTCTTGACATATCTTTCTGTTTAACAAACAAATATACCCAATTTATGTCATAAAATTGGTGAAGTATGAACATCTACAGCAGTAATTAATATTCCTCATACACCAATCTCTTACAAAACACAAAATACACAATTTTCACTAATAATATTAACCTTCATTACCTTTAACACAGCACGATTTGAAATTTCAAAGTAATACTGATCAGGCAGCAGTTCTTTTTTCTTTCTTTTATCCTACTGTTTGTATAGCATCACAGAGAAGAAGAATGTGTCAATTACTGGCCTTTGTTAGTTGTGTGTTGTCACAGAGAAGACGAATGTGTCAATTACTGGCCTTTGTTAGTTGTGTGTTGTCACAGAGAAGAAGAATGTGTCAATTACTGGCCTTTGTTAGTTGTGTGTTGTCACAGAGAAGAAGAATGTGCCAATTACTGGCCTTTGTTAGTTGTGTGTTGTCACAGAGAAGAAGAATGTGTCAATTACTGGCCTTTGTTAGTTGTGTGTTGTCACAGAGAGGAAGAATGTATCAATTACTGGCCTTTGTTAGTTGTGTGTTGTCACAGAGAAGAAGAATGTGTCATTTAATTACCTTTGTTGTGTATTGTCATAGAGAAGTGGAATATGTCATTTACTGGCCTTTGTTAGTTGTGTATCACAGAGAAGTGAAATGTATCATTTACTGGCCTTTGTTATTTGTGTAGCATCACAGAGAAGTGGAATGTGTCACTTACTAACCTCATTAGTTGTGTGTTGTCACAGAGAAATGGAATGTGTAATTTACAGGCCTTTGTTAATTGTGTAGCATCATAGAGAAATGGAATGTGTCACTTACTGGCCTTTGTTAGCTGTGTAGCATCATAGAGAAATGAAATGTGTCACTTACTGGCCTTTGTTAGTTGTGTAGCATCATAGAGAAATGGAATGTGTCACTTACTGGCCTTTGTTAGCTGTGTAGCATCATAGAGAAATGAAATGTGTCACTTACTGGCCTTTGTTAGTTGTGTAGCATCATAGAGAAATGGAATGTGTCACTTACTGGCCTTTGTTAGCTGTGTAGCATCATAGAGAAATGGAATGTGTCACTTACTGGCCTTTGTTAGTTGTGTAGCATCATAGAGAAATGGAATGTGTCACTTACTGGCCTTTGTTAGTTGTGTAGCATCATAGAGAAATGGAATGTGTCACTTACTGGCCTTTGTTAGTTGTGTAGCATCATAGAGAAATGGAATGTGTCACTTACTGGCCTTTGTTAGCTGTGTAGCATCATAGAGAAATGGAATGTGTCACTTACTGGCCTTTGTTAGTTGTGTAGCATCATAGAGAAATGGAATGTGTCACTTACTGGCCTTTGTTAGCTGTGTAGCATCATAGAGAAATGAAATGTGTCACTTACTGGCCTTTGTTAGTTGTGTAGCATCATAGAGAAATGGAATGTGTCACTTACTGGCCTTTGTTAGTTGTGTAGCATCATAGAGAAATGGAATGTGTCACTTACTGGCCTTTGTTAGTTGTGTAGCATCGTAGAGAAATGGAATGTGTCACTTACTGACCTTTGTTAGTTGTGTAGCATCGTAGAGAAATGGAATGTGTCACTTACTGACCTTTGTTAGTTGTGTAGCATCATAGAGAAATGGAATGTGTCACTTACTGACCTTTGTTAGTTGTGTAGCATCATAGAGAAATGGAATGTGTCACTTACTGGCCTTTGTTAGTTGTGTAGCATCATAGAGAAATGGAATGTGTCACTTACTGGCCTTTGTTAGTTGTGTAGCATCATAGAGAAATGGAATGTGTCACTTAGTGACCTTTGTTAGTTGTGTAGCATCATAGAGAAATGGAATGTGTCACTTACTGGCCTTTGTTAGTTGTGTAGCATCATAGAGAAATGGAATGTGTCACTTACTGACCTTTGTTAGTTGTGTAGCATCATAGAGAAATGGAATGTGTCACTTACTGACCTTTGTTAGTTGTGTAGCATCATAGAGAAATGGAATGTGTCACTTACTGGCCTTTGTTAGTTGTGTAGCATCATAGAGAAATGGAATGTGTCGCTTACTGGCCTTTGTTAGTTGTGTAGCATCATAGAGAAATGGAATGTGTCGCTTACTGGCCTTTGTTAGCTGTGTAGTATTACAGAGATGAGGAGTGTATCATCTACTGCCTTTGCTATTTGTGTAGCTTGAATTAGTATGTTAAATTTACTGAGTGCCTCTTTGATTTCAACTATCCATCGCTTTTTTGGGTCTACCTTTAGCTGTATAGCCTGATGCTCAAACTGCTGGTCAGAGGGATTTAATTTTGGTTAGATGTCCAAGCTATATGATTCTTTGTTCAGTATAGTTCTCTAGTTAGTGTTACACACACTATTTTTCTCAAGACCTCATTTCTAGTACTATCTCTTCTAGTTTTGTTTACAGCTTTTACACTTCATTTCACATGTTGTTTCACTTGTATCTGTCATGAATATCAGTTATCACATTTAAATTGGGAAGAAAATGGAATGGGAAATTTATGCAGGCAGACTATCTTGGGCCACATAGACAGTCCATCTATGGGAAGGGAAGGACAAAGAAAACAAGAGGGTATTAAAGCAGTTTTAAACAAATGCACATTAAAGACACTTGGACAGCAAGGTGTGAAACACAGTGCAACACAATATGCTAATAACTCAACAAAGAAGAATTAATTCCAAACCTTTGAACAGGAGTTATCAACTTTCACTGTGGGTGACATGTCACACTTTATAATTGTCAGAGCATACCTAGCATTGTTTTTATATAACAACTTTCCTTGTTTAGGATAACAGTGAGATAAATTATTGTCTTTCATAACACCACTCCCATTACTACATTTCACAACATCTGTAATGCCATTATCATTACTTTTCACTCATAATATTACTGCCTTTCACAACACTGCTGATTATCATTAGTTTAGTTTAGTCAACAGATTATCTTCATTGCACAATGGACAACTCCATAGTGCTCAGTTACCTCCACTTCATGTTCTCCAGTATGAAGCATGCCTGCCACACACTAGCAAAAGCACTGAAGATGGCTTCAGCTCAGATTCATGAACTCTGTAGCGCCTACAAAGACCTTGACTCCACCCTCCTTGCTGCTCTCTTACAGCATGCATGGCAGGTGAAAGTGGCTCTATTCGAGACTTGCGTCGAGTATCCAGTGTATGCGTCTCTCTCTCTGTCTTTTTATATGACAACCATTTCTGGCTACTGTCATTGTCTAACCACCCACACATATTTTTATGTCTGCCTCCTACGCAGTCTGGCCTTTCCGAACTTAAATTAAAAAATATTTTCATGCCTAGGCATGGTTCTGACCTTGTGTCCGCTACTGCATCTATCTTGTTCTTTATGTTTATATATATATATATATATATATATATATATATATATATATATATATATATATATATATATATATATATATATATATATATGTATATATGTGTATATATATATATGTATATATATATATATAAACGTGAAGAAAAAGATATTGGACGCAGTATATATATATATCTGTCTCTCTCTCTCCAAACAACATCCAAAATGTATGCTCAAGCAAAAAAAAAAAACAGGTTCAAATAACCCTTAGAACAAAAATAAAAAATTAAACAAACAAAAAAAGAACATGATCAAACAACTCTAAAAACAAATTTAAAGAATAAAACATACAAGAGAATAACATAAAATAAACATCAATCAAGATACATAATATAATTTTAAAACCAGAACATTTTAATAAAAATTATCAACTAAAAACCAAATTTTTTCTGGTAAAATTATGATATTTTGAGTATCATAAAAAAACAAGCTACATGCCCTGTACAACTTTTGATCAGATCTAATTAAAGAGCACTTAGCACCAAGAAGGGTTGAGCTCTTGTTCTCCAATTGCCCTTGTTACATTTTGTAAGCTTAACCAGTTGTGTTTCATATATAATTAGTTCATTCACATAATAAGTTACACAATATCAAATTTATTTTATGATTAATTTTGAGAATCACATCAGATATGTAAAAAAAAATTGCACGATAACACTGTTAGTATTAATTTACACACATTCTCTGAAACACTGGAAAATTCATTCTGTAATAGTCAAGTATTAAATACAATGGATAAAAATATAATGGCATCATCGGGTTGCGTGTCTGATGAAGAATGTTGCATTCGGTATAATATAGTTCCTAAATGTTTTTTAAAGTACATCTTCTGCAAGCACTTTAAATAGAATTTAATTATATTAATTTGACAATGTTAGGTTATTCTCTTAAACATTCTCTTTTATAGCATATAAAATAAATAAGTAAAAATTTACAATGGTAATTATTTTTAGAGGGTAGCTTATTTGTAATTTTCTAATATACCCACAATTAACCAGACCTAGCTATGAAGTATTCCTATACTGTGTTATTGAAAACAAGAATTAATGCTTTAAAAAAATAACTAAGCGACAGCCAGACACCTTTTCAAAATGTAAATGAATTGTGACCTACATAGTTGTTACAGATTTTATTTGTTTAATCTCGTCGCCACATATTTTTCTCATAATCGTGTTTTAAATAAGTAGACCACTCTGACTTTTCACCTGAAATGGTCGCATTGGTGACTTGTCTACATTTTTTTCCTTAACCTAAATGAACATGTATCAGCAGTGATGAAACTTGACAGAATGATGAATGATATATTAATTAATCATTATTAGATAGTTTTGTTTTTTTCTTGTTAGAAAAGTCAACCATGCAATTGTAACAGGGAGTCTTGATGTCATTTTTTACGGCCATTTTGGGAAACCCCGCATCATCAGGCATGGCGTAATAATCTGCATTGCAAAGTGCTAGCAGAGTTATCCTTGAAGCCAGAACTAAAGTAGTCATCATTATATAGAAAACAATGCCCCATGAACCCCTTTGTGCGAGCACAGTCAATACGTTGGTTTCTGTTATTTAAAAATAAAAATCACATTTATATCTTTATTGATATCGAACTTTATATTTCTATACCTATAGTAGCAACCTACTTAAGAATACAAGAATCAGAGTTTACCCAACTTATATGATCATAATGTGAAACAAGGAGAACAACAAAATTGACAATCATGAAGATACAGACTTTCATTAATGGGTGCTTACACAGAATAAAAGGATGGAAATGGCAGGACAAAATCACTAACATAAGAATTATGGAAATGTACCAGTCAAATACCAGTAGATAAAGCGATACAGCGAAGACGATGATGCTGGATAGAACACACACTGCAGAAGCCGATTGAGAGTATTACACAACAGATACTTTTTTGGAATCCCCATAGGAAAAGACAAAGAAGAAGACCAAGAAATTCTTGGAGAAGACAGACAAAAGCAGAGATGAAGATGATGGGGAAGACAGAATAATCTTAAAAAAAATGACAAGAAATAGAATGGCTTGGAAAGTGTTTGTTGAAGACCTATGCTCCACAGGGAGCTGAAAGATAGTAGAAGAAGAAGAAGATATGATCATAATTACCATGAGGCCACCACAGGTATATGATCAGCATGGGTGGGAGCTGCAGGTGTCAAAAGTTTGGGACCCATTGCTGTAAATTCTCTGAGAAAAGTAGCCTGAACACTGAGTTTAACAAGTCAATAGTAACCTTGTTTGGTTGTAAAATTGTGTGTATTTTGATGAGGGTTTCTTTCTCTGTTCTTTCTCACATTCACCTATGACTGTCAAAAGAATGAATTGAGGCGAAGGACATTCATTATCACAGCAGTAGAAGTGGAAGTTGTTAGCGACTCACAGCTGATGGCTTGCACCAGGATCGGTGAACCAGAACCCTGCTCCACCTCTCCGCGGTGCCTCTGTCTAGTCTAGCCAAGCAAGTAGGGATCAAAGAGGGAAGACAACCTGGTACTAAAAAATGTCATGTTGAAGTCAGATGTGTTGGGCCGAAAGGCGCAAATATCAGTTATACTACAAACCACAACACAACGCAGACTCGCCCACTTAACATCCTTTTAAGGGTGAATGATGAAGAGGTATACTCCTTTAGTCATCAGGCGAACGCAAGTAAGCATAAGAATGAATAATTCTCATCACCGTCAGCCATTCTATCTATCTATTGACCTTTTGAGCCGTAGCCGGCCCATAGGGGGTAGACCAAGATACACCCTCTCTTATCTGAATTTTTGTTCTAGCAGTTTTCAATTCTTTTAAAGATATTTTATCAAATCTCGCCATTTGTCTCTGTTCAGTGCAAGCAGCTCTATCTCATTGAGGGAGTCAATTCCTGCTGCTCTTGCCTCTCTCATCAATGTTCTTCTCAGTGTCTCTCTGGGTCTTCCTCTTACCTGTTGTTTCTCATGTGAGGGCTTGCTTTGTTATTCGGTTAATATCTCTTCTCATCACATGTCCAACATATGACCATCGTCTTTTCTTTATTACTGAAGATATTAAAAGCCATTAAAAGGACATTAAAGTTGGCAAAGATGTTTTGTGTTGTGGTTTGCAGCAGAGCTCTGATATTTGCACCTTTGAAGCTTACACATCAGCACATGGCATTTATGAGTATTGGGTAGCCTTCCCTCTCAATCCTTACTCACTTGGCCAGGCTGCCTAGTCTGTTTCTAGGGACACCTCAGACAACTGGGAGATAAATATGATGATATAGGGGATCATGGAAGACTGGGTGAAAACACAGGGTGTGATCTACACTGAGAAGGGGGGAAAAGGGGGGCATCTGTCTCCAAGGTGGCGCCCAGATTCACCAATGTAGGTCATCTTACATTTGATGTAAGATAATACATAGATAATGTTACGTTATGTACAAGTGAATGCGGATCTCAAAAGGACCATTACTGAAGTGAACTGTATCCGTCCAGAGGACGTGGTTGCAAGTTTTAATTAGATTACGGCTATAGTGGATAGTATCCCAATGGCTCTGGGGAGAGGCAGGAGGGCGGTTTCTGACAAGCATGTCACGGAGGTTACGATCACACTTGAGGCTACTAAGGGAGGGTCAGGGAAGAGTAGATGGGTAGCGGAGTCAGTGTGGAGAATGAAGAGATAGCGGTGAATGATTCTGATCACCGCAGAGTGGTGAGGTTGAAGGGTGAGAGCAAGTACTACCCTGTCAGAGAGAGAACAGGTAGAAGAGGTGAGTGTAGTCTGGCGTGTGGTGCGGAGAACTTGTTGGAGAGCCGGTAGATGAGGGTTTGATTCCATGTCCATTACCTCTATATCATTTTCTGTTATCTGATATGTTTTCTTTTCCTGTGTGTCAATCAAGCAACACTCTCTGAATTATTCTGAAACAAATATTTGTTTTATGTAATAAGTACATTTTTGGTAAAAAATAAATTTTAAAGTCAAACATTCACTGGTCATGGCAACTTAATTAAAATAACACATTCTTAAATAAAGCTTTATAAAAAATACTGCACTATCACCATATTTCGCAACACAGACATCATTATATTACACAATATCAACAATGTCACCTTTCACAACACTGCACCATCAACATATATCAAAACATCACAATATAATTGTACACAATTTCATCATATTTCACTTTACTACCATTTTCACAACACAAACATTATGGTTTCTACAACACTGCTATTATCATAATCTTCACAATTTAGAATTTTAGATAATTAAATCTCTCTCTCTCTTTATCACTCTCATTCTCCCACACTCTCTTCTCCACTCACTCTTGACAACAATTATTTAAAACTTTTGTTTAAAAAAAAACAAAATATTCAACTTTTAACACCAATAATAAATCATGTATAATCAAAATGTAAAAACAATTTAAAAAAAAAACAATATGAATTCTAACGTGGTATCATCTTCTAGGAACACATGTTCTGGTCACCAACAATCCTTCTGGTTATATTTTGATTTACCCACCACCACTAAAAAGACAAACCCTGCATAACTAAAGTGATGCTAAAAAGCACATAACACTGAGAAAGACTAACTGTGTGAACACCCATTCTCTCTCACTGTACTTGGTTTATTTTGTAATGTGACCCTAGTTTTGCCCCTTATTCTCAGTTTATTTAAACAAATTATATTAAATTAAGTGCAAAATTACCAAAGTTATTTTAAGATTCACTTCTAATTATAACATGGCACTCTCAAAAAAAAAACAAAAAACAGTCATGCACAAAATTATATTTTAAGCTATAACGGCTCCTCATTATCTAAAATATTGAAAAGTTCACTTGTGTAAAAGTCAAGTGTTAAAATCAGATGAAATTATGATACCAGTAAAAGAAGAATTTAAACAGAAACAAATATATATTTGGTACCTACTCTTTAAAAAAAAAGAACATTGAACAAGGAAAATGACAGAATTAAGCAATAATCTGGGGACTGAATTTAGCCACTAATAATAACACACTTGTAGCTGTGGTAGTGAAGTGTTTAGCCACTGATAGCAACACACTTTTAGATGTGGTAGTGAAGTGTTTAGCCACTGATAGCAACACACTTGTAGTTGTGGTAGTGAAGTGTTTAGCCACTGATAGCAACACACTTGTAGTTGTGGTATTGAAGTGTTTAGCCACTTATAGCAACACACTTGTAGCTGTGGTAGTGACATGTTTAGCCACTGATAGCAACACACTTGTAGTTGTGGTATTGAAGTATTTAGCCACTGATAGCAACACACTTGTAGCTGAGGTAGTAAAGTGTTCAGCCACTTATAGCAACACACTTGTAGTTGTGGTAGTGAAGTGTTCAGCCACTGATAGCAATAGTTATTTTTGTGGTAGTAAAGCGTTTGGCCACCGATAAAAACAAACTTGTAATTATGGTAGTGAAGTGTTTTGTTTCACATCTTTTTTTTTTCTTCGCTTGCCAGCTTTTTAACTCTGCCAAGTCCTTAGAGACTAGGAAATGAATTTTGTGTGTTAATCCATTTTTCCCAGGCAGCCATGTGCACCGGGGTCCCTCGCCGCACAGGCAGATAACTCCGTCTTCGGAAGTACTCATATTGTTTACGCCATAAGTAATTGATGTTTCAAGCCGGGCATTGCTTCTGAGACCAGGTGTGGTTACTGCAGAGAGAAATCAGAAATAAAAATGCCAACTGGTGCAGCCATGATTTGAACCCACAACCTCTCTGTCTCGAGATCGAGACCAACCAGTCCCCCTCACATCTTCTGATCTTTGCTACAATTTCCAACTGAGTTGATTTTGTTCTGACTGATGTGGCTTTTGGGTTTGCTCAGCCTCTGAAAAATTGGTACCATGACACAGGATCCATAAATATGTCAATGAAAAGGCATCCCACAGTGTGGAGCCTCTATGATGGGTTTGTGCACTTACTTCCTAATCAGAAGGTTCCAGATTAATTCCTAGGAGAGGAAGATTTTTTTTCAGATTGAAAAGGCTCAGGGGTTCACCTAGCCTCTAAAAATGGGTACCTGAGATTTTTCTTGGAAGAAAAGGCAGTCTGGCATGACACTAACCATGTCCCTCAAAAATGTGTTGCAGTCATGGAAAAATTATGGTCAGTAACATCATATTTACCACACACATAGAAAGTTGTAGAGGAAATCTTTTTACAATGTAGAGCTAAGAGATATAACCATGCAACTAATAATATCTTGTATTTTTAAGAAAAGAAAGTGGACACAATTTGATCATGTGATGAAAAAAGCAAGTCAATCACACAGCAAGTCCTCAAATGGGAAACAGCAGACAAAAAAAAACATTAGAGACAACTACAGAAGACATCAGCTTTCTTGCTGAGATTAAGAGAATCAAGCTAATCCAGAACAGGGACTTGTGACGAGACACATACACTGCAGGTCCTGTGCAAAGTCTGACACTGCTGGAATGATAACAACAAGGAATCATCAAACGCATAGAGACAGACAGGCAGATAGACAGACAAAAAGCATGTACTGAAACAGTGGTGGCTGAATGTTTTGTGTGCCACTTGCTACAGAAAGGGTCCGGGTTCAAATGTTAGATGTGGCAAATTTTCTAGAGTCACAATAGCTTTGGTACTCACCAAATCAGTTGAAAATAGGTACAAGAGAAATAGTAGAAAATCCTGGCATGATACCAAACATACCATTCATAAAAAGGTGTAGCTGGTCAGTAAAAAATATGGGCACTAACCCCATATTTAAGAAAATACTACTTTTAGAGCTCCTAATGTTACATTTAAGTGGTAGTATTTTATACTACATAATGCAACAAAGTGCGCCACTGGTAGGTATCTTAATCAAGGGTTAAATATTGTATATTCTTCTTTTATGTTTCTAATGATATTTTTTTTTTAATTAAAATAAATTGCAAACATCTATCTCATAAAAACACCAGAAATGCCAGCAGTAAAAATTAAAATCAACTAACATGTGTGGCGCAGACATTTTTTAAAAAATCCGTAATTTGCTTAGTCATTCACGCACACTTGTTCTGATTTATAGACAAAAACCTACAATACATGTGTTGGCCAAACACACAAGTTGATATGTTCATGTTGGCAATACACTAAAAAATATTAACAATGCATATAGAATAAATCTATACAATAAACTTATTAAACCAGATTGGGCATGAAGTTACAAAATATTAAAAAATCATAATATATATGTTCTGTAAATGGTCCCAAATTTGATTAGCTCTTAAATGCATATGGTCCAACAAAAAAAATGGCACATCACTCTGTAATATTAAAAAAAAAACATAAAAAATTTGACTCCAAAGTTAAATAATCATCAAATCAATCGTTTGGGAGGTGGGGGATGTTTTTTTTTTATGTCAGTTATGGAAATTAGTTGAACTACAGTTATCTTAAAGTTATGGAGTCAATGATATCCCATTACATATAATGTCATAGTAAAAAGTAAGTAAAGTACCCCCGTCACGCCAAGTGGCGTATAGGGAAATATGGTGTTAGTGACCCTATATTTTACAGACCTTCAGCGCATGATTTTTGGGGTAATGTGGTCAGTATTACGCCCGTGCTGCTTTACTTTCCCAGAAAAAAATGCGGTACCCATTTAAGGCTGGGTGAACCCGGAAGCCGTCGATTGGGATCGAACCCTACCCCTTGTCCGTGGTAGTCCAGTTCACTAACAACTGAGCTATCGCGGCTCCCTATAATGTCATAGGGAAATGAAGTATTGAACTTCTTTGTACTAGCATTTTGGAGTTAGTGCTCTTCCTTGCTGCTAATACCCATCTCAGAGAGTCAAGCATCCATTCTCTTGTGTTTAGTTGCACTGACTTGCCCAAAACCAGCAAATCTAATAAAGCTCCAAAAGGACCACTTATGCAGCTAAAGCAAGTTATGTTGTAATGAGAATATAAAAAAAAAGAAAAAGTGACTGTAGAAATAGAAAATAAATAAGATAATATTAATGTTAATGAAATTAAATAAAAAACATAATAATGTGTACATATTTACAGAGAAAAAAAAATAATATTAAGGATAAGATAAAATAAGATAAGATGATATAAGATAAAATAAGATAAGATAAGATAAGATACTTGTAAAACAAAATTAGATAAGATATGATAAGAAAAAAGTCAAAATGACAGCCTAAAATATGGCTAAGAGAGGCTGTGGTTCCCATTATCAAGCACATTTTTTGTGCTAACCATCAATAAAACAGTTTTGACATGTTTTAGTGGTGTTCCTATAAATCTGGTCACTGAACAGTTAAAATATTTGAATATGCAACAACATAAATGTCAAATGCTATAAATATAAATTAATCACAATTGAGCATAACAACATAAAACAAGTTTAAAGTATATTTTGTGCCTCATAAAAAATGTTTCAAAATGCAAATATAAATGTTTGCTTTAAAAAATATAATAATGAATATTTGTTATGAGTCATTCTATGATAGTGAGTATGTAACATGTTATGGCGTAGGGGTAGAAGTGTATTAATCTCATAATATTCGACCACAACATTTGCAGGTATGGATATTAATGCTCTCCCTTGCTGCTTTTCTTTTAAGCTACCAGAATTCTGCAAGTCAGATACTGTTTACAGCTGTGTCTACTTGAGTTATCCAGTGAGGACTCTGCCATGTACTTTTAAATCTAAAACCAGCAGAGAGGTTTAGTTACGCTAACAAACTAAACAGAAATGTAATCCCACATTTTACAAAATGAAACCATTTTGTTTGTTTTGCGATCAATCTGATGATTGATGATTTTGGTGATGACACCAAAAGATCTTTGACAATGTGGTTCACTTCAGGCCCCCTTGGGTTGAACTGATAGTATTGTAGAATGTGTTTTATGCATGAGACTTTTATCATTTTGAGAATGAAGATTTATCAGCACTTTCTATGACAAAGAGTGGTGAGTTCTTTGTTGCTCTCTCCTGCAGGGGACTTCAGCAATCAAAACTGACTTCAGTCATCAATGTTGATTAAAGTCATCTATGCTGACTCTAGCAATATGCTTCTTTGAGGTCCACAAACTCTAAAAGAACTGAATGTCATGAACTGCTATCCTTAACAAATGAGCTTCATATGCCCATATCCTACAAAAAGTAAGCTTCATCTGGTCAGGTTTTGGGATAGCATATACTGGCATAGCAAGCAGGACTTTAGACACAGGACAGCACATCTAGAACACAATTTCCCCAATAGATTGAGTGAACATATAAAATTAATAACCCTTATCCTCAATTCTGTTTCCGCAGTAGTTCTATTCTATTCTGTGTATGTCATGCTGCTTTTTCAATGTTGAAAGGACGCATCTTCCATAGCTAAGAGGTCACTCTTTTCCCTTCCTATTATGTTGATATGTACTGCGATGCACTGAAGCAATACTTTTTTGTGAGGTGCTGAGCTGCAATATATACATGATGTATGTTTATTTATATGCATAGTTTAATGTTCTTTATGGATTTTCAAAACTGATTTTTTTAATCAGTAGGGAAACTATTTATTTACTGTTTATCTCTGGTTTATGAGTATTGTTGTTGTCTGTTAAGATTTCTATTCCTATGTTAATTTGTGTGGGGCATTTTCAATAGAACACATCATTTCTGCTCTTTGTGGCATCACAATGAAGATTCTTTATATCCTCCAACTGAGACAATATAATTTGCCAGTCTGTTTTTACCAGCACATGTTAATCTTTAGCTTGTGTTTACCACAGTAAAATAAGTAAGCTACCTCCTCTTGCACTGGAGCTTCGTTTTTAGTGTGGCACCCTGTACATCCTAGGGGAAATTTCTCATGTCTCAAGATTAGCAACCTTAAAAATTATTTATGACTTTGCAAATAACTTTATTCCAACAAAAAAAAGTGAAATTTAATCACAATAATAAAAAAAAAAACTATTACAGAAAACTGAAATTAAAAGCAGACCTGACAATAACAAATTTGCCATTAAATTCATTCTGAAACAAATGCAGATCAAGCCAAAGGATATCACATAAAGTATAATAAAGTCATAAAGTAATTAGAGAGAGAGAGCAAGCAGTGGTCTTCCTCACAGCTATAACCTTCTCCATCACAACAAGCCAAAAAGACATTTTTTCAACTGATTACTTCAGAACATCAGTCTTAGCCGAATGAACATCACTTTATCACCAAGACATTGATCTAACTACTATTCTACTGACAAGTGCAAAGTTTTTTGTTTTTTTTTTAAGATTATTTCAGGAGGATAAGCTCAACATAAGGCATAGCTACAACACATTTGACATTACATTCATTCTAACTATACTGCAATAAAAGTATGCTTTAAAAAAAAAAACACACACACACAAAAGTAAAAAATCACAGAGATGAAACAAAGAAGAAAACAAAAATGGAACATCTAAAAGTAGCCATTTATCTTGAGGGTTCCAACATGTCCATGTTGATTCTGTAAAATACATAGGGGAAATAATCTGATGATGTCAGGTTCAGGCCGGGAATGTCCATTCCACTCATCTGGAAATAATAGATGTTATAAAAAAGAAATAGTAAAGCAAACTAAGAGGTAACAGAACATATATTTTGTAAAATCAATTTATAACAATAGAACATATATTTTGTAAAATCAATTTATAACAATAGAACATATATTTTGTAAAATCAATTTATAACAATAGAACATATATTTTGTGAAGTATAAATCTAACAACAGAATACTTAAATTTTTGCAGCATAACTGTAACAGAATATTTATTTTGTGATTCATCAATCTAGAATAGAATATTTAGTTTGTGAAGCATAATTCTGACAAGAGAATATTTAGTTTGTGAAGAATTAATTTCAAAGAGAATATTTAGTTTGTGAAGAATTAATTTCAAAGAGAATATTTAGTTTGTGAAGAATTATTCTGACAAGAGAATATTTAGTTTGTGAAGAATTAATTTCAAAGAGAATATTTAGTTTGTGAAGCATAATTCTGACAAGAGAATATTTAGTTTGTGAAGAATTAATTTCAAAGAGAATATTTAGTTTGTGAAGAATTAATTTCAAAGAGAATATTTAGTTTGTGAAGAATTAATTTCAAAGAGAATATTTAGTTTGTGAAGAATTAATTTCAAAGAGAATATTTAGTTTGTGAAGAATTAATTTCAAAGAGAATATTTAGTTTGTGAAGCATAATTCTGGCAAGAGAATATTTAATTTGTGAAGAATTAATTTCAAAGAGATTATTTAGTTTGTGAAGAGTTAATTTCAAAGAGAATATTTAGTTTGTGAAGAGTTAATTTCAAAGAGAATATTTAGTTTGTGAAGCATTAAAATATATGACATGGCTATCTTATTTTGTCAAAAATAATAAAATTATGAACTGAGTAACCACTTTCTTTTAAATATTGAAATATATTAGGTGAACATTTGTTTTTGTGAAGGTATCTATCACAATCCTCTTCTGCATTCACCTAACAATTACTCCTCTTCAGCATTATCTGCTCATAAAATGATGCATGTTGGTGTAGATGTGTTGATAGAGTTTAAGTGGATGTAGATGTATTGTGTTGCATTGCTAACTTATGGCAAGCCATGATATCTGCACAATTTGGCCTGACACATTTGTCTTCTGTATAACTCTATCATAAAATCTCACAATGAGTATATTCAATGTTAATGCCAGATAGCATTTATTTACACCTCAAAACCCTAAAATGTCCAATAATTATTTCTCAGTTGAAATGATGTATATTGAAGGAATCTATATTCAAAATGGTATGTCTAGTGGAAGGGGCTTGGTATTGATAATTATTAATACATGCTGAGATGATATTTCAAAATTGCATGAGATTATACACAGCAATGTTGTTGAAGGTAAGTAACCTCAGCTACCAACAATTCAGTGAGTAATATATTTATAATTATATGTTTTGTATTTAAATTGCACTGTAAACATTGTAGGACAATCTCACATTATTTAATTAACATTTTTTAAAGCTGAACTCTTCACAGCATATCTTCTACTAATTCAAAGATGTGTGATAATTTATTTCCTTCCTTTTTTTCAGCCAATGAATCTCCAGGCCACATTTGCAAAAGTATGATTGTTAATATCTTTATACAAATATATGAATCAATATCAAAGTAAATGAACAGGAAATCTTTCTTTTGCAAAACATTATCATCATTAAAAAACATGAAGAGATTCATTTTACAACCAAAATCTGGAGCTGGCCTGCCATTAGTTGACTCACAGGGCCTGCAATCAAAAGCTGATATTTTTCATTCCTCCATTTCTGCAAAGTCCCCTGTATCTAGGCAAACTGGCTGAAAATATGAAGATTATCATGATATTTACACTTAAAAGAAAACTCTCCATAGCAAACTTTAACTTCCCCTGCATAAATTAGGACTTTCCTGATGGCAAACCTGCTACCTCAATTAGATTTGAAGAGGTGAAAGTTCCATGAAATTAGTAACTGCAACAAACAAACCTTATATCGATATAAGCACATTAACAAAATACTAAATACTATGCTGGGCAGCAGAGCTACAGAGAAATTGTAAAATAAACATAAAATTGTGTCTAGCAGCTTAATTAGTAGAGAGACGAGACCACATGTTTCGACAAAAGCCTTCATCGGGTACAAAACAAAAAATATACAACTATCAACAGCATAGACATTTACTATTCTAAAATAAACAAAGAAATATAAACTGATCTGAAAAATGGCAGAAAGAAATGGTGGTCAGGATTCACGTAACTGTTTATTTCATGATTAACAGGTATTAGGGCAGGTAGGATTTAATTGGACCAAAAGGGGCCAAACAGGGAAAAATTAGATTGGGGGTCTCATGAGGATGAATGAAAGACAGTGTCTCATTGGATATGGTGAAAGAGAGGAAAAAATCTCATACCCTTCATCCAAACCTTATTGGATTTAGAAGGCTATTCCACATAATTTGTCAACAATTTTTATTAAATTTATTCATATGACAAGAAATGCAACCCACCTGATGGCTGGACAAAGCAGTACTATCAAGGTGACTGTACAGCTGATTGAGAATTTCCTTCACACGTTTCTGGCTTTTTCTAACTGGGTAGACAAGCATAGCCTGAAAGTTCACTGGAAGACCATACCTGAATACATTGTGAGGATTTAGACAAAAGATACAATTAGAAAGCTGAGGCCTTTAGAGTAAGGTTCATTGATATGTCATAAAGCTTTGCTTTAATTGTTATCAGATCATTGTTTAACTTGTTCTAAAACCACATTCTACCCACTAATTTGTATACATCAGTATATCCTCACTTGTTCCAAATAAAAGTTTATTTCATCCTCACCTGGCTTTATTTAAATAAACACTTTGTCATTGTTTCAAGAAGTTCATCCTCACCTGGCTTTATTTAAATAAACACATTGTCATTGTTTCAAGAAGTTCATCCTCACCTGGCTTTATTTAAATAAACACATTGTCATTGTTCAATTGTTTCAAGAAGTTCATCCTCACCTGGCTTTATTTAAATAAACACATTGTCATTGTTCAATTGTTTCAAGAAGTTCATCCTCACAAACTATGACTTCCATAAACTCATCGCCACAGTCCTTCATTATCATAAAATCATTATCATTCCCATAAACACATCCTCACATACCTCTCACTCTTATAAACACATCCTCTAATCCCCATCACTTAGTAAACTCATCTTGACATCTCTCACTTCCACAACCCATTCACCTCACTCCAATAAACTCAACCTTGTATTGCCCTCACTCCTGTAAACTCATTGTCGCCACACCCTTTATTTTATCATTTCATCCTCATCAATCTCTTCATTTCATATGTTCACTCTTATCATCTCCTCTGAATGGACCATAATAAACTGAACAAACATACGAGGACTGTTATAAAAGTACCCTACCTTACTTTGTGTGTGTGTGTGGGAAAATACAATTTCTCATCTGAAACCCTTATCCCTTTCAAAATACTTTTCTTGGGATTGCATACACTTCATCCAGGGGTCCAGCCATTGCTGGGAGCATTTCTTTGGGTATGGAGTATCACTGGGCCATCACGCTCTGCTCTCTTTCGTAGCCAAACACATTCCTCTGATTCGTCAGACAGTTCTACTTTCACAAGACATGACTCCTTGAAAGTTCTCCAAGCTGAAAATGCTGCTAAAAAAGGGGCCAATTTTTGAGTCATGAGAAGACATTATGTGGAGCATCAAGGTCCAGCTGTACTCCAATCCCAAAGAGGCCTTCCGAAAATGCTACCAACAATGGTGTGACTGCTAGGAGAAGTGTAGTAGGAGGAAACTCTTTGTACAGAGCTTCGCAGCAGGAGGCAATCTGATCATCAGAAAAGAGCCCCCGTCAAGCAAGTGTTTCGGCCCTTTAGCTTCTTGACACTCTAGGGGGGGGGTAGGCCCGCCTGGGTCATGACTCCCAGGCATTGACAGTCCCAAGAAGAGTACTTTGAAGGGGATTAGTGTTTCAGATATTCAGGTGAGAAATTGTACTTTTCTTCCAAAGGTTGGAAACTGTTTTGAAAAACAGCCCTTTTCTGTATTAAAATTGGCTGCCAGATACACTACCATACATACACATGCTGGTTATGTGACAAAATTTGGGATCACATTCTACAGAAGTTCTCCATTTTTATTCCCTAAGAAGCATTCATTGGTCCAAAGACTCAACATTGTAATCAAAGCTGTATGAAGCTCGAGTGATCTAAACAATAGCCACATTTAACACAAATATTTAATGGTCTGAACATCAAATTTTAACACAAAAAAGAAATACTTCCTTGAATTCATAGACTAATCCACACTGCCCTTTCATTATGTGAAGACAGACAATATTTAGTGGACGGTGTAAGACAGAATTTAAAAATCTGACAGACACAGCCTATCAGATTATGTGAAAATGTGAAGAGAATATCTCTACGGGTTTATTGGAGAGTTGCACAGTGACTGATGAGAGAGCAGTTATGAGAATCAGAACTCAAGCGTGGCACAAGAAGGATGGGACAGAACAAACGTGTGTGAATCCTGAAAAATAAAAAATATATGAATGTACACACACTGCTTCATCTGTTGAATAAGTAAGTCTAATGGGCCTGCCATTTGTACTGTGGAGCCAATTCCTTTATTCAATAATCAGTAAGACAAGAATATGATTTACATAACATCCTTAATTATGTTAAATATGACTAACAGCAAACATTTGAAAGACAACCAGGTTCACCTTAAAACTGATTCTGTGAAGACCCTCAGAGCTTTGATATGCATCCAAGCAACAAATGCTTCCCCAAAATTGATCTTCAACCACTTCACAAGTGGTCCCTAGATTTAGAAAACAAGAGTCACTTAATAAATTGATAGTATCTGGTGTTCATTCTACTCAACAAACAATATAAGTCATCTCTAGAAATAGAAAAACAATAGAGTCACTCAATAAATTAATAGTATATGGTGTCCTTATGCTCAACAGACAATTTAAGTGATCTCTAGACATAGAATAACAATAGTCACCCAATAAATTAATAGTATATGGTGTCCTTATGCTCAACAGACAATTTAAGTGATCTCTAGACATAGAATAACAATAGTCACCCAATAAGTTACTAATTTAAGTGGTCCATAGACATTTTTGGGGTAAAAAGTCACTTAATAAAATAATATATTTGTGATTTATAGGTATAAAAATAATAAAATAACTCAGTAAATTGTAAATACAAGTAATTATTAGAAAAGGAGGGGGAAAAAAAGCCATCCATTAATTCAGAGAACTGCACACATCTGAATGTTTGCTCTTTAAAACATCTACCTTAGTTTTATGCAGTCATGACATGAAATACGGAATTTTGTCATGCAGTCTGACCGGAATGTTTGTCTAGAGAGCCGCTGATGGAAAATTACACCCGAACTATATTTTTTTATATTACAATCCGTTTAATTCATAACATTTAATCTCTCATATTAACATTTTGAATCTAGATTTTTTTATACAGCAATAAAGTTTCATAGTTTCTGTGAGTAAAAGTGAATGTCATAATATTTTTTACTGCTCCAATCTTGTTAAACTTGTATTTCTGGAGGTCTATGTTTTTATGCTCGCAGCCCTGGTGTTCATGGGTGATATTTAATATATTACGATCCACTTAATTCACGGCATTTTATCTCTCATATTAACATTTTAAATCTATGTTTGTTTATACAATTATAGAATGTAATAATTTCAGTGACCAGAAGTAAAAGTCATAATTTTTTTAATCATTTGAATTTGGTTAAATTTGCATTCAAAGCTGAAACATATTTTTGTGCTCGCAGCATTAGTAAAAGTGAAAGTCATCAATGCTGGGCTATTAGGGGGCAAATGTTATTTTAGACAATTTGCAAGATGAACCGAAACAACAAACAGGGACACTGTCAGTGGCATTATATAAACAATAATTGTTTTTATAGCGACAAGGAGGAGAGAAAAGTTCTGAATGTCGGTTAGAAACATCAGAATTTTTGTCAGAGGAAGAGCCTAATTTGTGTCATATTAAGAGCCTAATTTGTGTCAATGTAATTTGGGCTAAAAGGTGTGTCCTGAACAGGCATGTGCAAACCATAGATTAGTATAATTTTATGCTGCAAATGCATACATTTTTTATTTCAAAATCCAGGGTACTGACAAAATCCAGTAAAATCTGCTGCAATTGAGTAGATAGCTTATATTGTTGGGAAAGAGAAGATATCACTCTCACCTCAAAATGTTATAGCTTAGTACTCTAAAGTTTCAGATACCTTTAACTTTTACTAGCCATCCTATTTCCACTACATGCTCTCTGTCCTTCCTGCTACTTAAGTCACTTAAAAAAAACACTGAAACCATTTTTTTTTATACTGAAGTCACTTTAGAAAAAATGTTTAAAATGCCGCATTATTCTATCTTTTTTAAATGCCACTCAGTACTTCCTATGGTCTGTCTCAATATCTTAAACTTCTCTGGATCTATAACTTTTAAAGTTTATAACTTTTTGTTCTGCAATCCTCATGCATGCAGTTAGCTGTGGGTCGCTGACCGCTCTTGACTCAGTTGCTGGGTGGACATCTTGGCCTCTCGGAAGTTCATTCAAGGGTTAATCTATTCACAGAACACTACCAACATCACATCGGGAGCCACAATAACTCAGTGGTTAGTGAACTGGATTACAAAGAACAAGAGGTCAGGTTCGATCCTGATTGACAGCTTTCAGGTTCACCCTGCCTTAAATAGGTACCTGATTTTTTTCTGGGAAAGTAAAGGGGCATGGGTGTAATACTGATCACATTACCCCAAAAATCATATGGCAATGGTCTGTAACAATTATGGGCACTAACACAATATTCCCTATACGCCATTTGGCATGATGGGGCTCTTTACTTTTTTACTTACCAACATCACATTCCCATTCAAGGTTCAACTTTTTAAGCTATAAATGTACTCTCAAGGCTGACAAAATCCAGCCCACAGCCGCACTCCTCGCAAAGCTGAACCTAAATAGGTGTGTGCACACTAGTAGGGTTGCGAGCAAGCCTATCTCTAAAGATGTCTGTGTGTGACCAAAGCTCTCCCTCATTCGTATTACCTTTCCCAACTCAATGAGCCAGGCAATTTATTTTTTCAATCTGCGTTGAATGGAGAGCAGCAAGCTGAGACTGAACACAAGTTCCCTTTATTACCAGACAGTGTGCTAACCACCACACTACTAATACTCTCTCACCAAGTACTAAGATTTAAAAAAAGTAAAGTTTTCTCTCAATGCCCAGGTGTATAGTGAATATAGTGTTAATGGTTAATGTCAAAAATGTCAATGACCAACGGCACATTTTGTTGATGTCCATAATTCCAATGACCAATGGCACATTTTGTTGGTGTCCATAATTTCAACGACCAACAGCACATTTTGTTGGCGTCAATAATTTCAATGACCAACGGCACATTTTGTTGGTGTCCATAATTTCAATGACCAACGGCACATTTTGTTGGTGTCCATAATTTCAATGACCAACGGCACATTTTGTTGGTGTCCATAATTTCAATGACCAATGGCACATTTTGTTGGTGTCCATAATTTCAATGACCAATGGCACATTTTGTTGGTGATATGGTCAGTATCACTCCAGGCTGCTCTACTTTCCCAGAAAAAAACAGTACCCATTTAAGGCTGGGTGAACCTAGGCACTGTTGATTGGTTTCAACCCTGACCTCTTGTCACTAGTAGTCCAGTTCACAGACCACTAAACTACCCTTGATTCCCTGACCAAAAACTAAGAAGATTAAATTATACTATCAGGGAGACAATTTTTTTAGAAAACATCACCACTCACAAATTTTTTTTTCTTCTCTGCACTTAGTTTGTCTAATTCATCTTTCCCAGCCTGAATCTCATTCTCATCATACTGGAAATCCCGAACCATGAACCTGTGATGTGTGAAAGAGGAAAACTATTTTGTTGTGATGTAAACATGTGAAGACAATTTTATCTTGTTGAGAACACAAAAATAATAATCTTATGGAAATATGTACAAGATTCATCATCATCATCATCAAGTACCGGGCCTGCTGGCGTGGGAGACCATGTCTCTCCACAATTTTCGATCTCGACAGTTATTTATCATTTCTGTTATTAACCTTCTACCAAGCCATTCTCTTAAGCTGTCTGGTATTTTTTCTCTTTGCTTTCCTCTATCTCTTCATCCCTCAATTTTCCCAGTTGTTACAATATATTCCAGTTGTTCTCTTCTCATTACATGGCCAAAAAATGATGATTGTATCTTCCTAACATTGGAAATTAGCTCTCTTTTTGCTTTGACCTCTTTCAGAATGTTTTCATTACTCTTCATCGCTGTCCATGGTACTCTCAACATTCTTCTGTAAAACCACATTTCTACAGACTCCAGTGATTTTCTTGTTTGTTGTCCTATTGTCCATGACTCACATCCATATGTTAAGACTGATTCTACATAACATTTAAGAACTCTTTTTCTTGTTTTGATTGTCAAAAATGGATTGCATAGTACCCTCCTCATTTTTTTGGAAAGCTGCTTTTGCCTAAGCAATTCTGCATCTCACCTCTTTTGTACATCTTCCTTCTGAGGTTAACAAAGTTCCCAATGTACAAGATTATGGCAATGTAAATAGTAAAGAGTGCTCTTCGCACATGGGGAATATCATGCTAGTGCCTATATTAAGATTGGTCATGTTCTTAGACTGTAAAAATATTGTAACTCCCCTAAAATTGAACTTATGCACATTTTTGTCAAAGACTTCGGAATAAAAACAAATATAATAAGATAAAGAAAAGTCCAAATAAATCAATATCAAAAGTACAAATCACAGTCAGTATCAATCAAAAGTACTAATTAGAATCTATTCTAGGTTTGGCTGTAAAGTATTAGTTAATCATCATCATCATTGAGTGCCGTCTCCGCAACGAAGGTTGGCTACCATGGAGCGCCATTTTGCTCTATCTCTTGCTTCGATGGTGCAGGTTGTCATCGGTTGATTTGTCCAGCTTTTGATGTTACTCGTCCATGTTAATCTTGGTCTGCCTCTGCCTCTTTTACCTTGTATTTTCCCCTCCAGGATCACTTTCAGTAGGCTGTTGTGTCTTTTAACATGGCCTAAGAATCGCATTTGTCTTGTTCTAATTGTGTTCAGAAGTTCTCTTTTCATTTTTAGTTGTTTTAAGACTTTGTCATTTGTTTTCTTTTCCTTCCATCCAATTCTACCTATTCTTCTATATATCCACATTTCAAAGGCTTCAATTCTCTGTTCTGTTTTCTTGTCTAATGTCCATGTTTCAGCACCATATAGGAATATTGAGAAGATGTAACATTTTGCTATTCTTAGTTTTAGCTCTGGTGTTATTTGTTTTGATGTTAGTATGTCCTTCATGACATTAAAATTACTTTTTGCCATTCCTATTCTTTTGTTTATTTCAGTTGTACATTTTCCATCACTGGTTATAGTATGTCCAAGGTAGTTATAGTTCTGAACTGTCTCAAGGTCTATTCCTTCAATTTTGATATCCACTTGTGGGTTTTGAGTATTTTCTTTGTTTATGATCATAGTTTTAGTCTTTTTGATATTCATATCTAGTCCATATTTTTTGCTTGTCGTGTTTATTTCATTAAGTAATTGTTGTAGGTCTTTAGGATTTTCTGCTAGTAGTACAGTATCGTCAGCATATCTTAGGTTATTGATTATCTTTCCATTAATGTGTAGGCCTGGCATCTCTATGATGTTTTTAAAGATTTGCTCAGTGTATAGATTGAACAAGCTTGGTGATAGGATGCATCCTTGTCTTACTCCTCTTTTTATATCAATGGGTGTAGAGAACTCTTTGTTATATTTTATTATTGCTGTTTGCTCCCAGTATAGATTGCATATTAGTTGTATATCCATGTCATCTAGATGTATCTCTTTTAGGCATTCTATAAGTTGTTTGTGGTGTACTCTATCAAAAGCTTTGGTGTAGTCTATGAAGACAATAAGAGAATATAGACAACTTGGCAGAGAAAGCAGAGACAGCTGCAATTACAGGAGACAGCAGAACTCTTTATACTGTACAAAAGATGCTGACAAACACCTATACATCCAGTGGAACACCAATTCTAGACAAATCTGGATTAATGCTAACAACAAGCGCAGACATAAAAGCCCGTTGGGCGGAACACTTCAAAGAAATTCTTAACCGTCCACTACCTCACAGTTTAATAGATTTTGAAGCTGAAACACCAGCAGCAGAATTAGATGTAAATTTAGATGACTTCACCTTGAGTGAAATAGAAACCACCTTAAAGCTAATGACCAATAACAAGGCTGCTGGAGAGGATAAGTTAACAGCTGAGATCCTCAAGGCAATTGATAGCCATAATTTAATACATCTCCAAAAAATGTTCAACATCATTTGGAAAACAGAGAAGACGCCTCATAAATGGAAAAAAGGAATCATTGTTAAGATCCCAAAAAAGGGCAATCTTAGAGATTGTAACAATTGGAGAGGCGTGACACTTTTGTCAGTTGCCTCAAAATTATTCTGTAAAATCATCCTAAATAGAATAAAGGATTCAATAGATACAGTAATGCGTGAAGAACAGGCTGGGTTTAGAAAAGGGAGAAGCTGTCTTGACCACATTTTCACTCTACGACTTATATTGGAGGAACACATTGAAAAGCAAAAACCTTTTGTACTTAACTTCATCGACTTCAAAAAAGCATTTGATAGTATTCATAGAGATTCTTTGTGGAAAATTCTGAAGCAATATGGCTTACCATCAAAAATCATAAATATTATCAAAGACATGTATGATGGTTACACATGTGCAGTTCGAACAGAGGAAGGACTGAGCGAATGTTTCCCAATAGAAACTGGGGTTAAACAAGGATGTATTTTATCGCCCTTGTTATTTGGAATTGTTATGGACTTCATAATGAAGAAATGCTGCACTGGTAATAAAGGCATCGAATGGATACAAGGAGACCATTTGGAGGACTTGGACTTTGCTGATGACATAGTTCTCATCAGCAATCAGATAAAAACGATGCAGGAAAACACAAATGAACTATCATCAATAGCCAGCAAAATTGGGCTTGAGGTCAATCATGAAAAGACTAAAGTCATGAAAAGTTTAATTCCAACAAGTGACAAAATATACATGGAAAACAAACCAGTAGAAGAGATCGATCACTTCATCTATCTTGGAAGTCACATTGATCGAGAAGGGGATACGAGCAAAGAAATTAGAATCAGACTGGCTAAAGCAGCAATGTCTTTCAGAAGCCTTGAAAAGTTGTGGAAATCAAAACTCATTAGCACAAACACAAAACTTAGGCTATTCAAATCAAATGTACTATCAACCCTTACGTATGCGTGTGAAAGCTGGAAAACAACAAGAGATATAGAAACAAAGTTGAACGCATTCGAAAATAAATGTCTAAGGAAAATACTTGGTATAGAATGGAACGAATTCAAAACAAACGAGGAAATTAGAGAAATCGCCAATCAACCACTAATATCTTCAGTAATAAAGAAAAGACGATGGTCATACGTTGGACATGTGATGAGAAGAGATAATAATCGAATAGCAAAGCAAGCCCTCATATGGGAAACAACAGGTAAAAGAAAAAGAGGAAGACCCAGGGAGACACTGAGAAGAACATTGATGAGAGAGGCAAGAGCAGCAGGAATCGGCTCCCTCAATGAGATAGAACTGCTTGCACAGAACAGAGACAGATGGCGAGATTTGATAAAATATCTTTAAAAGAAAACTGCTAGAACAAAAATTCATATAGGAGAAGGTGTATCTTGGTCTACGCCCTATGGGCCGGTTACGGCTCGAAAGGTCAATAGATAGATAGATAGTCTATGAAGCAGGCATATATTGGTTTGTTTACTTCTGTGTATTTTTCGATTAATGTTCTCATGCAGAATATGGCTTCTTTTGTCCCGCTATTTTTCCTAAATCCAAATTGCTGCTCATCTAATTCAGTATTGATTTTATTCTGAATCCTTCCTTGTATAACTTTTAGCAAGATTTTTGTAACATGGCTCATTAGGCTTATTGTTCTAAAGTCACTGCATTCAACTGCACCATTCTTTTTAGGCAATGCAATGAAAGTTGATGTTTTTAGTTCATTTGGTATGTATCCTGTGTGGTATATGTCGTTGCATATGTCTGTAATCACTTCAATGCCAAAATCTTCAAGTGCCTGTATCATCTCTATCTGTATGCTTTCAGGTCCTGCTGCTTTTCCCCTTTTCATTGTTTTTATAGCTTTTTCCACCTCAGATTTTAAGATTTTATAGCCTGATGTACATTTTATAACTGGTTTCTTGTCCCTTTGATCATGAAATAGTTCTGTTATATATTCCTGCCATCTATCTATGATATCCTTATTGTCTGTTAGCATTTTTCCTTTTTTGTCTGCAATGCATCCACCTTCTGTGGCTTTTTTATTTTTATTAGTCATTCTCTTTATTTCTGTGTGCATTCCTCTTAGGTCTTGTTTGCTTTCCATAGTTTCTATTTCTCTACATTTTTGGCTGAGCCAGTCTTCTTTTGCCTTTTTGCACATTTTGCGTATCTCATTATCTATTTTATTGTATTGGGCAGTGTTCTTCGCTTGTCTCCTTTCTTCCATTTTTTCTAAGATGGTGTTAGTTATCCATTTTTGTTTTTTGTTCTTTTCTCTTTTGGGTAAGGTGTCGCAGGCTTTTTGTATGCTTTTCTTTATGCATTGCCATTTGGTTGTTACTTTTTCATCAGGATTTTCTCTTCTGTATTGTTCAATTCCTTCCTCTAGCAGCTTCTGGTATGTGTTCTTTACTTGTATTGTATAGGTATCTTTAATATCTTTTTGATTTAAAGCTGTTATGTCGAGTGGGTTTGTTGATGAATCAGATTTTTGCTTGTTTCTCTTTAGTTTATAATTTAATTAGTTAATATAAAACCCAAATCACTACTTCACAAAACAAAAATTCAACAGTATATGTGAAATTTGATTTTTCGGATAATGGTCTGGTAAGGTTTTATTATTGAATTTATCAGATAATGGTCTGGA
Source organism: Megaustenia siamemsis (assembly GCA_032433765.1). Lineage (NCBI taxonomy): Eukaryota > Metazoa > Mollusca > Gastropoda > Stylommatophora > Ariophantidae > Megaustenia > Megaustenia siamemsis. Next base: position 35,044,828 of record JAVIAB010000024.1, read on the forward strand.
AAGGTTTTATTGGTGATTGAATTTATCAGATAATGGTCTAGAAAGCATTAAAGAAAATAGCCTCACCAGGAGTGGATTTGAGAAAGTAACTAAGAACAGAAAAGAATGACTATTTCTGTTGATGGTCTTATATGTCAGAGGGCACCAAAGGGATCCTTATAAGATTAATGGTTTTCCCTCACTTCAAAATGCTGTGGACTAGAATTGTAAAGAATAAAAACTTCACTTCATGTCATGGACTAGAATGGTGAGTAATAAATACTTCACTTCATGCCATGGACTAGAATTGAAAAGAATAAAATCTTCACTTCTTGCCATAGACTAGAATGGTGAAGAATAAATACTTCACTTCATGCCATGGACTAGAATTGTAAAGAATAAAAACTTCACTTCATGCCATGGACTAGAATGGTGAGGAATAAATACTTCACTTCATGCCATGGACTAGAATTGTAAAGAATAAAAACTTCACTTCATGCCATGGACAAGAATGGTGAGGAATAAATACTTCACATCATGCCATGGACTAGAATTGTAAAGAATAAAAACTTCACTTCATGCCATGGACTAGAATGGTGAGGAATAAATACTTCACTTCATGCCATGGACTAGAATGGTGGAAAATAAATACTTCACTCCCTATGACATTATAAGGAACTACTGTAGAACAGCGGCAGGATAAGTGGTCTAATGAATACAAGAAAGTGGATGGCATGACAGGATACTTTTTTGTTTTTTTATAGGACATAATATGTTACAGTTAATTCTATATAAATTCATCATCATCATGTGCCATACCGGTTAACATAGATGATCATGTCTTTCCACAATTTTCTATCCACAATGCATCATATCAATTCTGTTGATGACTATTTCCTGCGCCATGACAACGAACTATCTAGCATCTTCTCTCTTTGTCGTCTGCAATCTCAATCTCTCTGTATTTTGCCACTTGTAACCAAGTATTTCAACATTTTTCTCCTCTTGTGATGTGCCCGAAAATAGTCAATTTTTTTCTGATGTTTTTTAGGAGCTCCCTTTTCATGTCGGCCTCACTGAGAATTTCTTCATTGGTTGTTTTAGCTGTCCAGAGAACTTTCTACATTCTTCTTAGAAATTCTGTCTCTGTAGCCTCTAATCATCTTTGCATGCGTTTGTCTACTCTCCATGATTTGCTTCCATAGGTCAGAATTGGCTCTATATATCACTGATGAAATCTCTTTCTCACTTCTATTGACATAGACATGTCGCACAAAATATTTTTCATTTTCTGAAATGCTTTTTTTGACCTGAGCTATTCAGCTTGTTATTTATGTGGTGCATCTTCCATCTGATGTTATTATTGTGTTATTATCTTGTAAGTATTTGATGCTTTGAACTTGTTTCAGATTTGTCCTGTTTATTTTAATGTTGTATGGTGGTGATTATTATATAAATATGTATATGAGGGCTATATAAATTAGAGACTACAAAAGTACTAATTTATAAACAACAGCACAATTTTATATAATTTATAAATAGCCCAACTTTATCTAATTTATATAAATTACAGCACAACATTATCTAATTTATAAATGACAGTACAACTTTAATTTTATAAATGACACAAATCTTCTATCTAATTTATAAATTACAACACAGTTGTATCTAGTTTATATAAATGACAGCACAACATTATCTAATTTATAAATTATAGCATAACTTTATCTAATTTATAAGTTATAGCACAACTTACTTGTGTTCACGGCACTTGTTTCTAAATTCATCCTGAATGGTTCTAAAAATGGTGACAGTGACCAACTGGTGATCAGAGTCTTCAAAGATTAGTCTGAAAAGTGAATAAAGAGCTAAAATGAGCCAAAACAAAAATAGGTTTTATACAGTTCAACAAAAGAAGGTAGCACTGTCAGACCAGCAAACAACACACATACAAACCCAGATGACTGACTGGTTGCTTACAGTTCAATAAATGACATGCTTTATGGTCCAGATGCCACAGTCAGACCAACAAGAAGCACACATACAAAACCAGATGACTGAGTGACTGATTGCTTGATTAAATGACATTGGATTTACATTGACTGTTGATTATTAATTTCAAGAAGGTGATGTGGTGGGTTGCAATGGTTTTCTTGATTTCTTTGGTTCTGCTGGAGAAGTTGAAGCTTATCCATACTACAGGCACTATAATACTAGATCTTCTACATCAATAGATCCCACCAATGCAGTACTAGTCTTCTACAACAACGGAAACCTCCACTACAGTACTAGTATTCTACAACAGAAACCTCCACAATGCAATACTAGTCTTCTACATCAGCAGACCCCTCCACAACAGAACTAGTCTTCTACATCAGCAGACCCCTCCACAATGCAATACTAGTCTTCTACATCAACAGACCACACTACAATGCAATACTAGTCTTCTACATCAACAGACCACACCACAATGCAATACTAGTCTTCTACATCAACAGACCCCTTCACAATGCAATACTAGTCTTCTACATCAGCAGACCCCTCCACAATGCAATACTAGTCTTCTACATCAACAGACCACACCGCAATGCAATACTAGTCTTCTACATCAACAGACCACACCACAATGCAATACTAGTCTTCTACATCAGCAGACCCCTCCACAATGCAATACTAGTCTTCTACATCAGCAGACCCCTCCACTACAGAACTAGTCTTCTACATCAGCAGACCCCTCCACAATGCAAAACTAGTCTTCTACATCAACAGACCCCTCCACAATGCAATACTAGTCTTCTACATCAACAGACCACACTACAATGCAATACTAGTCTTCTACATCAACAGACCCCTCCACAATGCAATACTAGTCTTCTACATCAACAGACCACACCACAATGCAATACTAGTCTTCTACATCAACAGACCCCTTCACAATGCAATACTAGTCTTCTACATCAGCAGACCCCTCCACAATGCAATACTAGTCTTCTACATCAACAGACCACACCACAATGCAATACTAGTCTTCTACATCAACAGACCACACCGCAATGCAATACTAGTCTTCTACATCAACAGACCACACCACAATGCAATACTAGTCTTCTACATCAACAGACCCCTCCACAATGCAATACTAGTCTTCTACATCAACAGACCACACCACAATGCAATACTAGTCTTCTACATCAGCAGACCCCTCCACTACAGAACTAGCCTTCTACATCAGCAGACCCCTCCACAATGCAATACTAGTCTTCTAATTCAACAGACAACCCCCCCCCCCTCCCCCCGATACAATCTTCGATGATCCAAGCCAAACTGTCATGATCTATTTTGATGCAACTGGTTTTCAGGGAGCTCATCTGGGAGATAGAGTGAGATACTGATCATCTTTGAGTCAATGACATTGCCATGGTGACCCCAGATAGCCTAGCTTGTACTCCTCCTGGGTAACCCCAGATAGCCTAGCTTGTACTCCTCTTGGCTGAATTTACATTCAATTTCATATTTCATTATGTCAAAAAACCAACAGGCCATAGCTCATTAGTTGGCAAAACTGAAAACAATTCCATGCTTTAAAAAGATGGTTCCTGTGTAAATAGATTTTCTGGCCTGGTACAATTCACATTAATATTGAGTGAACCAGGTGATTTACTTATCTTCACATTTTATGAATGAACACCTTGGGTGTGTTGATTTTCAAATTGTATCTTTAACAATGGCAAATGAATACAGTCATGCACTTTTGCAGTTGACTAATATTTATCTAGTAAATAAATTACAGAAGGTTTTAAAGAAGAATGTTGAGAATATCATGGACAGCTAAGAAGAGCAATGAAAACGTTCTGAAAAGGCCAAAGCAAAAAGAGAGCTAATGTCCAATATTACGAAGAAACAATCATTTTTCGGCCATATAATGAGAAGGGAACAGATGGAATATATTGAAACATCTGGGAAAATTGAGGGACGAAGAGAAAGAGGAAAGCAAAGAGAAAAGATACCAGACAGCTTAAAAGAATGGCTTGGCAGAAGGTCAACAACAGAAATGATAAATAGCTGTCGAGATCAGAAGTTATAGAGAGACATGATCACCTACGCCAGAAGGATGGTACTTTTTTTCTTTTTTTAAATGGTACTTGATGATGATGATGAAATAAATTAACTTTCAAAATAGAATTTGTTTGCTCTGTCAGCATGAAATGTAGCTAATGTTATCAATGCAGATTACTTTTTTTTTTTACTGTTTCGCCTCAGAAAATTATATGAATAATATTTGTACAAGAACATATGGATCTTATACATATGGTCTTGCATACCTTGATGATCTGGGAACTACCTTCTCTAACAGCCTCTCATAGGTTTTATTCCATTCATCAGATAGCAGCCTTTAATTTAAAAAAAAAAGACATATAAATATATAGGATCAACAAATATATGTGAACAAAATCAATATAAATGTGTTTAACATTGCTGGGAAGTAATTATTAAGATCATCATTTCAGGATCAAGACAAGATTATAATACTTGAATTGTCCTTATAAAAAAGTGAACTCATTTATGTACAAACTAACACAGCAAATTGCATCTGGCAGTTTCTATTATAACATTTTAAATTAAAATGTTACTGGGTATAGGTATGAAAAATTATCATCATTATCGAGTGCCATCTCTGCATCGAAGGCTGGCTACCATGGAGTGCCATTCCGCTCTGTCTCTTGCTTTGATGGTGCACGTTGTCATAGGCTGTCTTGTCCATCTTTTGATGTTTTTCGTCCATGTTAGTTTTGGTCTGCCTCTGCCTCTGTTGCCCTGTATTTTCCCTTCCAATATTACTTTTAGTAGGCTGTTGTGTCTTTTAACATGTCCCGAAAATGTCATTTGTCTTGTTCTAATTGTGTTTAGTCATCCTCTTTTAACTTTTAGTTGTTTTTAAACTTCATAATTTGTTTTCTGTTCTTTCCATCCAACTCTACCTATTCTTCTATAAATCCACATTTCAATGGCTTCAATTTTCTGCACCATACAGGAATATTGAGAAGATATAACATTTTGCTACTATCAGTTTTAGCCCTGGTGTTATTTGTTTTGATGTTAGTATACTTTTTATGGCATTAAAATTACTTTTTGCCATTCCTATTCTTTTGTTTATTTCAGTTTTACATTTTCCATCACTGGTTATAGTATGTCCAAGGTAGTTGTAGCTCTGAACTGTCTCCAGGTCTATTCCTTCAACTTTGATATCCACTTGTAGGTTTTGAGTATTCTTTGCTTATGATCATAGTTTTAGTCTATTGGAAAATTATAAAACAACTAAACTCAGATTTCTAGAAACCTGTACATGTCCCATAGCAACATATGGCTGTGAAACACTGTTGTTGACAGATCTCTTGAAAAATTCATTAAAGCCTTTGAATGTATAGAAAAATACTCAGAATACCACTGACAATGAAAGGAACAAATATATCTATTTTGCAAAAACTTCATATTTCAAAGAACTATTAAACAAAAAAATAAAATGTTTTAGACACACAAAATGACATAATCTGGAAAAACATCAATATGAAGGGCACAGTGTTAAGTAGATAAAGGAAGAATATCAATATGGAGGTCACAGTGTCAGGTAGATAAGGAAGAAGATCATTATGGAGGTCACAGTGTCAGGTAAGTAAGGAAGAAGATCATTATGGAGGTCTCAGTGTCAGGTAGATAGTAAGAAGATCATTATGAAGGGCACAGTATCAGGTAGATAAGGAAAGAGATCATTATGAAGGTCACAGTGTCAGGTAAGTAAGGCAGAAGATCATTATGGAGGTCACAGTATCAGGTAGATAGGAAGAAGATCATTATGAAGGTCACAGTGTCAGGTAGATAGGAAGAAGATCATTATGAAGGTCACAGTGTCAGGTAGATAGGAAGAAGATCATTATGAAGGTCTCAGTGTTAGGTAGATAAGGAAAGAGATCTATATGAAGGTCTCAGTGTTAGGTAGATAAGGAAAGAGATCATTATGAAGGTCTCAGTGTTAGGTAGATAAGGAAAGAGATCATTATGAAGGTCACAGTATCAGGTAGATAAGGAAAAAGATCATTATGAAGGTCACAGTGTCAGGTAGATAAGGAAAAAGATCATTATGAAGGTCTCAGTGTCAGGTAGATAAGGAAAGAGATCATTATGAAGGTCTCAGTGTCAGGTAGATAAGGCAGAAGATCATTATGAAGGTCTCAGTGTCAGGTAGATAAGGAAAGAGATCATTATGAAGGTCACAGTGTTAGGTAGATAAGGAAAGAGATCATTATGAAGGTCTCAGTGTCAGGTAGATAAGGAAAGAGATCATTATGAAGGTCTCAGTGTTAGGTAGATAAGGAAAGAGATCATTATGAAGGTCTCAGTGTCAAGTAGATAAGGAAGAAGATCATTATGAAGGTCTCAGTGTCAGGTAGATAAGGAAAGAGATCATTATGAAGGTCACAGTGTTAGGTAGATAAGGAAAGAGATCATTATGAAGGTCTCAGTGTCAGGTAGATAAGGAAAGAGATCATTATGAAGGTCTCAGTGTCAGGTAGATAAGGAAAGAGATCATTATGAAGGTCTCAGTGTTAGGTAGATAAGGAAAGAGATCATTATGAAGGTCTCAGTGTCAGGTAGATAAGGAAGAAGACAAGAAAAGAAGGCTTCAAGATGTTACAAAGTTGTCATGGCTGTAACAGATGTTGGGTATCGTAACAAGACAAAGAGAAATTCAGAGAAACTGTCATGGAAGACAAGCTCTAACAGGGACAGGCTAGATGTTAATGATAAGTTTACTTCTTAAGCATTCATCTTTTAACCCTAGATTGCATTACCTAACTGTGAGTCATGTTTTCACATGAACATAGAAATAACTACAACCACTTAATTGTTACATTCGGAGCTCAGAAATTAAGATTTTTTCTTTGAACTTTTGCTACACGACTCTGAGTTTACCCAAGCAGAGACAAGGGAATTTGATGCTGAAACAATTTGATGGATTAGGTTATATTAATGCCTGAAATTCAACCCCTTCGCTCTGTGGCTACTGGAGTTATTACAATGTCTATTAGAACGGGGGCCATAAGTCCGTCAATCTCCCCATATGCTTACTTGTGTTCGCCCAATGACTAAAGATGTACACGTCTTCATCATCCACCCTTATAAGGATGTTAAGTGGGAGTGTCTACATTGTGTTGGGGTTTGCAGTGTAACTGTGATATTTGTGCCTTTCAGCCCAACACATCCGACTTCAGCAAGACATTTCTGAGTACCGGGTTGTCTTCCCTCTTCAATCCCCTACTCACTTGGCCAGACTTGATAGGTTAGTCTGTTTCTAGAGGCACCACAGAGGGGTGAAGCAGGGTCTGGATGGTTCTGGCTCACCGATCCTGGTGTAAGTCTTCAGCTGTTGGTCACTGACAACTTCTAGCTCTGCTGCTGTGAGGCACGCCTTCACCTCGAATCTCACCATATGTTTGGCTCCCCCTTAGCATCGTTCGCTGGTTATCGATGTTAACAAGATTTGTTTGCTGTCTTGCCAACAACCAAGGAGATTTCCCCCGTCATAAGAAAAACAAAGGGGGAAAAACTAATTTCTTGAAAATTAGCAAAATGTTAAAAAAATAACAGCCCCTTTTTTATGAGACTGTAGTACTTTTTCCGATGTGCACGTTTGTGTCTGATCCAACTTTCAAAGGAAATAAATCCAACACTTATGGGTCATCGGAAGTAGTAATTAAAAAGGTATAGGGAGGTGGTAAATGTTTACTCATGGTAAACTGTAAATTTCAAGAAATGTATTTTACGGCGGTCTTGTACTTTAGGGTTAAGTGGGCGTGGATGCTGTGTCGCTAGGCTACTTTATCTGTTCCTTTCAGCCTAAAACATTTGCTTTCAGCATGATAGATTTTTTAAACAACTGACTAAAGTTTTGCTGCAGCAGAGGGCATTTTAGATTATTTTTTTCCAACTTTAAACTGGCAGGTTTCTTAACATGTGCAGAGTGTGCAAACTAATGAAGAGTATGGTTTTCATTACTGGTCCAAAGCTGTCAATTTTTAAAATATATTTTTGAATTTTTGGGAGTATTAATTCCAATATCTGTGCCTGGTTGCTTATTTATGCTTTTGTCCCAAAATTTTTTTACCTTACGCAACTTACTTGGGGACAATAACCACCAGTGTGATCAAGTACTCAGAGTTCAGGACAAAGTCCTCCTTCTTCACAATGTCAGCAATATTACGTGTCAACAGGCTGCCACTACACACATAAAAGAAAACATGAATCAAGATTCATGAATCAAAAACATTAACTTAAGAGCACTGAATGCATAAATGAAATATGAGAAAATAACATTTCAAATAAAAATTCATTGAAAATATCAAGTAAAACAAGTGGGGACCTCGGTAGCCTAGTTGGGAAAACCAGTCGACCAGGCTACCGAAGTTTGGACAACCTGTGTTCAATTCCCACTGGAAGCAGTGTGTGTTGTATTCTTGGTTGGGGAAAAAAAATACCCCAATGGTCGACCCAGCTGCTGGCAGAAATAGGTACCAGGGTAGTAGTACTTTGAGAAGGTAAGGAATGCTGCCTAGTATCGTGAGTTTTGATGTATGAAGGAACACTGTCTAGAAGTCTCCGAACACTTCTGGATAGGCGACCAAGCACATATGGGTGAAAACTTGCGTGCTAAGATGTCAATTCAAGTCTCGTATTTTACCTTTACCTTTAAGTGAAACAAACATACTACAACTATGAATCTCCTCCATATGTGTGCATGGAAGCTGAGCTATTCAGTGAAGTAGTCAAATGTGGAAAAGAGGCTCCCCAACTAATCAGTCCACCCAACTTTAAACAGATACTGAAGATTTTTTTCCCTAAGAAAGACAGACATTCAAGTGTAGTACTGATTACAATTATGCAAGGCGAACAAACAGAAGATAGATTTTTTAAATACACAAGAGAAATGAAAGTGAAGAAGACCTAGAAATAGACAAGATAATGAGTTTGAAAGAGACATAATCACAACAGAATTGACATGCATGAATAGAAGTGGAAAAGCTGGTTCATGGCAGGACAAAATGGAAAAGTTAGTTCAAGGCTGGAGAAAATGTAAAAAAAAAAGATTTATTAAAGACTTGTGCTCTATAAGAAACTGAAAGGATGTGATGATGATGTATTTGTGTAAAAAGTTAACATTACAGGTCTGTACATAAAGGTAATTCACCAATCAACCACTAATATCTTCAGTAATAAAGAAAGGATGATGGTCATATGTTGGACAAGTGATGAGGAGAGATAATAACCGAATAACAAAGCAAGCCCTCATGTGGGAAACAACAGGTAAGAGGAAAAGAGGCCAACCCAGAAAAAGGCTGAGAAGATCATTGATTAGAGAGGCAAGAGCAGCAGGAATCGGCTCCCTCAATGAGATAGAGTTGCTTGCACAGAACAGAGACAAATAGTGAGATTTGATAAAAATCTTTAGAAGGATTGAAAACTGCTAGAGTAAAAATTTAGATAAGAGAATGAGTATCTGGGTCTATGCCCTATGCACCGGCTATGGCTCGAAAGGTCAATAGATAGATAGATAGACATAAGGGTAGACTAGAACACTAACGTGGACTTGCGCTCCAGTTGTTGAAGAGTTCCCTTGAGTGTGTTGTACTTGCTGTAACGGGTTTTCAACTCCTCATCAATGTGGGTCACATCCTAAAATCGTAAACAGACAAATCGTAACATTATTTTGTTTAAATCCTATTTATGTGATGCTTATAATATTTTTGTACAGAATTTACTGATATTGTCAAATCAATCTGCGAGCTATTTATTTAATGTAACATTTGGGGCAGAATGGATACCTGCTCTTCCAGAACTTAAAACCAGATTTTCTTCCATTGCCACATTAAATGGAGAATGCAGAGAACAGAATCCGATTGCAGTTAAAGCAGAAGTGAATGCCTTCATTTATGAAAACTGCAGTGATATGGACGTGCTAGTCTACACAGATGGTTCTGCGATACACCATCATCGGAGTGCTTGGGCATTCAGTACCTGATCCAATGGCAGAACTATTCACAAGGATAACAGCGCCTATGCAATGACAACCAGTAGTTAGACGATGGAAATAATGGAAGTGACGAAGGAAATTGACTGCTTAGAAACTGAAGGAACATGGTCCATAAAGTGGAGCTGGACTTAGTTCGTTGTCAATGGTTAGGATCAATACAGATCGAGGAGATTCAAGATTTGCAGTATCACCTTCATGTATGTTCCAGGCCATAATGGTATTGAGGGCAATGATGGAGCAGACAGACTGGCCAGTTGTGCAATATTAGCTGCTGGACAGCTAATGAATCAGGCAGATATTATTAACAATCTATTAGAGATTGGTTGGAGAAAGAACTTTGACAGAAGTACAAATACAAGGCTATCTAGACTGTGTTTGACAGAAGTACAAATACAAGGCTATCTAGACTGTGTGAACTAGGAGTGAACACTGGAGTTGCTAGAACAGAGCAATATTCTGGATGGATGAGAGGATTTGTCAACCACCACCAGCACAATTAGTCACTGTATGATTATGAACAATTCAAGGAGAAAATCTGAGAACATATGGATGTATCCGGAGTGCTGTGATGATGATCCTAATTTAACATAACATAACATAACAGAAACTCTGACGTTCAAGTGGTTACTACACCAAACAATTGATCCAAATTCTTGGCTTAATTGTCTATTTATATTGTGAATTTTTGTTTTTCAGATCAACATAGCTTCAGGATTAACCCTCTAAAAATGGCTCCCAAGGTACACATAAGAAACAATCAACATTTTATTAACACATCAAGAGAAGAGGAAAGTTGGAATACTTTTTCCAACTGGCAAAATACAGGGAAAGAGAGATCACGAGCGACAAAGAGAGAAAGTACTGAACAGCTTGATGTCATGTCAAGGAAAACAGTCAACAACAGAACTGATACGATGAACATAATGATAGAAGATTGTGGAAAAACATGATCGTCTACACCAACTGATATGGCACATGATGATGAAGGTACCCATACATGTGTCAATGGTGATGGAAAAAAAATATGTGCACCATGCTCTCTATAAACAAATAGATATCTTTGTCTCTCTCTCTTCACATTTATGAAGTTTTTGGTCATGCTTCATCTTTTCCTCTGTTGCCAGAATGAGGCTCATAGTCCTCTTCAGGTCTTCAGTGTCCCCACGGTATTTAGCGCATATCTATATTGCTGGCCAGTTTTATGTCAAAGTTCAGTGTAGATGTTGCACAAATGAAGAAGGTGTTCTGGGGTGTAGCTTTTCCGCAGAGGTATTCATCAGTGTGGGATATTCCTATGTGGTAAAGGTGGTTCGTGAATATGCAATGGCCTGTTCTAAGGCAGAAAAGGATGCTGGGCATACTTTGGCAGCTGATGTATGGGATCCTGAATGTTGTTTATTTGCTTGATTCCAGTTTATTGTGCATTTGTTTCATATAATGGTCTTGGCTTCTCTGTGGCTCAATGGATGGGCTATTTGTGCTATTCTGTTGTTGGTCTTGGAGAGGACACTAGCCACCTCACTTATAACAATTGAACAGTGAGATGGTAGACCTTGTGCAAGGTCACTTTTGGACTGAGGTAACTCATTTAGTTCTGAGATGATACCTTGAGTGGTGGCTTCCGAATATTTTTTAAGTCGTCAGAGTCTGAAGAAGTGACTTTCAGTCTGTAAAGAAGACCGTTTTTCCTTTTTAGTGTTCTGATGATCTCAGGTAGTGCCACTGATGCAGCTCTGTAACAGGAGGATATTTTGCCTGTTACAAAATCCTTTTTGATCCTTCTTCCAGCACTGTACTTTATATAGATATTCCCTCTTTCAATTCTGACAGCTTCCTCCACTGAGTGGGTCACTTGGGATGGAGTGGTAAAAGACTATCATTTCTAGGGTCAGAGTTTTGACCTCAGGTGGACTCTGGTGGTATTATACTTGCAAAAACTCTGGTGGTATTATACTTGCAAAAACTCTGGTGGTATTATACTTGCAAAAACTCTGGTGGTATTATACTTGCAAAAACTCTGGTGGTATTATACTTGCAAAAACTCTGGTGGTATTATACTTGCAAAAACTCTGGTGGTATTATACTTGCAAAAACTCCAGTATGGATGGAAATGTTTTCTTTAAAGAGGATGTGTTCCTTGTAGGATATGAGAAGTTCAATTTCTCTTGGGTCACTGGAATGGAAGTCTTTGAGTGGATTTTGTAGTTTTCTGGACAGGTGGTTGAATCTGGATCTCTTATGTCTGTTTTTGAGAGATTCTTTTGCATGGGATGGGTCTTCATGAACATTATTTTTTTTATTTTATCATCACTTTATCTGCATGTCTCTCATCCAGGGATTGGATTTTGGCAAACCTTTTCAGTTCTTGAATCTGTGTACTTTTCATCCCTCCAGTTATCAGTCTTAGTTAGCCCTGTGTTTTGTGTTTTTCTTTCAAAGGTACTCTTGTGTCATTTTCCTTATTTTTAGTGGTATTTCTTATGCATTTGAAATGATAATATATAAATGAAATAACTAACCTATTATATTTCTCTTCTTCTTAACCCATTCAGTGGATATGGATGCATTATGTCGCTAGTTTACAGCAAAGCCTTCCAGTTTAGCACATCTTCCTTCCACATTGGTACACTTTTGCTTAATAATTTTGCCTGGGCAGTGGTCATTATGGCCTACTCTATTTGACTTTTAGCTGCTGGGAGTTCTTTAATGTGTGCAGAATACACATGAAAGCTCAGGTTTCTTGCTGTTATTCTAGCGTGCTAGACCTCGGATCTCATTATCCAGACACCAAAGCAGGGTAAAGCAATGAAGAAATCACAGATTTTATTTTTTGAAAAATTGTCAACACCTATACTGAAAATCGAACCTAGACCTTCATGTCCAGTGGCCAACATCTTACCTCTAGACCACCTAACCCCATTATTATATTTATATTCTTTGATCATAATCCATATTCATTGACAGTTATATGTAATGAACATACTATCTATAACAATGTGTTTTGTTTCATGGCTATATATGAACATTTACCTTTGATATAACGTCTGCAATGGATCTGAGTGGCTGTTTGACTGGATATTTGGCCAGGTCCCAGGAAAATTTTTGCAGGTAAACTTGTGGTGGTGCTATTAATAGAAATAATATCTTGTATGACTTAGTCATTTCAGTTTTTAAGAAGGTGTACATATATATATATATATTCCGCTGATCCAATTCAAGATTCATTTTAAATATTCAGTGGTAAAATATTTTAATATAACTAAAAAATATAAATTAAGAAATGCAAAACGCATGCAGGAAAACAAAATTGTAGCAAATTAAAAATTTACTCATGTATACTACTCCATCATTTTCTTTAAAACCACACCATTTACATAACCAAGCAGATGAGGTGGTCATGAACAACTCTATCCACTTTAGTCCCTTGAACATGTCCTCATTACACTTGGCCTCTCCTAACACACCATCTTGTTATTCTATCCCACAATTTTCCCCTCTTGTCTTCCTCATCTTCTCCTGTCCTCAGTTCCTCCTGCTACACAAGGTTTCAAGTTCTTCCTAATGTCATAAGGTTTCAAGTTCTTCCTGCTGTCATAAGGTTTCAAGTTCTTCCTGCTGTCACAAGGTTTCAAGTTCTTCCTGCTGTCACAAGGTTTAAAGTTCTTCCTGCTGTCACAAGGTTTCAAGTTCTTCCTGCTGTCACAAGGTTTCAAGTTCTTCCTGCTGTCACAAGGTTTCAAGTTCTTCCTGCTGTCACAAGGTTTCAAGTTCTTCCTGCTGTCATAAGGTTTCAAGTTCTTCCTGCTGTCACAAGGTTTCAAGTTCTTCCTGCTGTCACAAGGTTTCAAGTTCTTCTTGCTGTCACAAGGTTTCAAGTTCTTCTTGCTGTCACAAGGTTTCAAGTTCTTCCTGCTGTCACAAGGTTTCAAGTTCTTCTTGCTGTCACAAGGTTTCAAGTTCTTCTTGCTGTCACAAGGTTTCAAGTTCTTCCTTGCTGTCACAAGGTTTCAAGTTCTTCCTGCTGTCATAAGGTTTCAAGTTCTTCCTGCTGTCATAAGGTTTCAAGTTCTTCCTGCTGTCACAAGGTTTCAAGTTCTTCTTGCTGTCACAAGGTTTCAAGTTCTTCCTGCTGTCATAAGGTTTCAAGTTCTTCCTGCTGTCACAAGGTTTCAAGTTCTTCTTGCCGTCATAAGGTTTCAAGTTCTTCCTGCTGTCACAAGGTTTCAAGTTCTTCCTGCTGTCACAAGGTTTCAAGTTCTTCCTGCTGTCATAAGGTTTCAAGTTCTTCCTGCTGTCATAAGGTTTCAAGTTCTTCCTGCTGTCATAAGGTTTCAAGTTCTTCCTGCTGTCATAAGGTTTCAAGTTCTTCCTGCTGTCATAAGGTTTCAAGTTCTTCCTGCGTCATAAGGTTTCAAGTTCTTCTTGCTGTCATAAGGTTTCAAGTTCTTCTTGCTGTCACAAGGTTTCAAGTTCTTCCTGCTGTCACAAGGTTTCAAGTTCTTCTTGCTGTCACAAGGTTTCAAGTTCTTCTTGCTGTCATAAGGTTTCAAGTTCTTCTTGCTGTCATAAGGTTTCAAGTTCTTCTGCTGTCACAAGGTTTCAAGTTCTTCTTGCTGTCATAAGGTTTCAAGTTCTTCTTGCTGTCATAAGGTTTCAAGTTCTTCCTGCTGTCATAAGGTTTCAAGTTCTTCCTGCTGTCACAAGGTTTCAAGTTCTTCCTGCTGTCACAAGGTTTAAAGTTCTTCCTGCTGTCACAAGGTTTCAAGTTCTTCCTGCTGTCACAAGGTTTCAAGTTCTTCCTGCTGTCACAAGGTTTAAAGTTCTTCCTGCTGTCACAAGGTTTCAAGTTCTTCCTGCTGTCATAAGGTTTCAAGTTCTTCCTGCTGTCACAAGGTTTCAAGTTCTTCCTGCTGTCATAAGGTTTCAAGTTCTTCCTGCTGTCATAAGGTTTCAAGTTCTTCCTGCTGTCACAAGGTTTCAAGTTCTTCCTAATGTCATAAGGTTTCAAGTTCTTCCTAATGTCATAAGGTTTCAAGTTCTTCCTAATGTCACAAGGTTTAAAGTTCTTCCTAATGTCATAAGGTTTCAAGTTCTTCCTAATGTCATAAGGTTTCAAGTTCTTCCTAATGTCATAAGGTTTCAAGTTCTTCCTAATGTCACAAGGTTTAAAGTTCTTCCTAATGTCACAAGGTTTCAAGTTCTTCCTAATGTCATAAGGTTTCAAGTTCTTCCTAATGTCACAAGGTTTAAAGTTCTTCCTAATGTCATAAGGTTTCAAGTTCTTCCTAATGTCACAAGGTTTAAAGTTCTTCCTAATGTCATAAGGTTTCAAGTTCTTCTTGCTGTCACAAGGTTTCAAGTTCTTCCTGCTGTCACAAGGTTTCAAGACATTATCTCCCATGTATATGGTTAGTTTACCTACAATCTTCTTATTTCCATTATCATTGTTCTTCTGATTATGTTCTTTAGAAGTATTAATGTTAAACATCACAGAACATCCCACAACAAGCATCAACAATAAAAGAGGCAATGGAGAAAAAAAAAATTACCACAAGGATAAAACAGCAAAATATGACACAAATGACAGTACAAAACAAGAATATAAACTCTGTCAAGGACACAAAATATCCTTGACACTAAAAGGCTTATGAGGATGTCAATAGAAAGTCAAAAAATTAAATAGAAGGGGGCCACACTAACTACACGCGTCAGGATAAGCAAACAACAGAGCTGTTCAAGACCCTGCACCACTTTCCAGCGATGCTTCTGGAAACAGACTATCCAGTCGAGCAAAATGAGTAGGGATCAAAGAGGTAAGGCAACCCAGTACTCAATAATGTTGTGCTGAAGTCAAACATGTTGGGCCGAAAGGCACAAATATTACAGCCTGGCTACAAATCTCACCACAGAGAATCTACACCAACTGAATGTCCTTTCAAGAAGAAAGATATCAGACAGTACCAGAAAGTTCAATAATATGATTAATGCAAAGTAAAATGGAAGACAACTGACAGGATAGTCTGATACTCTTAAAACCACTGTACTTCAGTGTATATTCATACATTCAGTGTATATATTGTACATTTGTACATTCAGTGTATATATATATATATATATACACACAGTATATGTGTGTATATATATATATATATATATATATTCATAGAACTATATATGTGGTTTTCCATAAATGTCACGAAAATATACTTACTATCTACTGCTACACGCAAGTTCTCTGTGAGGTTCCCTTTTGCCGAAGATTCCAAGACATCTTCAAGTGTTGATGACACCTTCCTTACAATACTACAAAAAAAGATAATCAATGGGCAAAGATAACCACATGAATATACTTCCAGAATTTCAAAGTAATTACGGTTCATTATGACGCACAGTTTACAACTAATTTTCTGCTATTTGTTACTGTCTTGAGACAAACTTTTCCAGCTCATTCTATGTTCTCCTGTTCCTTGTTTTTTTTTTTCTAACCTCACACTTTTATCTAAATGTTTTACTGTCTCCTTTTATTATTCACCTGTTATTTCAGTACATGGCTCTTGTTGCAATGCATTCAGATGGTTTTTGTAAAGAAAGTATCAGTGTCTGCCTTTCTGCATAAGTATAGACATCAACGTTTATGTATAAATATAATATTTATTTTTCTGATAAAGGACAAAAGACCAAGGTCTGTCTATCTGTAAAGTATTAATGTCTACTCTCAGATTAAAAAAAAAACACACCAATGTTTACATTTCTGTACAAGTATAAATGTTTACATTTCTGTGCAAGTATAATGTCTGCCTTTCTGAAAAAAATCATGTTTATCTTTCTATACAAGTATCAATGTCCACCTTTCTGGAAAAAAAAAAACAATGTTTACCTTTTTGTACATGTATTCTTATATTCTTATTGTCTACATTTCTGTACAAGTATCAAGTCTATATCAAGGTAAAAGTATCAATACCCACCCTTCAGTATAAGTATCAGTTTTGCTAAGATCATCTGAGAGAGCTACCAGAACATCCAATGTGCCAACCTGATCAAAATAAGATTTATACCAACATAAACAATAGGGCTGACATGGACCTAGACAGAAATAATCTTTGAATGTGAGAATATGCAGAGAGTGATAGACCTGCTGGCTTGACAATCAAATGATTGTGAGCTCAATTCATGTTTCTGCATAACCAGCAATAAAAATGAGCATTTCGCTATCAATTATGTAAGGTAAATTTGTATAGGTTCTAAGCTATGGCAAACTGTGTGGATCCTAAACTATGGGAAATTTTATGGGTATAAACTATGGGAAACTGTATGGGTATAAACTATGGGAAACTGTATAAGTTCTAATCTATAAGAGAAAGTGTAAAGATTTTAAGCTATGGGGAGACTAATTTACAAGCTATAAGAAACTGTATATATTCTAAGCTATGGGAAACTGTATAGGTTATAAGCTAAGGGAAACCGTACAGGCTCTAAGTTATGAGAGATCGTATTGGTTGTAAATTAAGAGAAACTGTACAGGTTGTAAGTTATAAGAGACCATATTGGTTATAAATCAATGGAAACCGTACAGGTTTGATTTGGCAATTCTATCTATCTATTGACATTTCGAGCCGTAGCTGGCCCATAGGGCGTAAACCAAGATACTCCTTCTCTTATCTGAATTTTTGTTCTAGCAGTTTTCAATTCTTTTAAAGATGTTTTATCAAATCTCGCCATTTGTCTCTGTTCTGTGCAAGCAGCTCTATCTCATTAAGGGAGCCGATTCCTGCTGCTCTTGCCTCTCTCATCAATGTTCTCAGTATCTCTCTGGGTCTTCCTCTTTTTCTCTTACCTGTTGTTTCCCACATGAGGGCTTGCTTTGTTATTTGGTTATTATCTCTTCTCATCACATGTCCAACATATGACCATCGTCTTTTCTTTATTACTGAAGATATTAGTGGTTGATTGACGATTTCTCTAATTTCCTCATTTGTTTTGATTTCATTCCACGGTATACCAAGTATTTTCCTTAGACATTTATTTTCAAATGCGCTCAACTTTGTTTCTATATCTCTTGTTGTTTTCCAGCTTTCACACGCATACGTAAGGGTTGATAGTATATTTGATTTGAATAGTCTAAGTTTTGTGTTTGTGCTGATGAGTTTGATTTCCACAACTTTTCAAGGCTTCTGAAAGACATTGCTGCTTTAGCTATTCTGATTCTAATTTCTTTGCTTGTATCCCCTTCTCGATCAATGTGACTTCCAAGATAGATAAAGTGATCGATCTCTTCCACTGATTTGTTTTCCATGTATATTTTGTCATCTGTTGGAATTAAGTTTTCATGACTTTAGTCTTTTCATGATTGATCTCAAGCCCAATTTTGCTGGCTATTGATGATAGTTCATTTGTGTTTTCCTGCATCGTTTTTATCTGACTGCTGATGAGAACTATGTCATCAGCAAAGTCGAGGTCCTCCAAATGATTTGGATCATTTTTTGCAATTGCTGATTCTTTTTTTTTTTTTTTTTTTTTTTTTCTCTTTTTCACTGATACCGAAAAGGTGTCGTGGTGTATATCATTTGTTGTTCTTGAGCTGCTCGAACTGTCTGAATTAGTGATTTTCCTTTGTTGTTACATGTCTCTATCACTGCATCTATCCATCTTCTTCTAGGTCTTCCTCTCGGTCTTTTTTCCATGCATTCTCGAGAAGAACGCCCTTGATGGTGATTGGTGAGGATTCATTCTGACCAGGTGGCCCAACCATTTAAGTTGTTGTTGCTCTATATGGTAATTGCTGATAATATAGATAAAATGTTATCAAGATATTTGATAAATATTTGTGTGTGTGTGTGTGTGGGGAGGGTTGGTAATTTAAGCACTTAATAATATCATAAATCATTTGTTTTTAACACTTTTTTTTTTTAGCAAAACTCATCTGATGACTATTCCTCTTCAATATTCCCCCTTTAAACAATGTTAAGTGAGCACACATACATTTTGTTTGAGAACTTCTACTTCAATGATCAGCTATTGATGTGCATTTAGACGGTTAGGTCAGCATGAGTCGTCAACAAAACAATGGATCTAATGTCTTCACAGAGTCCTCATAGTTTGTCATGTAGGGTTACTTCTGCTGACCATATATGCTTCTTCGAGTGTTCAGAGAAATGCAATCCTGTAGGATACGCTCTACAGCCTGTTTGGATACTATGTAACCGTGAATGATGACACATACATATTTAGATCATAATTAAGTGAGGACAAAACAGGACTAGACAAATTTAGCATAGGAATGACTAAGAGACCATGTTAAACCGCCGTGACTGACTACTGGTTGTAAACTTACCTTAGCTGTCGGTAAGGAATGTAGAACTCATAAACTAAAGGCTAGTCACACAGTGGCAGTTGGTTAGGGAGGGTCACCTGGAGTTCAGAGAAGGAGTTTAGCAGTGTTGGATGTCATTTTTATCGGGAGAAAGAATAGTTAGCAGGAAGGTAGAAGTTTAGCCGGAGAGAAAGACACAAGGAGGGATTACTAGTAGCGATGCGATCTTGACAAATGACCCTGCTCGGAAAATTCCAGGGCTTGGCTCGGAGATCTGTCATGAGTGGACGGAGAGGGGCAGGGGGTAAGGTTAACTGTCGGTCAAGAGACAGGAGTATAAAAGTTAGAGGGCAGACTTGAGAGGGGGCTTCCACTTTTACACTTAGACTTAGGAACAAACAGAGATAGCCACGCACTAGGGACCAATAGGAACTGAGATAGTCACAAAAGAACTTCAACTTAGAGAAGAGACTAGAAATAGAGAAGCAGAACTACAGGAGAGCAGAATTATAATTACAGATCAGAATTAGAAGTCACGCACCAGAACTAGAGGACGAGAACTAGAACGAGAGACGGAGAACTAGAGATAGGCACCGAGATAGCCATTGGAGAACGTTAGAAACAGAAGACACAGACGAAAGAGAGCTAGATAGAGAGACAGATAGAATATCCACTATACGAATAGCTGAGGTACAACACCAACGGTAGTCGAAGTGCTTCAGCGGCCAAGACTGTTAATAGATCGAACAAGTATCTACAGAAACGCTAGGAAGGATAGCCTGATAGTATCTATGTATATATATATATATATAGATAATAAATGATGACTTATTTATAACACACCAAGTTTGTTCATTCTTGAATGTGTAGTGTTGTGTCATATACGAAGAACAATTAGAACCGGCTATAATACCTCAATCATATGCTGCAGTGTTACTAAGTTTTGTTTTGTTTAGGTGTGCTCTGAGGCAGCAGTAACTTGTTCTGGCTCTGAATATCTTGGTCTGCACATGACTGCTGAGCTTGTTTAAGTTGTTACATTTTGGCTTAGTGTTTTACAGCAAGCAGCAATATTTGTGTCTTTCAGCCCAGTACATCCATCTTCAGCATGGCATTTTTGAGTACTGGGTTGCCTTCCCTATTGATCCCTACATGCATATCAGTTAGTCTAAAGCTAGGGGTACCTCTAAGAGGTGAAGTATGATCTGGATAGTTTTGGTTCACTGATCTTGGCACAACAGTTAGCTATGAATTTTTGACCATTTTCAACCCGAGTCAATTTTACAATTTTTTTTAATTTCAAGAATTGCACTGGAAATTTGTTCAAAATGTTTAGAATGGCAATTTTTTTTTTTAATTCCTATAAGTAAAACCAATATAAATAAATATTATTTATTTTTAATTAGATTGAAAAAAAAATGTATTGTCCCAAGACATATTTTGTGCCGTAGGAGAGTGAAATAAAGCATTTCCTCATAGTATGCCACAGCATCTGAAATGACAGGGGAGCAGTACTCTTCCTTGCCATAATTTTTCCCAACTCAATGAACCAGGTTTCCATTTCTTTATCAGATAGGATGACAGCAGAGTGTCAAGCTGCATTTGAACCTATGTCAACTATATCACCAAGCTAGTGTCATGTCATTATGCTACTGTCCCTCTCATTTGATTAGTTCAGTAATTTAATACAAATTATACAAAAATTATGCCATGTATTAAAAAAAAAATATATATATATATATACATACCAGTGATGGAAAATGTACAGCTGAAATAAACAAAATAATAGGAATGGCAAAAAGTAATTTTAATGTCATGAAGAACATACTAACATCAAAACAAATAACACCAGGGCTAAAACTAAGAATAGCAAAATGTTACATCTTCTCAATATTCCATTATGGTGCTGAAACATGGACATTAGACAAGAAAACAGGACAGAGAATTGAAGCCTTTGAAATGTGGATATATAGAAGAATAGGTAGAGTTGGATGGAAGGAAAAGAAAACAAACGATGAAGTCTTAAAACAACTAAAAATGAAAAGAGAACTACTAAGCACAATTCAAACAAGACAAATGCGATTTTGGGCCATGTTAAAAGACACAATAGCCTACTAAAAGTAATCCTGGAGGGGAAAATACAAGGTAAAAGAGGCAGACCAAGACTAACATGGACGAGTAACATCAAAAGATGGACAAATCTGCCTTTGACAATCTGCACCATCAAAGCAAGAGACAGAGCAGAATGGTGCTCCATGGTAGTCAACCTTTGTTGCGGAGAAAGCACTCGATGATGATGATAAAAAAAATATCAAATTCTGGGAAAATCCTTCAGAGAGAGTAACACTAAGCCATAGCTAATTATTGTTGTTGTTAGAACCATCACCACTGCACACTGGACAAATCCATAAGTGCTCCAATATTCCCTTAGAGAATTTCAAGAAAATATGAGAACAATCCTGACCCATGTGCAACAACTCTGTAGCATGGCCTGGGATCCACATTGTGGGTTTGTTTTTGCTGATAATTTTGTCCTGACAGCAGCCAAAAGTTATGGTCTACTATTTTCAATTTTAACAGGGGCTCTTTAATTTTGTGTGAATGCACATGGGACCTCCTGTTTATTGCTGTTATCTGAGAGGGATAGACATCGGATCTCCTACTCAGAGACCAGGGAATGGTAATGTCATTAAAAAAATCTAAGATTAATTTTTCCTGCTTTTGAAAAGCAGCTGTATTGGGCTTTAAACCCAGGTCCTTTCCAGAGGATGACGTCGCACCTTTAGATTACCCAGATCCATGGCTGATCAGCTTATGACTAAACCTTACGATAACAAAGGCAGATAGAGAAAATTGTGAAGATAAAGTGAATGACAAAATACAATTAGTGTAATTTCCATGATTGATTGAAAGATCAAATACCTTGAGGTCTGGAATGCTAAATTTATATGTTTCTGCCAGTTTGTCATTGCCACTTCTTAATGCCAGATTAAGTTTGTCAAAAGTCTGCTGGGGGGTTTTGTCCCTGGTGCAGAAATTAGCCAGTACTCATTCATATGGGACATCTTAATTGAATGGGCACCTGTAATGGAATATTTCTGGTATGTAGAAATTATCTTCAGAACAATCTTTTTTGTTTCCAATAATACAAAATGCAGATGTATGATTGCAGAATTCTTAAGATATATACTTTTATTCAAAAGAATAGTTGTTATTCAAAATATTATTATTATATCGTTATTCAGACAAAAGCAGCTTTCCAACAAAATTATGAAAATACTGTGCAATCAATTTTTGACAATAGAGACAAAAAAATAGTTCTTAAATGTTACGAAGAGCCAGTCTTAATATATGGATGTGAATCACGGACAATAGGACAACAAACAAGAAGATCACTGGAGGCTGTAGAAATGTGGTTTTACAGAAGAATGTGGAGAATACCATGGATAGCTAAGAAAAGTAATCAAAACATTCTGAAAGAGGCCAAAGCAAAAAGAGCTGATATTCATTATTAGGAAGAAACAATCATAATTTTTTGGCCATATAATGAGAAGAGAACAGCTGGAATATATTGTGGCAATTGGAAAAATTGAGGGACGAAGAGATAGAGGAAAGCAAAGAGAAAAGAAACCAGATAGCTTAAGAGAATGGCTTGGCAGAAGGTCAACAACAAAAATTATAAATAACTGTCGAGATTGAAAGTTGTGGAGAGACATGATCACCTATGCCAGCAGGCCCGGTACTTGATGATGATTTGTTACCATTTTATCACAAATCAATAAAATGCTTTGTGAAAATTTATGATATTTTATATCACTTCTTTTTCTGAGTATTCACCCGTGAAGTGGGCATGGATCTGCTGTGTCACTAGTTTATGGTAAAGCCACAATATCTGTGCCTTTAGGTTCCATGAATCCTAACAGATATAATACATGCTACTTTTCAGCAATAAAAATAAGCAAAACTGTTAAAATTTAACAAGAATGTGTTAGGAATAAAAAAAACTTTAACTAAGCTAATAATATTCATCATAATCATCAACATGTGCCATCGTGGTTGGCATAGGCGATCATGTCTTTCCACAATCTTCTATCCACAGTGCATCATATCAATTCTGTTGTTGACTGTTTTGCATGCCATGACACCAAGCTATCTAGTATTTTCTCTCTTTGTTGCTTAAGATCTCTCTTTCCTGTATTTTGCCAGTTGTAACCAAGTATTCCAACTTTCCTCTTCTCATGATGTGCCTGAAAAAATATTGATTGTTTCTTAGGAGCTCCCTTTTTGTTGTTGACCTCTTTGAGAATTTCCTCACTAGTTTTTTTTTAGCTGTCCAGAAACTCTAATAATATTACAAAGCTTATAATCAATACCATACTGCATTTTTTTTTCATATTTTACATACTGAATTTTATTGCACCATAGTTTGCATCTTATTTCTGGGTGCATTCACCTTCAGCACTAACTTATTAGGAACCGCTAACCTTTTCAACCTTTGTGAGTAGTTGTGTGTATTTTGCTAAAAAATGTTTCACTTTTGAAGAATGATACTGCATTATCTTCAACACACTCACTATCTTTTATCTGTGAAAGATAAAGGACATCCCTAATATACAGACCTGTAGGGTAAGGAAGAATTAAAGTTCCAGAGGTACAGAACTGTGATTCAGCGGATTTCATCTCACTGGAATATTCCAGAATATGATGAGGCCAACAGGTTGGTATAAAGAAACAACTGATAAAATGGTTTGGCCACATGACAAGGCAGAGTGATCAAAACAACACAATGAGCTCTCAATAAACATTGTGAGAACACCAGACCCAAGGGTCAACCATGAATAAGATGGATTGACGGAATATTAGAAGAACTAGGGAACATAACAGCAACAGAGGTGAACAGAAAGGCAAAAGACCACAGATTACATCTCCCTCAAAGCTGAAAGGCAAATGATGAAGAAAAGCAGAAACAAGAATCCCTAACTTACATTTGTTATTTGTAGCTGCTTTACTAATTTACTAGTATTTAAATTTATATTATATTATTAGTCATGTCATTGGTAATTACATTTTAACATATTTTATTAACGAATTAAAGTTATCGGTAAAGGTCTAGTTTAGTGTCCCAAATTATTTCTGTTGTTGTTATGGATCCAGCGACCTTTGAGCTGATGCCCTTCGGCCCAATGCCATGTAGTAGTATCTACAAGTATTTTTAAGTTCTGCTGTGGTTCCGTGGAGGGTCTTTGAGGAAGTAAATTATTCTGTTAAACGAGTGATCTCTCCTCACTGACCAGACATACTTGAATTATTAAATGTTACTTGTTTGTGTGTATTTAATTATATATTTTTCAACAAGGTTTAGGGTTATGATTAAGCCTTAGGGTTAGTAATAAATTATTCCAAGAGCCATAAATCTACTAAACCTAATGCAGAGGTCTTCTAATGACAGATTAGAGAGAGCGAGGAATAAAAGTGCAAGGGGTCGTTACTCTGAGCAGAAATAATTTGGGTCACTGAACTAGACCTACAAAGATATGTTAGTGTTAGTATTGTATTCTGATAAATCTCCCTCCCCAACTGATCTGCAACTCTCTCTGATCTATTACTCTTGAGTCTTATTAATTATTGTAAATGTAATGTACATAGACTAAAGAGTATAGAGTATAGTATAATCAGTATATATTATATATTATATATAACTATATACTATACTATATAGACAATCTATCATTTAGTTACAAAAATAAAAATGTAACAATAACAATCACTGATCATAATGAACTTCAACAATCAAAGGCATAATAAAATGGTAATTAATTAATTAATCAAATAATATAATATAATATTATATTTATTATATTTTAAATATTAATAATTTAAATAATTCTTTGATTATTTGATATAAAAAAAAATAATATTACTCACTAGTAGTCACTACTACTACAGTAAATTACACTTTATTACAAAGAAACAAGTATTACTAAAAATAAACACATTTAATACGCAATACATAAATATTACCGTAAAGTTATCTAGTTAAAATATGCCAGTTAAAATATGTTATTTTCCCCTTTTCGTGGGATGCTTTTACAAGAGAGTTGTTTGTTGACATATAACAATTGCATGCCACAGCGTTCACGTATTGATACCGGAAGTTCATTTGAAATTATAAAATATGGCAGCTTGTAGCAATAGGTGAAATTTTGTAACAAAAATTAATTGTTTAAAAGGCTTAGACTTAGACACTAGAAGAAATGACACTACTTCCTCGTTCTCACTTTTTCAATTGTTATGACCACTTCAGTAATACACGTAAATCGAAATAGTTATCTCTCACCGTTAGTCCCATCAATCTATCGACCGTAGTCGGCGTAGTAGTCGGCCCATAATGATAAGGCAAGGGCATAGACGCAGGTACTCTTTTCCTGTTTAGAAATTTTCTTCCTACCAGTCTCAATCCTTGCAAAAATCTTTTATCAAATCTCGCCATTTGTCTCTGTTCTGTGCAAGCATCGATCACAGTGAGGGATCCAATTCCTGCTGCATTTACCTCCATGATCAATGTTATTCAACAGTGTTTCTGTGTCTGTCTCTTTCCCACATATCATCTGTTGTTTCCAACTTGAGTGCTTGCTTTGCTATTCGGTTACTATCTCTTCTCATCACATTTTCAATATATGTCCAACGTCTTTTCATGATTACTGATGATATTTGTGGTTGATTGGCGCTTTCGAAGGTACTCATTTTTTTCCGTCCATGAATAATTAACGTTTCAATCAGGCCCCACTGCTGAGACCAGGGGTGGTTACCGCAAAGAGCAATCACTAATAAAATTCCCAACTGATGCAGCGGTGATTTGAACTCACAGCCTCTCTGTCTCGAGACCGGCGTCATGCCTTGAGACCAACCAGCCCTCTGCCCCCCCCCCCCAAACCCCTTAGAGTCTTACTAAATTTCTACTCTCTCTCTTCTACCTTTCAGCTCCCTGTGGAGCATAGGTCTTCAACAAACACTTTCCAAGTCGTTCTGTTTCTTGCCATTAAGATCATTCTATGTCTTCCCCATCATCTTCATCTCTGCTTCTACCTGTCTTCTCCAAGAATTCCTTGGTCTTTCTCTTTGTCTTTTCCCCTGGGGATTCCAAAAAAGGGCCTGTTGTGTAATACTCTCAGTTGGCTTCCGCAGTGTGTCCTATCCATCGCCATCGTCTAAGCTGTATCTCTTTATCCACTGGTGCTTGACTGGTACATTTCCATAATTCTATGTTAGTGATTTTGTCCTGTCATTTCCATCCTTTTATTCTGCGTAAGCATCCATTAATGAAAGTCTGTATCTTCATGATTGTCAATTTTGTTGTTCTTTTGTAAATTTCTACTATGCCTGTTTAATTTCCATAGTATTTTAGTTTGTTTGTTGTACTGAAGAAAGGCTTTTACCGAAGCGTTGTAGTTGTCTTTCTATTAGTTTAGTTGCTCCATACCATTTTATGTTTATTGTATATGTTCTCTGCAGCTATACACACGGCACCGCATAGTACTTAATATTTTCTATAATCGATGTGTGCCTATCTCCAGCAATATATATTTCACAGTAGTCCACAACTCCCCCAAAGGGAAAGGTAACATACTTGAATCGGCGTCTTAGCACGTGGATTTTTAATCATATGTGCTCGGCCGCCTATCCATAAGTGTTCAGAGAGTTGTTTTTCGTTAGTGTTGCCTAAAGCATCGCAACTCACAAGATAGGTGCCATTCCTTACTTTCCTAGTGTATAACAGTTAAAAAAAAAAGCCCCAGCACCACTGCAAACGAATTAAGATTAAGGTGACCAGACGTCCCAATTTTTCCGGGACAGTTCCGATTTTTTACTGTTTTTTTTTAAACCTTTGTCCCGGATTTGTTATGTCCCAAATTTGTCCCGATTTTTGCCGATTTTTTTTAGTTTTTGTCCCGATTTGTTAAAATATATTAGGGACACCGACGTTTACAAAATTTGGCAGTATTGTAAACGTCTCTTTGACTTAAAATATATATTTTAATATAATAATTATTAATATATTTAATTAATTAATTATTTTATTTATTAATATTAATAATTATTAAATATTATTAAATATTAATTAATAATATAATATGAAAAATACATTATTCCGTTGTTGTGTAGAAAATGTTTAAAAAGTTGAACTGGCTGTTCATTTGGCGAAACAGTAGCAGTAAAATGTGCTCCAAGTTTGAAATCTTGTACACTGAAACTGAAACTCAACAAAAAGCATCTTTGCGGCCACGACATTTCATATTCTTGTATATTCATCGTGTTACTTTCGTTTACCGACAAACTAATTCTTTTTATTCTGTTGTTTAGAAATAGAGGTTAATGCATTCATAGGATTTTATTTACACAGTGTGACTATAAGCTACCCTTTAAATTTGTTCAAATATTCTGTGTCACGTAACTTTGATAAAACATTGAATGTTTAATAGGGAAAATGAGAGAGAGATTGAGAGGAGAGGAGATTGAACTTGAAGAAGAATGCTGTTTGGAACCTCCAATTTATTGATAAAATATTAACCTGACCTGTATAAAAGGAACACACTTGAAGATACATACTTGAACATTTCCTTTAATTTGATACAACCTTATCACACTTTACATTGGACTAACTGGTAGATATTTAAAAAAAAAATTAAAAATTTTATGTTAATTTTTAAAATATTTTTATTTATATGTTTTTACTACATTAATGTTTTGTAATTTATATTTTTTTAAATTTTTAAATATTTTTAATAATATATATATATATATATATATATATATATATATATATATATATATATATATATATAATTTTTTTATTTTTAAATATTAAAAAAAAATATTTTAAATATATATTTTAAAAAAATATTTCATATATTTTTTTAATTAATTATTGATTTATTTATATCATATTTATATCATATTTTTAAAATACTTTTTTTTAATTAATTTTTTATTTATATTTTTTAAAATTAATTTTAACAATATTTTAAAATGATTTTTAAAATATTATATTAATCTTGTTTCAGATTTTTTCAAATTAATTTTTTTTAAAATTATTTTTTATTTTTCCTTTTTTTCAAATTAAATGGTATTTATATTATTATTTTTTTTTTTTTTTTCCTCCTTTTAGATAGAGACTATTTTTTTTTTTAGTTTAAAACCAAAGTATCCAGAAAAGGTAGCAAATTTAAAATAGGGTCAAACCCGCTTTCCAAGAACCCATGTGCATTGAGATGTTCCGAGAAACTCTACTCGACCTAAAGTAGAGAGAGTAATCTATATCTGGAGGGCGTGAGCATACCTGAAGATTAGTGAAGGAGCATCCATTGCACCACGAGCTCAACACAGGGAAAGGTGTCATGCTAATCATGGGTGGGCCGAACAGAAAATATCATCAAACAGTTCTGTGAGCTTACTAATATCAACGTTGGCGAGGAGTGGATACCTGTGCCTACGTCATTCAAGGGACATTCTCGTGTATTGTCACACTCGACAGGAAAAGTAGGGAACAGAAACTCAGTCGTGGTCAATGCGGAGGTCAGCGGTCTCATCTGCGATAACACCGATGAGAAAGATGCAGTCATCTATACAGACGGATCTTTGGTTCTTTGGTTATGGAAGGCCCCGATATCACAGCAAACGAATTAAAATCCATAATTGCTCAACCGCCCGTGCCAGTGGAATCATCCGAATTACTAACTCATCTCCCAAACAAAGAAAGGTAGATGTAGTCCCCATCATAGTAGTCTCAGCACACGCCAAAAAACATAAGGCGAAACCACACAGACGGATATGTAATACGATACCAAAGAAGTGCATGGGCATTTACAGCACGCTCGGCAGGCAGAATAATCAAAGAAGACAGTGGTGCATACGTCATGATCACGAGTAGCATGACCATGGAGGTGAAGGCAGTGACCATGGCATTCAACTGGTTAGAGTCACAAGACTACACCCACGCATGTATACTGAGTGATTCGATGAGCATGATAAAACAGTGGAGGCGGGCTCTGTACGCATGAAATGGTTAGAGTCATTGCGGAAGTCAAAAATACGTAAGGTCACCTTTGTCTATGTCCCTGGGCATGCGGGAGTACGGGGAAATGAAAGAGCGGACAGGTTGCCTAGCTGCGCTGTCGTTGAGGACGGGCAACCAATGGATCGGGCGGACATCATCAATGTCATCCGAGATGTGGGAAGAGCACGGGACTTCGACAACTACAAATCCACGTCACTCCTTCGGATGAAAGAGATAGGAGTTAAGATGGGCACAACCAGAAATGAGAAACTTGGTGGGCGTGTAAGAAGACTTATCAACCAACACAGAACTGGAGTCGTCAGTCGCTGGACACTGCGGGAATTGCTGAGGAGGGGATCTGAGCACCTATGGACATGTTCGGAGTGCAATGATGATGACCCGCAAATAACTCAATAACTCTACTCGACCCTGGCCAGAGGCTCTTGTAGCTGATGACCATCCACTCTTGTAGCAAGAGGTTCATCCGGACATCAGGAAGGACAGCGGAAGGTGCCGTTCACACGGTCTTTGAGCTCCTACTGCCCTGCGACTCGTGTTTAGTCAGCGCCGGCAACCGACAGTCTACCCCTAACTGCTACATCACAATCGCCGTGAGCTCATTCTTCATGCGACATAGAAGTATTCCACCATTGGCGAACCAGCCTTCATTGTTATTTTGGCCGCTGTACAGGTTGGCCCAGTTCTATGTTGGTTGATAAGTCTTCTTATACGGCCACTAAGTTTCTCATTTATGGCTGTGCCCATCTTAACTCCTATTTCCATCATCCGAAGGAGTGACGTGGATTTGTAGTTGTCGAAGTCCTGTGCTCTTCCCGCATCTCGGAGGACATTGATGATGTCCGCCCGATCCATTGGTTGCCCGTCCTCAACGACAGCACAGCGAGCCAACCTGTCCGCTCTTTCATTTCCCGTACTCCCGCATGTCCAGGGACATAGACAAAGGTGACCTTACGTATTTTGGACTTCTGCAACGACTCTACCCATTGCATGCGTACAGAGCCCGCCTCCATTTTTTTATCATGCTCATCGAATCACTCAGTATACATGCGTGGGTGTAGTCTTGTGACTCTAACCATTTGAATGCCTTGGTCACTGCCATAACCTCCATTGTCATGCTACTCGTGGTCATGTCGTATGCACCACTGTCTTCCTTGACTATTCTGCCTGCCGAGCGTGCTGTAAATGCCCATGCACTTCTTTGGTGTCGTCTTACAGATCGGTCTGTATAGATGACTGCATCTTTCTCATTGGTGTTATCGCAGATGAGACCGTTGACCTCAGCATTAACCGCGACCGGGTTCTGTTCCCTACTTTTCCTGTCGAGTGTGACAATACACGAGAAAGTCCCTTTGAACGACGTAGGCACCGGTATAAGAGCTGATATAGCAGTGGTAAAATCATTGGAGTCTGTAGAAATGTGGTTTTACAGAAGAATGTTGAGAATATCATGGACAGCCAAGAAGAGTAATGGAAACGTTCTGAAAGAGGCCAAATCAAAAAGAGAGCTAATTTCCAATATTAGGAAGAAACAATCATCATTTTTTGGCGATGTAATGAGAAGAGAACAAGTGGAATATATTGTGACAACTGGGAATATTGATGGACGAAGAGATAGAGACAAAGAGAAAAGATAGCAAACAGCTTAAGAGAATGGCTTGGCAGAAGGTCAACAACAGAAATGATAAATAACTGTCGAGATCAAAAGTTGTGGAGAGACATGATCACCTATGCCAGCAGGTCCGATACTAGATGATAATGATGATATCAGTGGTAGCCAGCTAACCAACCGCTTAGAATGTGTCGGCTGAATAAGTTGTTTCAAAGCTGAATATTTTAATTTAAATTAGTAAACCATAAAAATTACATGAAAGTAGAAAACCATAACAATTGCATGAAAGTAGAAAACCATCAAAATTACATGAAAGTAGAAAACCATCAAAATTACATGAAAGTAGAAAACCATCAAAATTCAATGCGAGTAGCAAACCATCTACATTCCTTAAAATGAAAGGGCTATCGACAAAGAGAGAGATATAACTAAACAAAGCTAGAGTAGAATCTTGGAGAGTGAATCGTTCAAGGACAGATCTTCTAAACATAACCCCAAAAAAAGCCTACTACTACTTTTTTCTGCGTCATTTGTAGATGATTGCACCTCTTCCTGTCTCTCTACCACTAAAGGGCGTTTGGTGGTCATAGGGGCGCTGTATCTTGGTTTACAGCAAATTGTAATACATACATCCTTCGATTCAAGAAATCCCTATTAAGACATTTTGGAGTAATTGGCTGCACTTTTTCTTTCCCTACCCACTTAGCCAGACTGGTTAAGTTTCTTCCGGTAGTCACCCTCAGGAAGTAGAGCAGTATATAACCTGTTATGGTTAATGCAAATTATCGGCTGTGAATCACTACATTCAGCCAAAGCGCTGTTCAACGCTTTAAACCGCAAAAAGGAGGACTGGTTGGTCTCGAGGCAAGTCGCCGGTCTCGAGACAGAGAAGTTGAGAGTTCAAATCCCGGCTGCACCACTTGGGATTTTCATTTATGATTTCTCTCTGCGGTAACCACCCCTGGTCTCAGTACCGAAGCCCGACTTAAAATGTCAGTTTCTCATCGACGGAAAAAATATGTGTACCTCCGAAGACGGAGTTATCTACCTATGCGGCGAGGGACCCCTGTGCACACGGCTGCCAGGAAAAAATGGATTAACAATAGAAATTCAGTTTGTAGTCTCTAGGGACTTCGCAAGAGGTGAAAGCTGGCGAACGAAAAAAAAAATCCGTTTTGCAGAAGGAAGACAATTGCAGCCTATTAGACCCCTGTATAATGTACTTCATACAATCTTGTATTATATATATCGTTGGTGAAACCATATTAACAACTTTGAAGAGTGGTGTTCAGAAAAGACGATTCACCATAGAAATAGTAGTCAACTCGAACTAAAGACCAGATTGAAGACCAGGGTGGGCGCAACAAGTGTAACTGTTTCTTCAGTTAAAGATATGTCCAAGGAAGGATAACAAGAGCAGCATTCACGCCATACAAGTTCTATTCACGGGGAAGGACACCCCGGAAAACAAACCACACCGGGAAAATAAAAGGCTAAGGGAGACTACCATGTCTGAAAATGCCTGCAATATTAAAGCAAGAGACAGAATGGAATGGCGCTCTATGGTAGACAACCTTCGATACGGAGACGGCACTCAATAATGATGATGGGAGAATATCCAGACAGAAATCGCGGAGGTGGGTCCAACAGCCTTGGGCGACGTCCACCCTATGAGAAGGAGAGCTCCTACGTCAAACTAAGATCCATGCTGAAAATCGAGTGTGTCAGCCATGGCGCAAGATTGGGGGAAAATCAAGACAAACAAGCACATGCGAGTACCAACCAGTTCATCTTGTGTCATGATGATGTTTTTAGCCCTCCATCATGAAACAGGACAAAGAGTCAAGAATGAGAATACAACTTGAATGCTGAAGTATAGTCAAGACACAACCATTCAATCCCAAACCAAGTTTTTCAGGTTATATTAACCGCAATTGCCATTCGAAAATGAAAAATAATTTAATAACAAACCATTAATTTATTATTTGTATCCGTTGTGCAGGGCCCCGTAAAATTAAAAGCGCTGAGCCCAGAAGCCAGTGCTCAATATGCTGATCATCTTGTTGCAGTAGTCAAGGGAGCTAAATGAAGCAAACTTATGATACGATCTTTGTTTGAGCGCTTTCCGGTTTTTGTCGGCTCTGATTGGTTGTAGTCGGTAAAATGCGAACTTAAAATCCCTGAACATGTGCCATGCTTTGAGCATTCAACAAA
Source organism: Megaustenia siamemsis (assembly GCA_032433765.1). Classification (NCBI taxonomy): domain Eukaryota; kingdom Metazoa; phylum Mollusca; class Gastropoda; order Stylommatophora; family Ariophantidae; genus Megaustenia; species Megaustenia siamemsis. The sequence goes on from JAVIAB010000024.1 coordinate 35,078,099, forward strand.
GATGGCAGACCAGATGGAGGTAGTGTATATTTTTTTAATTACTACTGCGCTTCAGTATACCAAATTATTCTCCGGACAAACGATAATTTCTGTATTGTTTTAATTTTAAACATTTATTGTAATTAATTAAGGAATATTTATTATAGACATTTAATTTTGACGTTTGTACTAATTTACTAATTTACTCAATACGGACGCGGTAGTCAAGTCTAACTTCTAAGTCTAAGAAGTTTTACATTTACACTCACTGAGTCACTCGACTCATTCACATCATTGATTGTCACAGACTGAATTTAATTAACGTAAACTAGTTATTATTAGTAGTTATTAAGTATCACCCTGCATTAATTCAACATCAAAAGATGAACTCTGCTTTGGCTTATCTGATCAAATAAAAAATAGCTGATAGTAGAGAGAGATGATAGTTCAAGCCCAAGCCATGCCATCCATTGCCAGCTCGCCTCGTGAGTTAGAGTTACTTAGCTTAGACCATCACCATCGAAGAATCGAGTGAGATATTCTTAGTCCTATGTGACTTACCATTTATTATTATATTTTTTATGTGACTGAGAGAAGACACTACAACTTAAAAATGACTTTCTTCATTAGTTTCATTTCACTTGGGAGGTTGTGACTTTGCTTGTCACACTCTCCGTCCGAGTTGAGGCTTGGTCAACTTGAACATGTGCAGACTTTTGTCTACTTTTACTTTTACTTTACTTTATACTACTTAGTACTTAGTCTGCTATTATAATACTGGCACTGTACTTACAACAGTAGGTTGGGGTAGGATGATTGCCTGGTTGAAAGGATTGTCTTACTACTGGTTGAAAGGATTATTTGAATAGTCATGGAGTCTTACTACTAGATTAGATTATTTTGTTTACTGAACTGGAAAAATATATTGCAGATGATCTGAGATGAGAATGACATGAATTTGAAGTTCATATCAAAATCAAAGAGATTTGCTTAAAAACTCTTAGAGCAGGCAGTTGAAGTTGGAGACTTCAATCCCCTTCCATCATTTCATTTATTACTTCATTTATTACATTTGTATAATTCTATTCATCAACAAATTTTGATTTTTCAAACTTTTTCCAAGCCATTTTCTTTTTAGTGGTTAGAATTTTGAATACTAATTAAATTAGTAATAAAATTAGATGTTTCCTGTGTCATGGCGGCTTCGTGTAGTCGATTTTTATAATTCGGCAATTGCTGATATATTTAAATGATTTACGCGACAGTCTAGTTGTGAAATTGTGTGTGTTGCTATTCTCCCGTTTGGTGTATGTTTTACTTCTGACGTGTGGATGAACTGTGATTACCAATATTTAAGTGGAATATGATTTATTCTTCTTTGTGTCGTGTGTTCGCAGTTCGATAGGCAAGCACATGGTTCGACAAAATGTCGCAGGCAAACCGGGTATGTTTAACCCCTATGTGAAAAGTCTTTGACGGTGGATGGAGGCGGAGGAATCAAGAATGATCAACGGCCCAGAAAGCGAAAACAGCAAAGTGTGTGGTACTCAAAAGGCATGTTCAGAACACGAAAGACGAACATGGCTGACCACCGTGAAAGAGATTGGAGCCTCATCACGTACTAGTCCAGAGGAAGCCATGGAGAGGAATTCGAACTTATGTCACAAGTGGATATCAAAATTGAAGGAATAGACCTGGAGACAGTTCAGAACTATAGCTACCTTGGACATACTATAACCGAACCAGTGATGGAAAATGTACAACTGAAATAAACAAAAGAATAGGTATGGCAAAAAGTAATTTTAATGTCATGAAGGACATTGTAACATCAAAACAAATAACACCAGAGCTAAAACTAAGAATAGCAAAATGTTACATCTTCTCAATATTCCTATATGGTGCTGAAACATGGACATTAGACAAGAAAACAGAAAAGAGAATTGAAGCCTTTGAAATGTGGATATATAGAAGAATAGGTAGAATTGGATGGTAGGAAAAGAAAACAAACGAAGTCTTAAAACAACTAAAAATGAAAAGAGAACTACTGAACACAATTAGAACAAGACAAATGTGGTTCTTGGGCCATGTTAAAAGACACAACTGCCTACTGAAAGTAATCCTGGAGGGGAAAATACAAGGTAAAAGAGGCAGAGGCAGACCAAGATTAACATGGACGAGTAACATCAAAAGATGGACAAATCAGCTAATGAGAACCTGCACCATCAAAGCAAGAGATAGAGCAAAATGGCGCTCCATGGTAGCCAACCTTCGTTGCGGAGACGGCACTCAATGATGATGAATAAAATTAATAAATAATTATAATTTGAATATAGAATTACCTACTCTTAAAAGTTTGAAAAAAAATCAAAGTTTGTTGAATTTGATGAATAATAGAATATAATAATAAATGAAGTAATTTAATGATGGAAGGCGAAGGGGATTGAAGTCTGATCTAGTCTTCAACTTAGGATCAGTCTAACTAAACAGATGACTCTGCCACGTCACTTTTGTTCTGGCTGTACTGAGTACTCTTTATTGTTTAAGTGATTTTTTTCTAATTGTAGTTCACTTAAAGTGTTATTTCTCCAAAGATAAAAAAAAAAAAAAGTAACCCTAGATTACTATTCTGTATTCATATACTTGTGACACACGTCATGATTTCATATTAAAAATTACTACCACTTAAATGTTATCAGTTTGAGTTATCAAAATCAAACTTTCTTTTCTTTGAAATTTTGCTACACAGCAGTGTTTAGACAAGAAACTGGGATTGGGTGCGGTAATCATTTCCTGATTAATGATTTACACTCAGTTGATTTTTAGCCCGAAACTCGACCACATGGCCCTTCCCCCACCCCATGGCACCTTTGTAATTATTTACGCGGCCATCATCCGTTGAATTTTATGTAATTTTTTTCTACTTTAAATGCTTTTTTCACCTTGTTTGCTTACTTTCCCATGTTACACAGGTGTCTTTGATATCATGATGATGGCCAAGGAGATTTCTTCTGTCATGAAAAAAAAATTTCTTGAAAATTGGCTGATTAAATTAATAAAATGTGTGCTTGTTTACGATACCATAGTGCTTTTTACTAAGTGAATGAAAAAAAAATCCCTAACATCAAAGGAAAGAAATCCAACACTCAGAGGGAGGGGGCCACCGTAAGTGATAATTAGGGAGGTATAGGGAGGGGCAGTATCTTTGCCCATGGCGGGAAACTGTCAATTTAGACAAATTTTTTTTGAAGCGGTAATTTTTACTATGGAATCATTAGCTAGGGTCAAACTATTTTTGTCCAACTTACACAGTTTGACTACATTTAGTAGTAAATGCTACGACAGTGTCATAAAAATGCGTTTTAAAATAAAATTAGGTTTAGTAAAAGTAATCTAGGATTAAAGTAATTAAGTTAATATGTGAAACATATGTATAGAGGAAATCACTTGGCTAATTTTGGACAGTTGTTAATGCTCGGAAAATTGAGAGTTGACTGTAGATGACACAAATATCATAATACCAGTCATCAGTGGTTTTTAATATGCTGTAGTCCATTTGTTAGATTAATTTTTTTAGACGCGATTAATCAGCAAATCACATTCAAATTTTGCACACTTGTGTTTAAATCATAATGGCGTTGAATGAACCAAAACTCTAAATGAATAAATATAACAGAAAATAGCAGAGCTGTATGGAAGCACAAGAATTGAACCTTGATTTCTTAGCAGAGATACTCACCTTAAATTATTATTTGGGTGCGAGTTAATGTGCAAATCTTTTTAAATTTTGCTCACTAGTGTATTTAAATGGATGTTTACTTTTAATCTGTAGTTTTTAACTCTGCGCTAGTGGGTTTGTGTCTTCTACTTTCCTTCCTCATCTGCCTTTCAGTGTCAAGTGGAGATATAATTTGTGGTCTTTTGCTCTTCTGTTTGCCTCTGCTGCTGTTATGCTTCCTAGTGCTTCTAATATTTCACCGATCCATCTTTTTCGTGGTCGACCCTTGGATCTGGTGTTCTCACAATGTTTGTTGAAGGCTCATTGTGTTGTGTTTTGATCTTTCTGCCGTGTCATTTGGCCAAACCATTCTATCTGTTGTTTCCTTATATATTCTATGGCGGGGGCTATTCCTAGCTTTTTTCTCAGTTCTTCATTTCTGATCTTATCTCTCAGACTGTTTCCTGTCATTCGTCTAACACATTTCATCTCTGTAGAGTTTATTATTCTTATTGTTCTTGCATCTAGGGTCCAGATCTGGCATTGGGAGCACAATGTTGGGATGAAGATTGTATTGTATAGTGCTCGTTTTGCCTCCAGAGTTATTGCCTTGTTGGACAATAGTGGTGATAATTATCCAATGATTTGACAAGCTTTGTTGCATATTGATTCTATCTCTGCTGTTTGAGAATTATCGTTTGTCATTAGACTTTCTAGGTATTTGAATTCCTCTACTTGTTTTAGTTGCCTGCCTTCTATAATGTTGATGTTCTGTTTATTTTTGGCGACATTCATGACTTCTGTTTTGTTGATTTTCATGTTGTATTTTGTGCCTGAATTGTTGAGTTTGTTTAAGTGTTTTTGTAGGTCTTCTATTGTTTCATGTATTAGTGCCTGATCGTCTGCAAATAAAAGCTCGTTGATCTCCTATGTCTCTGATGGGTTGACTAGCTTGCATATATAGTCCATGTATGTAATAAACAGTAGGGGGGATAGTACGCACCCCTGTCTTACACCTGATCTAACTTCAAAGTGACTATGTAGCCTGCTGCTGTTCTGACCCTGCAGCTGCTGTTGATGTAGAGACTTTTAATAAGGTTGGTTAGATGTTGGCTTACTCTGTATGTTGTTAGTATCTCCTACAGTTGTTCTCTGTTTACTCTGTCAAATGGTTTTTCCTGGTCAATAAGTTTTGATTGTGTTCTTTCGTTTTTTCTGCAAGCTGTTTTAATGTGAATAGTGCATCAGTGTAAAGGCGTGGCCTTTCATGTACTTTTCTCTCTTTGATGTCTTTGTATCTTGTTGATGTTATTTGAACCGCTGATGATGGATGGACTTGATTGATTTATTTCCCTTTGAACTCAATTTGCCGCTGGACACTTCGACTTATATCGAGCACATCACGTACTCGCCCTTAGCTGGAATCAATACCAGCTCTTGTTCTTGTTGTTGCCCTTGAGAGTTGATATTCACATTGATAATAACACTGATACTGTTATCGAGACCATGCTTCATCCCGAGGTTTAGGTTCAAACCTGTTGTTCGGCCGCCCTATTACACAGTTACCTTGACTCAAGCACTGAAGCTAGCCATGATAGCGTTGGCCAACCCCCGCCAGTTGTACTGGCTGGCTGATTGACAGGTTGATAACATACAGCAGGCTGACCGCCTACATGAAGTAAAGACGGGTCGTTCTGCCTTGTTGCTGCCCCTTGACTCAAACAAATGGAACCCCGCTTGCACAGGTCTCCTTCCTGTTCAGTGTGCCACTACTTAGCACTCTGCAGCTCACGTGATGGCTCGTAAGGACCTAAGCCCTCACATGTGGACTCTGGCCTGCACTGGTAGAACACCTCTTCAGCTCGGCCTCACCCTTTATCCCGTTGATCAATTCTCCATTGACTTCGCGTTGTGATTTCTTTGGTTCAGAGCGACCCCCAGCATTCGTTCATCACTAGGGATCACAATTCAGCTAGCATTCCGCAAATCATTATCAACACCTATGAATTTTCACACATAACAATTTAATTTACACAAGAACCACTTCCGGTGCACACAAATACAAAGTCTCTGGTGGCCTCACATTCATCTCTTCCCTTGCTCCCCCATTCATCTCTTCCCTTGCTCCCCTAACAAAATGTCAGAAGGTGATAGCTGAGTTTACCCCACCCCAAGGGTCATCCTCGACTGACATACAGTTGTATACTAGTACGATTTCACTTGTCGACTAACTTCTCTGCACATGGTTGTAGCTTTAACTACCTCTACTAATGTCTCTTCACAACTTATACTAAGTCTCATAATGGGGTGATCACCAGTGATCTCCATAAAGTCTCTGCACATGATGATAGCTCTACAAGCTCTATTAATGTCTCTTCACGACTTATACTAAGTCTCATAAAGGGGTTTGATCACACATGATCTAAATAAAGTCCCTGCACATGATGATAGCTCTACAAGCTCTATTAATGTCTTTTCACGACTTATACTAAGTCTACTAAAGTCCTCACAAATAGTTGTAACATTAACTTCTATCTGCTAATTGCTGTATCATGCTATTATGACTATCTTACTCTAGTGTCACAATAACTCACATCTAATATCACATCTCCTGGAATTCACATCTGATGGACTCGACGGTTACTTCCTAACCAACTTACTCACCAACTGTCCAACTAACCCCCTAGTTCACGGTATCGGCTGTATCTGACTACAGACGCCCGCACTGAACCACTGCCCGGTTGTGAATCATCTACCTTGACCTATTCTTTGTTCACCTAATTCTCTTGCCTTGATTCTGCCCCTCGTGAGTCTTGCTGTGTTCACCTAACTTCCACGAGCATTTTAACACCTGTCACTCCCCTTCTTTATCTCCCCTGTGTTTACTACCTAACTCCCCCTTTTGCCTTAATTCAACATATCATTGCTATACCCTATTTTACTAGTACATCCTCTTTTTTTGGAACCCCATTTGAGAATCGCTGAACTGTAGTTCTATTATTGGTCTCAGCCTTTTTTTTCCAAGATTTGTTCTATTATTGGTCTCAGCCTTTTTTCCAAGATTTTGGCGTATAGCTTTCCTACATGGCTGAGAAGAGATATTCCTCTATATTGATTGCAGTCTCTACCGCTACCTTTATTTTTCCATATTGGTATGATGATTGCCTGTTGCCAGTTTTCTGGGGCTTGTTGGTGCCATGCTGCATTAAATATTCTGTGCAACCATGTCACTCCTGTTTCTCCTGCTGCTGCTATTATTTCTATTGGTATGTTATCTATCCCTGGTGCTTTATTTCTTGGTGCATATTTGATTTCTTCTTTCATGAAGTTGGGTTCAGTATTTGTGAGTTCTAGCATGGATTTATCGGTCTTATCGGTAGTTGGTATGTTTAACAGGTCTTCAAAATATTCTTTCCATTTCTGTTGCATACGTTGGTTATTTGATATTGGCTGTCCGTCTTTTCATTTATGAACTCAGTAGGATCATTGTGTTTGTGTGTATGTATATATATATATACACACAATATATATGTCTAAGGAAAATACTTGGTATAGCGTAGAACGAATTCAAAAGAAAGGAGGAAATTAGAGAAATTCAACCACTATCATCACTAATCAAGAAAAGACTATGGTCATACGTTGGACATGTAATGAGGAGAGATAATAACCAAATAACAAAGCAAGCCCTCATGTGGGAAACAACAGGTAAGAGGAAAAGAGGCCGACCCAGAGAGACACTGAGAAGAACATTGATCAGAGAGGCAAGAGCAGCCAGAATCTGCTATCCTCAGTGAGATAGAGTTGCTTGCACAGAAGAGAGACAAATGGCGAGATTTGATAAAAGAATTTATACAATAATTAAAAACTGCTAGAATAAAAATTTAGATAGAGAAAGAGTATCTGGGTCTATGCCCTATGGGCCGGTTGGCCCTATATATATATATATATATATATATATATATATATATATATATATATATATATATATATATATATATATATATATATATATATATCTATCTATCTATCTATCTATTGACCTTTCGAGCCGTAACCGGCCCATAGGGCGTAGACCAAGATACACCTTCTCCTATATGAATTTTTGTTCTAGCAGTTTTCTTTTAAAGATATTTTATCAAATCTCGCCATCTGTCTCTGTTCTGTGCAAGCAGTTCTATCTCATTGAGGGAGCCGATTCCTGCTGCTCTTGCCTCTCTCATCAATGTTCTTCTCAGTGTCTCCCTGGGTCTTCCTCTTTTTCTTTTACCTGTTGTTTCCCATATGAGGGCTTGCTTTGCTATTCGATTATTATCTCTTCTCATCACATGTCCAACGTATGACCATCGTCTTTTCTTTATTACTGAAGATATTAGTGGTTGATTGGCGATTTCTCTAATTTCCTCGTTTGTTTTGAATTCGTTCCATTCTATACCAAGTATTTTCCTTAGACATTTATTTTCGAATGCGTTCAACTTTGTTTCTATATCTCTTGTTGTTTTCCAGCTTTCACACGCATACGTAAGGGTTGATAGTACATTTGATTTGAATAGCCTAAGTTTTGTGTTTGTGCTAATGAGTTTTGATTTCCACAACTTTTCAAGGCTTCTGAAAGACATTGCTGCTTTAGCCAGTCTGATTCTAATTTCTTTGCTCGTATCCCCTTCTCGATCATGTGACTTCCAAGATATATATATATATATATATATATATATATATATATATATATATATATATATATATATATATATACCTTCTGGCCCATAGGGCATAGATCCAGATGCTCTTTCTCTTATCTAGATTTTTATTTATATATATATATACAGACTTCTTCTTTCCTTCCTCATCTGCCTTTCAGCGTCGAGGGGAGATATAATTTGCGGTCTTTTGCTCTTCTGTTCGCCTCTGCTGCTGTTATGCTTCCTAGTGCTTCTAATATTCCATCGACCCATCTTTTTCGTGATCAACCCTTGGGTCTGGTGTTCTCACGACATTTGTTGAAGGCTCGTTGTGTTTTGTTCTTTCTGTCTTGTAACGTGGCCAAATCATTTTATCTGTGGTTTCCTTATATATTCTATGGCGGGGGCTATTCCTAGCTTTTTTCTCAGTTCTTCATTTCTGATCTTATCTCTCAGACTGTTTCCTGTCATTTGTCTAACACATTTCATCTCTGTAGAAGTTTGTTCTTGCATCTAAGGTCCAGGTCTAGCACAACGTTTGGATGATACATATACACTGACAATGGCTTCAAATTGGAGAACCGCCAACTCTTTAAGTGGAAAATTATGAGGTTTGGGATTCTCAGACTTTGAATGTGACATGTATATATAGTAATATAAACATGTGATAACTTTTGGAGGAATGTGTTATAAACATGACTTCCTCTCACCCAGTCACCAGTGGTGAGAAAAACCGACCAGGCAGGAAGGATTATACATTCAGTTTCTCAAAACACATTTGCTGAAGTATTTAACCTTTAAGTAAAACATCCCAACTACCTCCACCACCAGTGTTTCTGTGACCATGTGCATATTTTTGGTCATCAGAGTGCTTTGAAATATAAACCTTTATCTTTTCAAAACTCAAAACTAAAATTATTACTTGAGAATGAATGCATTAACAAAACAAAAGATGACCCACTACTGCCACAACCATCTTTCAGAAACACTGAATAATTAACCCTGCCCTATCACAAGCAAACTTTCAGCATCTCTAGTAATTATGATCATCATCGAGTGCCTTCTCCGCAACGGTTGGCTACCATGGATCGCCATTCTACTCTTTTCTTGCTTTGATTGATGCAGGCTGTCTTAGATTGACTTGTCCATCTTTTGATGTTACTCGTCCATGTTAGTCTTGGTCTGCCTCTGCCTCTTTTACCTTGTATTTTCCTTTCCAATATTACTTTTAGTAGGCTATTGTGTCTTTTAACATGCCCCAAAAATTTTGTCTTTTTTTCTTGTCAATGTCCATGTTTCTGCACCATACAGGAATATTGAAAAGATGTAGAATTTTGCCATTCTTAGTTTCAGCCCTGCTATTTGTTTTGTTGTTAGTATATTTTTCATGGCATTAAAATTACTTTTTGCCATACCAATTCTTTTGTTGATTTCAATTTTACATTTTCCATCATTGGTTATAGTTTGTCCCAGGTAGTTGAAGCTCTGGGCTGTCTCCAGATGTATTCCCTCAACTGTGATATTTAATTGTAGGTCTTGAGAATTTTCTTTGTTTATGATCATAGTTTTAGTCTTTTTGATATTCATTTCTAGTCCATATTTTTTGCTTGTTATATTTTTCACAGGATTTTCTGCTATTAGAACAGTATCATCAGCATATCTTAGGTTATTGATTATCTTTCCATTAATGTTTAGGCCTGGCATCTCTGAGATGTTTTTAAAGATTTGCTCAGTGTATAGATTGAACAAGCTTGGTGATAGGATGCATCCTTGTCTTACTCCTCTTTTTATGTTAGAAATTACATATTAGTAGTATATCTGTGTTGTCTAGATTTATATCCTTTAGGCAGTTTATAAGTTGGTTATGGTGTATTCTATCGAAAGCTTAGGTGTAGTCTATAAAGTAGGCATATATTCGTTTGTTTACTTTTGTGTACTTTTCTATTAATGTTCTCATGCAGAATATGGCTTCTTTTGTCCCGCTATTTTTCCTAAATCCAAATTGCTGCTCTTCTAATTCAGTATTGATATTATTCTGAATCCTTCCCTGTATAACTTAGTAAAATTTTTGTTACCTGGCTCATTAGGCTTATTGTTCTGAAATCACTGCATTCAACTGCACCATTCTTTTTAGGCAATGCTATGAACGTTGATGTTTTTAGTTCGTTTGGTATGTATCCTGTATGGTATATGGCATTGCATATGTCTGTGATCACTTCGATGCCAAACTCTTCTAGAACCTGTATCATCTCTATCTGTATATTGTCAGGTCCTGCTGCCTTTCCCTTTTTCATTGTTTTTATAGCTTTTTCTACTTCAGATTTCAGGATTTTATAGTTGTATGTACATTTTATGTCTGGCTTTTTGTCCCTTTCGCCATGAAATAATTCTCTTATATATTCTTGCCATCTATCTATTATATCTTTGTTGTCTGTTAGCATTCTTGTTTGCAATACATCCGTTTCCTGCAGCTTTTTTGTCTTTATTAGTCATTCTCTTTATTTCTGTGTGCATCTCTCTTAAGTTTACTTTCCATAGTTTTGACTTCTAGACATCTTTGGTTGAGCCAGTCTTCTTTTGCCTTTTTGCACATTTTCTGTATTTCATTGTCTATATCCTTGTATCTGGCAGTGTTTTTCGCTTGTCTTCTTTCTTCCATTTTTCTAAGATTTTATTAATTAATTTAATTTTTCTAGTAATTATAATTTTTGTTATATAAAATATCTTTAAAATTTTAGTTTACTTTTCTGTATTTTGTCTCAGTCCGTTTCTACCAGTAACTGTTGTGATGTCAACACAAATACCAGTGCTGAGACAGAAAATCCAGCGGTGAAGTGCAATAATACAAATGGACCTGTACCAGGTGTTCCAGTAGAAGAAATGACATCAAAGGACTACTACTTTGATTCTTATGCACACTTTGGTATTCATGAGGTATTTGAACTTTTATTATACTGGTATCACTTCAGTATGAATTTTGCTTATTTGTGTATTAGTTGTTATATTTCTTGTATATTTAATAATTTATCTGTAATGACAAATAAAGACAAGCTTTTACCAATAGAAACATTTGGAGATCATGTCTTTATAATACAAAGAACCAATCTTATGAACTACATATATAATTTTAATGCTATAATGACTGCCTGTTTTATATTGAAAAGTCGTTGAATTAAGAAACATGTTGCAAGTAACTCACAGCTGTGTTATAACATATCAATGTATTTTACTGTATTAAATTTTATTTTTTAATATTTATAATGAATTGCAGGAGATGTTGAAAGATGAAGTGCGCACATTGACATATAGAAATTCAATGTACTACAACAAGCACTTGTTCAAGGACAAAGTAGTTTTGGATGTTGGATGTGGTACAGGCATTCTCTGTATGTTTGCTGCTAAAGCTGGTGCAGCCAGAGTTATAGGGGTGTGTATGAACAATGTTGTCACAGTGCAAATTGAGTAATATAGTTTCTTAAACTTCAGTTTTGCTTTATACACTCACTAATAGCCCTGTAATTTACTACATTTTTGATTTATCATATATTCTATATTGATTATATGCTATATACTAAATGGCTGATGTATACTGGGAAATGACTATTCTTTTTTGCTTTTTCTTTTTAATAGCTGAATGCAGTGGGGGAGGGGGCGGAAGAGAGAAAGAGATAATGGCAACTAACATTGATGTAGATAAGTTGCTTCCTCCACAGTCTAGTATCTGTTGTGGTCCACATTTTGACCCTTTGGGTTTTTACCAGCAGTCTCTGATCTCAAGACAGGTGATATTGCCTAGTTCTGTAGGAGAAAGTGCCATTCAAATGGGGTCTCATGTTCAAGTCGATTAAATAAAAGAACCATTGGTGGTTGACAAGCCGTATACTTGACACATGACAAGCCGTAGTGTTATCCTTGGTCTAGTTTTAAAAAATATGTAAATATTTCCTATTATCCAACTTTCCTTAAATTACCACTGGGGCACATAGTGATGCTACAGAGCTGGTGCACTAACCAACCTGAGATCCTTGTGTCATCAGAGAAGCTGAGATGTTATCTGAGTATAGTGTAGTGATACTGGTCTGAAGACAAATATCTAGACATGAACAATAAAAAAATATGTTAACAAATAGCTGTATTTAAATGATGATCTGCTCATCAGTAGGCTCAAAAGTAAGGTTTAGAACAGTCATTTGTTTTTACAATTAGTTACATTTATTCATGTTTAATTATATTTATTCTTTAGATTGAATGTTCCAGTATAATTGATTATGCTGAAAAGATTGTTGCTGCCAACAGACTTGATAAAGGTAAGTTACCTCATTTTATTCGGAAATCATTTAATTAAAATACAATATAAAACTGTGAAACACCAACATGGAGAATTATGGTGTATCATTAGAAAACAGTAAATATAAGGTTTTTATCATCTAGTAAATTAAAGTGAGCAATTGTTCACAAAGTGAGAATTTTCAAATATTCTACCTCAATTTCTTCTTCTGCTTTCACTTTGCCCAGGAAACTTCCTTCTCTTCGTCCACCTGTAAAAGTACATCAGATGGGCATATACGCATTGTTTTGCTATTTACAGCAGTCCCATTTGTTCCAATTCAACAACTTTTAGTTTCTCACAAATTTTGATGTTGTCATCCCCTATACACTTGGCCCTGTTATCATAGCCACAGTGGAGACATGCAGTTGGATGTTGATCAGCTGGTGGTTGCTGAACATGAGACAAGTAGTCAACTGTGAGTCACTGACCATTGTCAAGCCAGGTGCTATCTGATGTCACAGCTGCAAATCAATTTGAAAATATAAAAGCAGTATTTATTTTGCTTCCTGTGTGTTACCAGGGTCTCATTATAAGTAAAGAATAGTGACACTGTGACCTTCCAAGCAGCTAAGGAGGTTGATCGATGGCTTGACTTTACTGTCATTGTAAAAACTATAGTTATGGAAACAGAACCATCGATTTTAGAAGCAGTGATCTCTGCAATGCAATATGTGCCGTTTTGGCACACAAGGTTTCTGTTATTGAGATTCTGGTTTTGCCCTATTTGCCGTCTTCGGCTCGATAATCGATATCCATTCTATCGATGGATAGATAGATTTATTTTGTTATATTTATTTTATAAAAATAAACATGTACATTTCCAGTTATCAAGCAGTGAAAATATCACATTGCATAGTGTAATTTCTTTCTGGTAGTTGTAATATAATTTATGATTATCCAAATTAAAAAAAAAAACTCTAGCTAATTTTGAAAATATCAATGACAAGTTTTTAAAAATATATGCTTTAGAATGTTCAGAGTTTAACAGTAATAGCAATTCCAAAATATTTTTTATTTGTAAGTGTCAGAAAATATAATCACATTGCATATATATGGTGTGGGTGAAGGTGCACATAAGTAATAAGGCTCTAAATGATGAGTGACTAAGAGCTGACTGCTTGTGCCAGGATTGGTGAGCCACAATTATTCAGGTTCTACTCCACCTCTTGGCATTGCCTCCATAAGCAAACTGGACTAGTCAGGCCAAATGAGTAGGCATCAAGAGGGAATGCAAACCAGGAGTCATAAATATAAAGCTGAAGTTGAATTTGTTGGGACAAAAGTCTAAAATAACACAACTTTGTTTCAAACTACAAAATAACACATCTACACCTACTTTACATCCTTTTAAGGGCTGATGATTAAGAATGTATTAATTCCTTCAGTAGTTGTTAATGCAAGAAAGAAATATTTTTTTTTGGTTTTCAGTCTTTTATCTATAGGAAAAGTTTTCTACAAATGAAGTAGTGTACAAATTAGTTTGTACCTACACCTTTCAAGTGAGAAAAGTGCACACCATAATGTTAGCATCACCGCCTAAGGAGTACTTGTTTCAATCTGATATTGAGTTAAATAATAACTATGTGGACATAAACTGTCCACTACATTACAAGCTCTTTTTTCGTAGAAACTGGGAAGAAGTAAACATGCCATGTTATGTTTTGCTAGATATTGTGTTGCATATTAAGACACAATAGTTATAGAAATCACCTTTTTATTATATTTTTATATATTACAGTGATCAGTCTTGTGAGGGGCAAGGTAGAGGAAGTGACCCTGCCTCCAGATGTTGATAAAGTGGACATCATCATCTCAGAGTGGATGGGCTACTGTCTCTTCTACGAGTCCATGCTGAACACTGTCATTTTTGCAAGGGATAAGTGGCTTGTGAGGCAACTTTAAATTACATTTCTTGTCTTTTCTTTGCCTGGTAAATTTGATGGCATCTTGTATATTATCTATCAAGATGCTGCCTTGTAATTTTGGATATCATGGTATTTATGGGCATATGGAAACTTGAACAGGTAAATAAAAAGTGCAGTATTTTTTGTAAAATTTGACCTGGATATATGAGAAGGGTGGAAGATTGGTATCATGCACAATCTACTGAAGGGTGATCTGGTACTCTACATTGTGGGTGAAACACTGAATAGGTTTATTGTTCCTGATTATTAAAAAATAAAATAATTCTAGGATTATCCCGTTTTTGAAGCCTGTAGAGCTGGAGAATAAATGACACATCCAGTGTTGTTGCCACAAAGTGTTAAGGTTAAGAAACATTTCAGCACATAGAAAATGCTTTTAATCGGCTGAACCTGTATCCACCTGATTTGAAGAAAATGTTTTTAACCGACTAATTCAAATCTGTATCCACCTGATCTGAAGAAAATGTTTTTAACCGACTGAATCAAACCTGTATCCATCTGATGAAGAACGACAATGGTTTTTTTAATTCATTCAGCCAACCATCCCTATAGTTAAATTAAATTGATGCTTTATGAAACGTCTTCTTTTATGCGCAACTCTTGTTTTCATAAACGATGCAGTTGAGCTAAAAAAAAAAATACTCAGCAGTAGCTTTATTACGAAGAGAATACTTCTTCCGCTATTGCTATGCATTTAAACCATCTTGGACTGTTGTGGATCTTATTTCTGGGTCATCTTGCCCTGTATGTTGCAGAAGAGCCGATTAGAAGAGAAGAATTTAATATTGTGAAGAAGAATGTAAAACGGTTGGGTAAAAGTAGTATTTATGCCATCTTGTACAAATTTAGTGCTAGATAAAACTTTTACAAGTATTGTTTCAAGGACTTCTCTTGAGGGGTTAACTTGATGATTATCCAGGTCATGACAATGGACACACTGAGTGGACTTGTTGGTGCTTGAGCATATTGTATATATAAAATACATGCAAGAGCATGCATACCTTTACTATGTGCAGAAAATTACAAGCCTAAAAGAACAATTTGTGAGTACATACTATTCAGATCATGCAAGGATTTTTGTCAGTTCAAGAGCTGATAACTGACTTCAAGGCGAGTCATGGGAGTAAAAGACATGCAATTGGTGGCTGTCAACATTTGTGTGCTAGAAATATGGACTTTTGCTATCTGTGAGGATTTGGAGTTGAGGCTGCAATGGTTTAGAATACATCAATCTAACAGCGACATCCTCCTCCAAAAGTGAGCAAAAACAGGTAGTTACTAGAACAAGTGGCGTGCACACAATTTATCATTTGTTGAAGGCAACCAACCACCCATGAGTCTACCTGAAGTATTTTAATGTCAATTTTGACAACAATGTATGATGTTAAAAAGGTAATACACTTGTAGAACTGCCTAAAATGAAATACTTTTATTAACCACTTTTCAATTGTGGAGGAAGTTGATTGCTGAAGTGTTGGATGGCACAAAGTTGGTACCTAGTCTATATCTGTTGTTTCTGTGAAGTTATGACTACCTACTACAGACTAAGCATGTTCATAAGATGACCAACCAGGAAAATTTGGAAGCAGTATGCCTAACCCACCATAAGATATTGGATATTTGTTACACAAAGAATGAACAGGCATGCAGTGGATTCCTGGACATTAATTAATTACATGATGTGAGACAATTTGTCACTGATTTTATCTTTACAGAAACCTGATGGGCTCATTTTTCCTGATAAAGCAGCACTCTATGTCACTGCCATTGAGGACAGACAGTACAAAGATGAAAAAATCAATTGTAAGAGTGAAGGCCAAATAACTAATAATTCTTGTCTAATTATTTAAGTATGTTTCGTCTTAAAAGAGTGACTGTCTGCCAGAGGCAAGAAGGAATACAAAGAAAACATGTCAGTTGGGAGGCTGGAAGTTCAAACAATGGCTTTTATGCTCAAGAAATATGAACATGTTAAAGTTGTTACTAATCTTTGAGAGGGTAAAATGTTAGCACTAATCAAACATAGAAATAGAAAATTGTTCAATCTTAATAGAGTACATGGAACTGTATTCCACAATGCTCTGAATAGATTGGTCTAGTATCTTTGTTAGAGAACATATTGCTTTAATCAGTATTTTGACATTTATTCCATTTGAGCATTTTTCTAATTTGTGAATAATTTGTATAGTTACTATCATAACTAATATATATATATATATATATATATATATATATATATTTACAACATTATCATAAATTATGCAGCTTTTTGTGCTCAAATCAATGTGGTATTTTAGATACAATCTTGGAAATTTAGCATTTATTGATGTGGCTGTCCTGAGCCTTGTAAATTTATCTCTTTTCTAATTGAGAAATTTCATGGAAGTAACACAAAATAGGTTTTTAATAAAGCAAATATTCATCTATGAATTATACTTTAGTACTTCATGCTATTAACAAAATAATTAAAGATTGGCAAATCTGAATGCTTCAGGGGAGATGCAATATTCAATTTGTATCTACAAAAGTTGTTAAATTTTTACATAACTCCGTCTAATCACTTTAAATCAGAGATCGGCAACCTTTTATTACATGAAGGCTAGATCTGAAAAGATGACGCTGAGGGTCAGATACCACCCCCTAAAGAAGCCATTATGTGAATGACCTAATTTGCATTCACAAGTGATGATTGTAATGATTGATGTCCAAGAAACATTCGACTTAAGCACATAAGTCGTAAAATCTTTTTTGCACTTCCCCTCGACTTAACCATCATACATCACAATAGTAAAGCAAATTGTCATACTCTGAATCTACATCAGGAAAAAATTCTTGGAATTAATTGTTGAGGCCTCTTGCTTTTATAAAATTGACACACGGTAACCATGAAGTTAGGAACTTTAACACTGGTGCACACATTTTCTTGATTAATACAGTGTAGGAATGGGACACCAAGATGATCTAAATTAATGGGGTTTTATTATAAAATTGTCACACGGTAACCATGAAGTTAGGAACTTTAACACTGGTGCACACATTTTCTTGATGATTAATACAGTGTAGGAATGGGACACCAAGATCATCTAAATTAATGCGGTTTTATTATAAAATTGTCACATGGTAACCATGAAGTTAGGAACTTTAACACTGGTGCACACATTTTCTTGATGATTAATAGTGTAGGAATGGGACACCAAGATGATCTAAATTAATGGGGTTTTATTTTGCCAACTAGGCCTGACTTTTGACCAGTTATATAGCTGGTGCTCTTGTCTTTTTGCCATTCCAAAAACCATGTCCCCATTTAATCCAAAATCTTTAAGAGCAAACTCCAGTTACAAATATCCTTGCCTGTTGTGGTGCCTTTGAGTGTTGTAATGCAAATATGTCGTCTATAATGTCAAAGGATTTGTTAATGACCCTAATAAAGATAACTAATTACACTGCATCGGTCATATCAATTGACTCATCTAAGGTGACTATGAATGCTACAAGTTCTGACAAACTTTTAGGTTTTTTTAAACATCTTTCCCCAGGTCATCTATTTATCTTCTGACAGTCCAGCGTCCTAAACTTACTTGGTGAAATAAATATATTATATGGGCAAATCATAGTAACAGCTGCTTCGAAACACTTTCATTAATTCTCCATAGGAAAATGGTTTCAAACTCTTTGCAATTTGGCATTAATGTAGATGACAAACAGCATTCTCTGAACATTTATTTACATTGTAAAACACACACAATGTGGATTTGTGGAAGGAAAGCGCACCAATAATGCAATATACATCTTAAGAACATTGATAGAAAGATCTATAGAAGTAAAGAAATATCTGTATCTGTGCTTTACAGACTACACAAAAGCATTTGACAAAGTAAAGCATGTGGAAATAATCATATGCTGGAGAAATTAAACATTGATGGAAAGGATCTGCGAATCATAAAAAACATGTACTGGCAACAAACAGCAGCCATACGAATTAACAACCAAACAGGGCAATTTCAACTTATAAAACGAGGAGTCAGACAAGGCTGTGTTCTGTCGCCGGATTTGTTTTCACTTTACAACGAACATATTATGAGATCAATAGTAGACAAAATAGGAATTAATAAAATAGTCAATGGTCACAACATAAATAATTTGCCATATGCGGATGACTGTCTTAATTGCAGAGACAGAATGAACTGCAAGAAATGATAGACATAATAGAAAAAGAAAGCAACAAGAAAGGTCTCAGTCTGAATAGTAAGAAAACAGAAGTAATGGTCATATCGAAGAAACAATCATCACCAGCATGCAGCATAAAAATAAACAGGACAAATTTGAAACAAGTGCAACGCGTCAAATACTTGGGCACAATAATATCGGATGGAAGATGCACCACGGAAATAAAAAGCGGAATAGCTCAGGCCAAAATAGCATTTCAGAAAATGAAAAATATCTTATGCAACAAATCTATGTCAATAGAAATGAGAAAGAGAGCATCGGTGCTATATAGTAACCAATTCTGACCTATGGAAGCGAATCATGGACAGTAGACAAACAAATGAAAAGACGATTAGAGACCACAGAGATGGGATTTCTCAGAAGAATGTTGAAAGTTCCCTGGACAGCTAAAAAGACCAACGAGGAAGTTCTCAAAGAGGCCAACACAAAAAGGCAGCTCCTATAAAACATCAGAAAGAAACAATCAACATTTTTCGAGCACATTATGAGAAGAGGAAAGTTGGAATACTTGGTTATAACTGTCAAAATTAAAGGAAGTATTTTTTATCTTCTGGCTACATTTTTGTTTTGTGAGTTTATTTTTGTCTCTCCAACATTTTAAAGAGGTTTGATGTATATTTGAAAGGTTTTGGAAGCAATACATGCGGCATAATTTACAGCAAATTTAATGTGTAAGCTCTTTGTGAAAGTATCTCTTTCAGCATCACCATTCAGACACTTAGGCAATTCTGTGGGGGCTTAAGTTTGAATACAATAAAATAATCATTTCACTTATCATCAAAATCTAGCAACCAACACAAATGCAGAATGTCGACAAAGATTGGGGACAAATTCTCCTTACTTTCATGTCATTTGTTTAGATGAGAAAACGTTTAGTTTCTTGTTATGTACATAGTTTTGTTTTTCTGCAGGGTGGGATAGTGTGTACGGGTTTGACATGAGTTCTATACGTGATGTGGCCATTAGAGAACCCCTGGTAGATGTTGTGGATCCAAAACAAGTGGTTACCAACTCGTTCTTGGTTAAGGTAAGTAGAGAAAAAGATAATTGTATTAAGTTGAGCTCTCTTCCCTCTAATATTTTTTTTTTTAAATTGTGCATAGTATGATAATACTGTAGCTTACCGATCAATATATTTTAGATGACCCGGCAATGTATAATGTTCAATGTTGTATTAAAATGTAATTTTTTTTTTACTCTTGTCCAAAAAAAAAATGAAGCTTTGAAGACTAAATATATTGTTTCTGTTTCCACAATATCAGCCACTCTGATCCTCTGTGCTTTGTTAATATTAAGGGCAAACAATTCTCTATCTGTCTTACTATACATCATTTCTTGTTGTGTAATGTGCATTATATATATATATTTTTTTTTTATGTATGTGTATTGTATCTGATTTCAGGAGGTTGATATTTACACTGTGAAGGAGGGAGACATTGCATTTTCTACACCATTTCGTTTGACATGCCGACGTAATGACTACCTGCATGCCTTGGTGACCTTCTTCAACATTGAGTTCACAAAGTGTCACAAGCGCACTGGCTTCTCAACATGTATGTAATCCAATTACTTTGCTGTTATTCATGTTTGACATTTAATAAGTTCACCAATCACTTTGCTGTTATTAATGTTTTAGTAATGCATTCTTCTAGCTTGGTATTTAATAAATGCACCATTGTTTGTAAATATGACTCTTTGAAATCGCTCTCTCTCTCCCCCCTCTCCTCTCTTCGTAAGTCATCTTTGCTAAACAAAACGCATCGAAAAAGAACATATATTAATCAAGAATAATTAATTGTAAGATTACATAGTAGTTCTGCTTGAGAAAATAAACATCTTATTCTTTTGTAAAACTGTCATGTGTTGGCCACCTATTCTTACCTCTATCACTCCCTTTCAGCTAAATTGATCTGCTTCAACCCCATTGTCCTTTCCAAGTTAAGAACTGCTCTTTAAACAAAGTACTAGGATACATTTATGTGTTACTTTATTGATATTTGCTGTTTTGCCAAGTTTGCTGATGTAGATGAGTCTTATCATTCTGTTTTGTTCTATTTTAACTCACAAAGCTGCTCCATACATTGATATTTTCACATACTGACTTAGCATTACTGCAGCCTGGCCTGTTTGTATGGATAGACATCATCTTGTGTGCTCTGACTTAGTCCTCTGCTCATTCTAAGACAATTTAAAAGTTTTCCGCAAGGTGATATTTTTGAATTGTGATATTTCAGCACCTGAATCTCAGTACACACACTGGAAACAGACTGTCTTTTATCTGGGGGACAATGATTTGACCATCAAGAAAGGGGAGGAAGTGGATGGAGTCTTTTCTATGACCCCTAACAAACAGAACAATGTATGTGCATTTGTTTACTTTCAAAGTAAAACATTTTTGTTTGTGTATACTATTTTTATAGATATGCTGAAAGAGATGTAAGCTAGACTCAACAGAATGGGTTCACTGCAGTTTGGGCATTCCCATATCAGCTCACTGTTCCAGCTACCAACAAAGTATTCATTCCGATCATTCATTCTGTCTTCATGAACGCGCTGCATTCTTTTTAATGGCGAGCATCTCATAGTGGACACTGTTCCAGCTACCAACAAAGTATTCATTCTGATCATTCATTCTGTCTTAATGAACGCGCTACATTCTTTTTAATGGCGAGCATCTAATAGTGGACACTGTTCCAGCTACCAACAAAGTATTCATCTTGATCATTCATTCTGCTGTAATGATTTTACGCGCTAATGGCGAGCCACTTTCACAAGTGGACACTTCCGGGTCACCGTATTGGCTGTCCACTGTAAGCAAAATCTCTGTCCACGCCAAATATGTAGACTTCCTGATCTGTGAGCACATGGAAGCCTGATTGTTCCAGTATTCGCCTGCAATAGTAGTAATCACATGAGGAACTCTTTCAGCATGTGGGCACCAAGACCATGTTGACATTGTTGTCAGATGTATGCTGCAGGACTCCAAATCATATAGATTATTTGAACCCACACTGCAGCAAAATTACCACTGGCCCTGAATCTAATTCAACATAGCAACCATCTTGATCTACCACACAGTCGGAAGTCAAATGTTAATTAAATCTAAAGCCTTTAAAATCTAAACATTTTACTCTTTTAATATAATTTGTCATCAGCTGAAGTTATGTCTTATGTTAGCATCCATTGAGGTCTCAGGTCATCATTTATGATAGCTGTACAAGAAATTTTGCAATTAAATTTATCAGTGAAGAGCTTACTCTAAATGACTAGTTAATCAAAATATGTGTGATATCTAGTATGTAGTTCAATATTTGTAATTTTTACTTTACTGAATTGTTTATTATTTGTCTGCTGCAGAGAGATCTGGATTTCACTGTTAGTATTGACTTCCGTGGAGAGCTGTCCCAAGCCTCCTGCTCCCTTAATTACAAGATGAGGTAGACAGTGTTTCCCTGATGATGGGCGGCAAGAGTGTTTGTGTCTTTTGTCTTCGAAATTGTTGTACATGTACTTTTTATTTTTAGAAATTTGTGTTGCTATTGGCATTTTTGTTTCAAAACCGAAATAAGATTGCAATGAAATTTTTGCAGTTTACAGTTAGTATTCTTTAAGGACTTATTATTGTTTCAAGACTTGTATTTTGATGCATAGATGTTTTCAGTATAAGCACACCACAAATTTGCAGTCATATTAATTACCTAAGCTATTAAATAATAGACAAAATTGTACACTTTTTTCCCCACATACTGAGCAAACAGTAGCTGATTGAGATAATCTCTGGTTATGTGTAGCACTATCATGCAGCTCATTCATTTACTGTAAAAACCCTACATAATTATACATCATCTCAAATATTAGATGTTTTGTGAACTTTTAGCCTGTGTGGTTTCTTTTCCTCATATCTGCAGCAGATACAGTAAAACTTCTTATATTTTCTTAATTGGTATCCATATTTGTTCACAGTCCTCAGTCTGTTATCATTTTAAAATATATCCTCATTTGTAGATGTTTATATCACAGTGTGGGGTTCACATTTATAATCAGATTCAGACTTTACACAGTTATATGAACAAAATATGGCCAGTTGGAATATTTTAATGTTACAAGGTTCCTTGTTTGACTGTTTCCTCCATCTAACTTATCGCCAGCTGCACATTCTTTGGGTTATTTGCGTGTAAATCTGATTTGAACTTTCTGTTATTGGTCTTCCTGTCTAATTTTTATCGTAATATATAAATTTGTGCAGTATCAATCTTCTCAATATTTGAATCTCTAATTATATAATGCTTATGGGCTGCAAGATTTTTATTTCAATGCAACAATTGCAAAGAATTTAAGACGGTTGCCATAATGGCTGATCACACTGTAATATGCACATTTTGTAAGAATACATTTTCACTTAGATCACATTATTGAATAGCAAGTTTAATTCATCCTTTAAATAGTTAGTTTAATTATCCTAATGGATGCCAAGTCCATTTTTCTTAACTACAAAGTCAGCTTTATAATTAGAATACACACCACTTTAACATATGGTGACTAGTTCATATGTGGAACTAGTTATTATTTTGTGTGTGATCAATGCACTGTATGATTGCTCATCTGTTCATAGTGTACGGATCACCATTAAATATTTGTATCCATTTGTAAACATTTATTTTTGTTATTTGTTTTATTTTTAAGAAGTGTTATGTTTATATTTGCTAGTTTCACCTCTGGCGTAGTCCTTAGAGCATAGGAACTGAATTTTGCATGTTAATCTGTTTTTCCCTGGTAGCTGTGTGCACAGGAGTTCCTTGTCTCACAAGCAGGTAACTCTGTCTTCAGCTGTGCTATTTTTCCGTCGATGAGTAATTGACACTTCAAGCTGGGTCTCAATGTTGAGACAGAGGTGGTTGCTGCAGAGGCAAAATCACAAATAAAAATCCCAACTGGTGCAGTCGGGATTTGAACTCACAACCTCCTCCTAGAGAACGGCGCCTTGCCTCTAGAGCAACCAGTCTTCGTTTTAAATATATTATTTTGAGATAGATTACTCATGAAAGTCTTGAGATAAGCATGACACATGTCCTGATTTCTTCTCTACACTGGCTGATGCACTTCATCTTTGTCTGGCTTTTAGACACATCATGCCTGTTGTTTCTGTCTGTTCTCCCAAAATTTTTTTTCTCCCGAAGCAATGATTTGTTTTCTAGGGTGTTCTACCTGATAAATAGAGCCTCGAATATGACTTACATAGCTTCCCATCATTGGAGATTTGGGTGTTTTCTGATGGTGTGACGGTTCCATCTGTAACATATCCACCCCCTCCTAACGGTAGATGTATTGTCTCGTCTTTAGTTCATGGGGTCAGATTGGCACCTACCTTTTAATTCAGGCTATGGTGGCTGCGCCCCATTGTTTCGGCCTCAACTCTGCACTCGCTGGATATAGATGGAGGATGCTCTTTATGGTTGCTGATATTCTGTTATGCAATAACAACCAATTACGTTCAGAAGACGTGCACTTCTTGTTGTAATTTCTGAGTTCATTTGAGATTGACAATTGCTTCCCAGACCCATACACTACGGATGATTGCCTTTGGATGCAGCTAACAACATTAATGATCAGCCTTTGTGTTCGGTAAAATGAACGAGTTCTAGTCTTCATATTTTGCCTACACATTGGCCACAACAGAATGAGAAACCACATGTTCACCAATCTCAAAATAGGAACTACCAGCCAATGCCACTGTACTCTTGATAACAGGACCACAAAACATATTCTACAGGATTGCCCCCAGTACACAGACCTGAGAAAGACAATGTGGCCCACACCCACCTCCCTGGAAGAGAAACTCTATGGGGTAGCTGAAACAGACAGCTGCTTTCATGAGTCCCAGTCTGAATGAGCCATGATCACAGAGGAAAAAGTGATTAATAGCAAACGTCTACTCAACACTCTTAATAATATGTGAGAGTACCTCGTCAAAGAATATGTACCTGTATGGTGAGGCACATTTTAACATATTGTATGAAATGAGAGAAAAAATACTGATATTAATGTAGGCAAGCATGCGATGAGAAGAGATAATAACCGAATAGCAAAGCAAACCTTCATGTAGGAAACAACAGGTAAGAGGAAGATGCTGAGAAGAACATTGATGAGAGAGGCAAGAGCAGCAGGAATCTGCTCCCTCAATGAGATAGAGCTGCTTGCACAGAACAGAGACAAATGGCGAGATTTGATAAAATATCTTTAAAAGAATTTAAAACTGCTAGAACAAAAATTTAGAGGCGTATCTTGGTCTGCGCCCTATATGGGCCGGCTACGGCTCAAATAGTCAATAGATAGATATGCAGGCAACATCTTTATGTCCTGTAATCTACACTTTGAAAGCAGACCATTCTAGTCGAAATTTAAGTTCACTTGTCTTCATCTATGGAGATTTTAGATCTATGACACATTTAGAAGGCTGGCTAAATAATGTGTATCAATTGTTGTTCTTTTTTTGTTATTTACTGTGTGAGTGTGATAGCTTGCAGTGGTTTTGAGGTGGTCGGGCAATGAGAGAGAATTGATAATTGTTGACTATCAATGTGTGATGTATCAGAGAGAGAGGATAGGGGTGCATGTTAACTACAGTTCTCTTTCTAATGTTCCTAAATTGAATTATGAGAAAAACATCCAGTGGTAATAGACACAAAGCAGCTCATTGGCCTAGACCTTGCTATCATAACTTACCTCCCACATAGTCATAAACAAGTGCAATAAATATGACATGAGGTCATAACAGCTGGGACTGAAAATAAATAGAATTAAGACCAAAATCATGAGAATTAACGCAGCAGGTATACCAGAGAGCTCTGAGTGATCTCCAAGTCATAGAATTATGTAGGCGCGAAGGGGTTTGAGTGATGTGACATTGGTCTCTGGTCTAGGGTTCGATCCAGTGAACATTTTTCAAAAATGTAATCAGTAGTTTTGTTTTCTTTGTCACTTTACCCTTTCTTGGTCTCTGGGAAGTGAGATCTGATGTCTAGCCCTCTAGCAAAAAAAAACCAGAAAATGCCCTGTGCTAAAGAATCCTGGCCAGTTGAAGGTTTAAAAGAGTAGGTCAAAAATGGACGATGTACTGGCAAAGATTTTAAGCAAAATCTATTCATCCGTGTCGAGGGCAGATATAGTGCCTTTGTTGTAGACTAGTGACACGGGGCCCACTTAATGGGTGAAGGCGTAGAAAGAAGATACAGGAACTTGCATTCCGGTAACCATGAACAATTATCATTGAGTGCCATCTCCTCATCGAAGTTTGGCTTTAATAGGCTGTTGTGTCTTTTAGCATGCTCCAAAGATCTCATTTGTCTTGTTTGAATTGCATTTAGTACTTCTCTTTTCATTTGTAGTTATTTTAAGACTTCATTTTCTTTTCTTTCCATCCTATTCTTCGATATATCCACATTTCAAAGGCTTCAATTTTCTGTTCGGTTTACTTGTTAAATGTCCATGTTTCTGCACCGTATATGAATGTTGAACCACCACCGTCATAACATATTTGTACAATCATGAATCGCAATATTAGGAAGAAACAATCATCATTTTTTGGCCATATAATTAGAAGATAACAACTGGAATATATTGTAACAACTGGAAAAATTGAGGGACGAAGAGATAGAGGGAAACAAAGAGAGAAAATACCAGACAGCTTAAGAGAATAGCTTGGCAGAAGGTCAACAACAGAAATGATAAAGTACTGTCGAGATCGAAAGTTGTGGAGAGACATGATCACCTACGCCAGTAGGCCTGGTACTTGGTGATGAATGTTGAGAAGAACATTTTACTATTCCTAGCTTTAGCCCTGTTATTTGTTTTGATGTTAGTATATTTTTTGTGGCATTAAAATTTCTTGTTGCCATTCCTATTTTTTTGTTTATTTCAAGTTTACATTTTCAACCACTGGTTATAGTATGTGTAGCTCTGAACTGTCTCCAGGTCTATTGCTTCAACTTTGATAACCACTTTTAGGTTTATGGAGAATGGAAAGTTTTTTAAAAACTAAATTTTAACTTATGTGTTAATCCGTACTATTATATGGCTGTGAAACATGGAGAATGATAGTTATGAAGATTACAGATTTTCATTAATGGATGCTTGTGCAGAATAAAATGATGGAAAAGTACTAAGTTACAATAATTTATAACCGCTGGGACTGTGGATTAACCATAGGTTCAGCCTTGACCCAAAGCCAGTTACAGCAGGTGACATAAAGACAGGTGAGAAGAAGAATGAGATGTAGTTTAAACAAATAGTGACTAGGTGGTTCAAAGGTGAGACATGGGACTGTGGAAAGGAAGGTACAGGGTTCGATGTCGTGAGCATTTCCCAAACAGCGAAACCATGCTTTTCTTGTGAACTTACACTCCCCTTTGTCCTGGTAGTGAGATCTGATGCCTGGCCCTCTCGAAAAACATTTATTGCAGCTTTGCAATAATCTATGGACACGATGCATCCACAGCACTTAACATGTGAACGCAAAGAAACAAAACGCAGTTTGGTGAAACAATGCTCAGATTGTAGACAGGGCAGACTTTAGGCACCCTGGAACTAGCAAAAGGGAGAGATTTTATTCTTCCCATACAAATCAACTGGGAGCTATGATAGCTCAGTGGTTAGTGAACTGGACTACAAAGGACAAGAGGTAGGGTACGATCCCTTCCGGATTCACTCAGCCTTAAATGGGGGTACCGGATTTTTTTCTGGGAAAGTAAAGCGGCACGGGCGTAATGCCGACCACATTTTCCCAAAAATCATGTGCTGAAGGTCTGAAATTTATGGTCATTAACACCATATTCCCTATACACCACTGGGCGTGATGGGGGTACATTACTTTTTTTTTTTTATACAAGTCGACTGCCTTCACTAGCCGTAGTCGCGGGCCTATCTCTGGCGCCAATACGGTAACAGGCTAGCAAGCAGAAAGTGTATATTTTAGTGCTAATATATTCACCTCACACTGTATGCAGAAAGAAATACTTGACAGTCATGTGACATATATGATGTTAGTGCCCATATTTTACCACCTTTCTTTCCTGTTTAAAAATAAAATACTGGTAATTTCTTCTGGAGACGCTCACTTGGTGACTGAGGGATGTCGTCTGTCCTTATTGAGTTATTTGAGGGTCATCATCATTGCACTTCGAAATTAAATGCTTAAGAGAAATAAATGAAACATGTAAATAATTCAAATGCATAGGAATTATATATATTAGAGCAAGACAAATGAAATTTTTTGGTCATGTTAAAAGACACAAGCTTGTTCAATCTATACACTGAGCAAATCTTTAAAAACATCATAGAGATGCCAGGCCTACAAATTAATGGAAAGATAATCAATAACCTAAGATATGCTGACGATACTGTACTACTAGCAGAAAATCCTAAAGACCTACAACAATTACTTAATGAAATAAACACGACAAGCAAAAAATATGGACTAGATACGAATATTAAAAAGATTAAAACTATGATCATAAACAAAGAAAATACTCAAAACCCACAAGTGGATATCAAAATTGAAGGAATAGACCTTGAGACAGTTCAGAACTATAATTACCTTGGACATACTATAACCAGTGGTGGAAAATGTACAACTGAAATAAACAAAAGAATAGGAATGGCAAAAAGTAATTTTAATGTCATGAAGGACATACTAACATCAAAACATAACACTAGAGCTAAAACTAAGAATAGCAAAATGTTACATCTTCTCAATATTCCTATATGGTGCGGAAACATGGACATTAGACAAGAAAACAGAACAGAGAATTGAAGCCTTTGAAATGTGGATATATAGGTAGAATTGGATGGAAGGAAAAGAAAACAAACGACGAAGTCTTAAAACAACTAAAAATGAAAAGAGAACTTCTGAACACAATTAGAACAAGACAAATGCGATTCTTGGGCCTTGTTAAAAGACACAACAGCCTACTGAAAGTGATCCTGGAGGGGAAAATACAAGGTAAAAGAGGCAGAGGCAGACCAAGATTAACATGGACGAGTAACATCAAAAGATGGACAAATCAACCGATGACAACCTGCACCATCAAAGCAAGAGACAGAGTGGAATGGCGCTCCATGGTAGCCAACCTTCGTTGCGGAGACGGCACTCAATGATGATGAAAAGACACAACAGTCTAATAAAAGTAATATTAGAGGGGAAAATACAAGGTAAAAGAGGCAGACCAAGACTAACATGGACGAGTAACATCAAAAGATGGACAGGTCAGCCTATGACAATCTGCACCATCAAAGCAAGAGACAGAGTGGAATGGTGCTCCATGGTAGCCAACCTTCGATGCTGAGAAGGCACCCAATGATGATGATATATATATATACACACATATATATATATATATATATATATATATATTATTTTTGGCGTTCGCCAGCTTTCTCCTCTGGCAAAGTCCTTTGAGACTAGGAACTGAACTTTGCATGTAAAACCGTTTTTCCCTGGCAGCCTTGTGCACGGAAGTCCCTCTTCGCACAGACAGGTAACTTCTTCTCGGTCGATGTTACTAAAGTTTTTTTTTCCCGTCGTTCAATAATTCACGTTTCAAGCCGGGCCTTGCTGCTGAGACCAGAGGTGGTTGTCGCAGAGAGAAAATCCCATCTAATGCAGTTGGAATTTGAACTCACGACCTCTCGAGACCGGCGTCATGCCTCGAAACCAACCAATCCCCCAGGAACGATACTAACTTCAGATCTCTATCTCTCTCTCTCTCTCTCTCTCTCTCTCTCTCTCTCTCTCTCTCTGCGATCAGGACTCAATCAGAGTAGGATTCCAGACTCCCACATGAAGTCAGCTGTCAGGTTAAGTGTGTTCATCGCCCCAACAGACAGAACATCACAATTAGAGTCTGTCAGATCCACTCTTATTGAACACCCGTTAATACGTTGCACTGTGTTCTGCGCCAGTGGCCCAGTGCATCCGATTTCAGCCAGCATTTTATTCAGGTTCGCTTTCCTTAGCCTTTGATTGTCCCCAATCTTCCTGCAAGGTAGCAGATTGTCTTTTCTGTAGGGGGAGTCTGCCCTTAGATGGTCGGCCCTCCCAGGTTTACGAGCCCCATCTGCCCGAGTCACTAGAGGTGACTAACACAGACATGCACACACAAAGATATGAGATGTGACTAACACAGACATGCACACACAAAGATATGAGATGTGAATAACACAGACATGTACACAGCGATATGAGACATGACTAACACCTACACACATCAAGATATATGACACATGAATAACATAGACATGCACATAAAGATATGAGATATGACTGACATAGACATGCACACACAAAGATATGACACATGCCTAACATAGACATACACACAAAGATATAAGATATGACTAACATAGGCATGCACACACAAAGATATGAGATGTGACTTACATAGCCATGCACACACAAGGATATAAGATGTGTCAAACACAGACATGCACACACAAAGATATGAGATATGACTAACATAAACATGCACACAAAGATATGAGATATCCCTAACCCAGACAGGCACACACAAAGATATGACACATGACTAACACAGATACACACTAAGTTATGAGATATTACTAAATTCAGACGCACATAAAGATATGAGACATGATTAACACGGACACACCAAGATATGACTAACATGACACACACCTAGATATCAGCCATGGCTAGCACGCACACACACACAAGCTAAGATGTGAGCCATGGCTAGCACAGAAACACATCAAGAGATGAGCCATGACTAGCACAGAAACACATTAAGATATGAGTCGTGGCTTCACGGAAAAACACCAAGAAATGAACCAAGTCTAGCACATAAACACATTGAGGTATCCACATGCTTGGGTTAGTCTGCAGACTCTTCTTAACGTGTGAATCATCGACATACGAGATGCAGGCCCCGAATAACTGTTCACAGGTTTCGTTCAAACAGTTGTCCGGAGATTTGAGAGCAGTCTGACCCATAGAACGTTCCCTTGCATGCACAGTTCCCGGTTGACTGTTCACAGTATGTTTCCTTGCACGTACAGTCTGCACTTTCCGGGTCACATATGATGTCACAGCCATCAGAACACATCTGTTCGCACTGTAGCCCAAAATTACAATCGGGACAAGTGTCATTACAGGTATAGCCAGGATGTTTACATTGTAGACATTTTCCGGATTTTTCTCACATAAAGGACAGACACTGAGACAAGACCTGGAGCAGTCGTGTCCATAGATCCCATGAGAACATTTGCCGTGACACGTACCGATGATGACGTCGCAGCCTTTGCAACACCCGCTACACAATTTTCTGTTCTGTTTTCTTGTCTAATGTCCATGTTTCTGCACCATACAGGAATATTGAGATGTAACATTTTGCTATTCTTAGTTTGGTTGGTTGGTTGCGTTCGCCCGATGACTAAAGTATTCTAGAGTATCGTGGTAGACTAGAATATTCCTCTTCATCGTCCGTCCTTACAAGGACGTAGTGGACGTGTCTGCGTTGTGTTGTGGCTTGCAGTATAACTGTTATATTTGCGCCTTTCGGCCCAACACATCCGACTTCAGCACGACATTTGTGAGTACCGAGTTATCTTCCCTCTTCGATCCCTGCACGCTTGGCCAGACTAGACAGGTTAGCCTGTTACTGGAGGCACCACGGAGAGGTGGAGCAAGGTCTAAATGATTTTGGTTCACCGATCCTGGAGTCCTGTTATTTGTTTTGATGTTAGTATACGCTACCAGTTTGTAGTGGAAACAAAGCAGGCATTGACGTCAAATTTAGCTCCAGTGAAAGTCCACCAAGTTGTATGAGTTACAATAGAACTTGAAAGCTGAAGATGAAACCCCAAAACCCATGTGAGGAGTATACAATCGCACTAGCCATTTCGCAACTGTGGCTTATAATTGCAAATAAAAGCGCACTAAATGACACTATCGGAGTTTTCATCACTCGTGGTGTCTTGACACGTGTTTATTGATCAAGATGTTCAACTGCGCCTCTGCCATGCTTATTACGTAAAACATCATTCCTTTTCTTTCTTTCTTTACAATATGCACAATGTAGCGTATTTATGTTATAATTATTCGAAGGCCCCGGTATCACTGCAAACGAATTAAAATCCATAGTTGCTCAACCGCTCCTGCCAGTGGAATCATCAGAGTTAACATTTCATCGAATACCCAAACAAAAAAGAAGTTGCAGTCCCCATCGTAGCAAACATAGCACACGTCAAAAGACATAAGGCGTAGTAGCACCGATAGTGAACGCAACTGAACTGTCTTTCGACATACGATAATCGCATTTATGATAATTAATGAACGAGTTTATTCCTCTGGTCCTATCGTTGCGCCCCCCCCCCCCCCGGACATACACCAACAATGGCACTATGTGTCGTAAAGATAGTTTTTTTTTTTAAATGAACGAGTAGTTTTTCCTTTCGAGCCGACGACGAAACATACAGCAGACATCTTAGACTCTTATTTTCGATGATCTTTGTTATCAACTGTCAGACCTTGTACAGGACCCGCATTGTATCTCGGCATACTTCCTTGTTCGGGGTGAATCTCTCAATCTCGGTAAGGGAGCTGATCCCTGGTGTTGTTGCCTCTCTCCTTAATTGTTAATTTAAATGTTTTTTTTTTAGTGTCATTTAACAGTCAACTCTTTCTGCCAACCTCTGATTCCCACTTAAGGGCTTACTGCTCGATAATAAAACCAACAATTTAAAACGCACTATTATCTTATCATCCCAATGTGTCATACCGGTTGACTTGAGCGGTCATTACATTCAACAATTGTCTATCCACAATGTATATTATCAATTCTGTTGTTGCCTGTTGTCCGCGCCATGACACCAAGCTATATATTAACCTCTCTCTTTGTTGTCCGCTATCCCTGTATTTTCCCAGTTGCAACCAAGTATTTCAACTTTCCTCTTCTATTGATGTGGTCGAAAAATATAGATTTTTTACTTTCTGATATTTTTTAGGAGCTCTATTTTTATGTTGACTTCTTAGATAATTTTCTCATTAGTCTTTTTAACTGTCTATGTAATTTTAAACATTCTTCTGAGAAATCCCATTTATGTAGCCTCTAATCGTCTTTTTATTTGTTTGTCTACTGTCCATGATTCACTTCCATAGATAAGAATTGGCTCTATATAGCACCAACGAACTCTCTTTCTCACTTCTATTGACATAGACTTGTTGCACAAGACGTTTGTCATTTTCTGAAATTTTGTTTTGACCTGAGCTTTTCTGCTGTTTTTTTTTAACCATGTCATGTGAATTAAAAAAAAAACGGCAACTCATTGCTCCATCAAATCCCCTATGCACATCGTCTCAACTCATTCATTCTATTTCAAGATCTATAAAACGGACAAGGGGTTTATTATTTCATTATCTATCTATCACAGTTGCTATTTTCAATTGTGTGTGCATGGCTATGTTAGTCACATCTCATATCTTTGTGTGTGCATGTCTATGTTGGTTATATCTCATATCTTTGTGTGCCTGTCTATGTTAGGCATGTGTCATATCTTTGTGTGTGCATGTCTATGTCAGTCATATCTCATATCTTTATGTGCATGTTTATGTTAGACATGTGTTATATATCTTGATGTGTGTCAGTGTAAGTCATGCCTCGTATCGCTGTGTGCATGTCTGTGTTAGTCACATCTCATATATTTGTATGTGCATGTCTGTGTTAGTCACCTCTAGTGACTCGGGCAGATGGTGCTCGTAAACCTGGGAGGGCCGACCATCTAAGGGCAGAATACCCCTACAGAAAAGATCATCTGCTGCCTTGCAGGAAGATTGGGGACAATCAAAGGCTAAGGAAAGCAAACCTGAATAAAATGCCGACTGAAATCGGATGCACTGGGCCACTGGCGCAGAACACAGTGCAACGTTTTAAAGGGTGTTCAATCAGAGTGGACCTGGCAGACTCTAATTATGAAGTTCTGCCTGTGGGGTCCGATCAACACACTTAACCTGTCAGCTGACTTCATGTGAGAGTCTGGAATCCTGCTCTGGTTGAGTTCTGATCGCAGAGAGAGAGAGAGAGAGAGAGAGAGAGAGAGAGAGAGAGAAATAATTCCGCGAAATACCGTCATTTTGTAAATACCCACTAGCCATTTTGTGTGACCAATTTTCTTTTAAATTCAACAGTATATATTATATTACCATTAGTAAAAACTTGTAAACGAAAGATGGAACTAAATGAATGTTGCAGTTTGCAATATACAACCGCTGGCAGCTATTTGCGTTCACAACTTTCCCCTGTTGCTGTTTAACTCATTATCGGTCTATCTGAGTATTAAACTTGCCTGTCTAACACTAGACATGATCAATGTTTAAAATGAAAAACAAAGTAACAATTAACATGCGAACTCGATAACATTTCCCTAGCAGGATATAATTACAGTGTGACTACCAGGACCCCCAAGGCGAGGAGCATAGAATAAAGCCATTGTTAACTGCCACGCATGTAGGAGGTGACTAGGGTGGCTTGGAATCTTCGCCTGTGCAGTCGAGTAGGACGTTCACAGAACGACATTGTCAGCAGGATTTACCTATGCATTTTGGGAAATGCTGTGACCAAAAAAAAAATTGAGCGGATATGGGGAATTCCCGATTGCAATGGCACTGGATCCATGGATAGAATAGAACAGTTAGATCTGGGTCCCATATCTTTTATATCTTCCACCTCCTGTAGCAGTAACAACCAGTCAACTAATGAAGTTAAGCATCTGTAATACCTCCTCGTGTATCGAGTATCGTGGTCATGTGCATTCTAGTCTTGTCGTTGTTGCTTGATATGACCACTGCTGTTGCTGTTGAAGTGACGTCAAACGAGATAGGTATTGAGAAATGCTTGCCAAGTCCAAGGCCGAAGTTCTTGCACATAATAACCTACATTGACTCGGTAGTAACGTTGCTACTACCGCTGATCGCCATTACTGTCACGCTCTTCACGGTTGTTCTGTCCATCATACACAAGTCCCGGTGGAAGAAGCTCAGTGGCCTGCCGATGCTGGAAGTTTCCGAGCTGAAACCGATCAACGATTCTAGGTGGAGCTCAGTGCGAACTAGCGCCCAGGTTCGTGTGTTTAGAATGCTCTTTTCCTTGTCTCTACCTTACATCATCATGATGATGTAACCAGCCACGTAGCCTGATTTTACTATCTGATGCGGACTCAAAACTCAGGGGACATGAAATTGACATTCTCTGAAGGTCTTATCCGGCTGATCTTCCAGCACGTCGACCACGCCCACCATGCCTGCACGTTTTGGATCTTCGTGGTCGTCAGTAGAAACTTTACCAAGAACCTCAGACAAACTTTGGTGGACGTTACCAAGTGTATGTGTTAGTCGTGGCTTATATCTTGGTGGTTGTCTGTGCTAACCATGGCTCATATCTTTATGTGTGTATGTGATAGTCATGTTTCCTATCGTGGTGGGTGTCTGTGACAGCCATTGCTCAATTCACGGCGTAAATCCGTGCTAGTCGTAGCTCATATCTTAGTGGGAGTCTGTGATAGCCATGGCTGATATCTTGGTGGGTGTATGTGCTGGCCATGGCTCATATCTTGGTGTGTGTGTGGGCTGGCCATGATTCATATCTTAATGTGTGTGGGCTGGCCATGATTCATATCTTAATGTGTGTCTATGCTGGCCATGGTTCCCATCTTGGTGTATATCCGTGCTTGCCATGGCTCATATCTTAATGTGTTTCAGTGCTAGCCATAGCTCATATCTTAGTGTGTTTCTGTGCTAGCCAAGGTTCATATCTTGGTGTGTGTCATGTTAGTCATATCTCATATCTTGGTGTGTCCGTGTTAATCATGTCTCATATCTTTGTGTGTGTCTGTGTTTAGTCATATCACATATCTTAGTGTGTATCTGTGTTAGCCATGTGTCATATCTTTGTGCGTGCATGTCTGTATTAGCCATATCTCATATCTTTGTGTGCATGTCTATGTTAGTCACATCTCATATCCTTGTGTGCATGTCTATGTTAGTCACATCTCATACCTTTGTGTGTGCATGTCTATGTTAGTCATGTCTCATATATTTGTGTGTATGTCCATGCTAGTCACTTCTCATATCTTAATGTGTGTCTGTCTATATTAGTCATGTCTCATATCTTTGTGTGTTTGTGTTTAGTCATATCTTATATATTTGTGTGTGCATGACTGTGTTTAGTAATATCTCATATCTTAGTGTGTGTCTGTGTTAGTCACATCTCATATCTTAGTGTGTGTGTGTGTCTGTGTTAGTAATATTTCATATCTTAGTGTGTGTCTGTGTTAGTCACATCTCATATCTTAGTGTGTGTGTGTGTCTGTGTTAGTAATATCTCATATCTTGGTGTCTGTCAGTGTTAGTCACATCCCATATCTTTATGTGTGCATGTATGTGTTAGTCACCTCTAGTGACTCCGGCAGATGGTGCTCGTAAACCTGGGAGGGCCGACCATCTAAGGACAGAATCCCCCCACAGAAAAGACAATCTGCTGCCTTGCAGGAAGATTTGACAATCAAAGGCTCAGGAAAGCAAACCTGAATAAAATGCTGGCTGAAATCGGATGCTCTGGGTCACTGGCGCAGACACACATTGTAACGTTTTAACGGGTATTCAATCAGAGTGGATCTAACAGAGTCTAATTGTGATGTTCTGCCTGTGGGGGCGATTAACACACTTAACCTGACAGCTGTCTTCATGTGAGAGTCTGGAATCCTACTCTGATTGAGTCTTGATCGCAGAGAGAGAGAGAGAGAGAGAGAAAGAGAGAGAGAACTCCTCATCTCTTCAACTCCACTCACTGTTACGCTACGCTAAAATTCCACATCGCCACTGTTCCACCAGACGTAGTAAGTGACGCGCATAAGGGTTGTTCTGTTCTGTCTGATTTGTTCATATCAGATTTTATTTCCTGTAACCTGAAACTTTTTGCACACAAAGAAATGGAAGCACCGTTCGTACACAGTACGTCTACACACACGCACGCGCGCACGCACGCACGCATATATATATACATATATATATATATATATATATATATATATACATATATATATATATATATATACATATATATATATATATGTATATATATGTATATATGGGAGCCGCGATAGCTCAGTGGTTAGTGAACTGGACTACAAAGGACAACAGGTAGGGTTCGATCCCAACCGACGGCTTCCGGGTTCACCCAGCTTTAATTGGGTACCGGATTTTTTCTGGGAAAGTAAAGTTGTACGAGCGTAATACCGACCACATTACCCCCAAAAAATCGTGTGCTGAAGGTCTGTAAAATTTATTGTCACTAACACCATATTCCCTCCCTATACGCCACTTGACGTGACGAGGGCTCTTTACTTTTACTACGTCTATATATATTCCAAATGTTATGCCTTCACTCTACCTCTACGCTTTTTTTTTTCTTTTCATGGGTAGTACATTGGGGGTACTAGTGATATTGGTTTAGTTCAGTTGAGCTGACATGTGCATTTACTTGTCAGACTCGTTAGCTGATGTGGCGAGCTGCTATGGTCTTCTTTGATGTCTTGGGTTCTGTTGGATATAGTAGTGCTTGTCTATTCTAAAGGCTTTTCTGAGTCTTCTGTGCCTCATTTAGTACGTTACTCTTTTTATATATATATATATTTCAAGCTGTCCTTGACCTCTAGTGACTGGTCTGTAGTGCAATGACGTCGCTCCTGTACGGTAATTTAATGTTCCACCCCCCCCCCCCCCCCACGAGCTCTAGAATTTATGCGTAACTTTATAAATGAAGTAATCGAATGACATTCTGTGTTGGCGATCTGTTTGGATTTGGTGAAAGGTGTGCCCTGTTATGTACATCCTTAGTCAAATACCTTTCTCATCGCTAAAACGTTCATCGATAGTAGAAAAATCATAACTTGGTAGTCCACGTGTTGTAGTCCTGAGACGGGAACGCCGGGTCTGCTAAAGATGAAGTGTGTCGACCTCGACCCTCAGGTGTCCAACAGAACGCAGATATCACAGTGATACAACATGACGCAGATCTCACAGTGATCCATCAGGACACAGATCTCACAGTGATTCAACAGAACGCAGATCTCACAGTGATTCAACAGAACACAGATCTCACAGTGATACAACAGGGCACAGATATAACAGTGATACAACAGGGCACAGATCTCACAGTGCTACAACAGGGCACAGATATAACAGTGATACAACAGGACACAGATCTCACAGTGATTCAACAGGGAACAGATCTCACAGTGATACAACAAGGCACAGATCTCACAGTGATACAACAGAACACAGATCTCACAGTGATAAAACAGTACACAGATCTCACGGTGATACAACAGAGCACAGATCTCACAGTGATACAACAGAACACAAATCTCACAGCGATACAACAGGACACAGATCTCACAGTGATACAAGAGGACACAGATCTCACAGTGATACAAGAGGACACAGATCTCACATTGATACAACAGGACACAGATCTCACAGTGATACAAGAGGACACAGCTCTCACAGTGATACAACATGACGCAGATCTCACAGTGATTCAACAGGACATAGATATCACAGTGATACAACAGGACACAGCTCTCACAGTGATACAACATGACACAGATCTCACAGTGATACAACATGACACAGATCTCACAGTGATACAACAGGACACAGATCTCACAGTGATACAACAGGACACAGATCTCACAGTGATACAAGATGACACAGATCTCACAGTGATACAACAGGGCACAGATCTCACAGTGATAAAACATGACGCAGATCTCTTCAGTGGTCCAACAGAAAACAAAAAGTGTCCGAAAAAAAAACAGTAAAAATATCCTCAAGAGAAACAATATCAACGCAACCTGGATTCAGGAAACACACCGCAATAAATCCCTGAAATTCCCCCTTCGTGGCTTTGTGTGTTTGCAGCATGATATACCGACAAGAATAAAATGAAGGATTATCACTTTTGTCAAAAAATTTATCCCGTCTGCAACAAATAGATCCACCAACAACGAGCTGGAATATTTCACTATCAGACACCTCCATTCTCCACCATACACATCCATTAGCCATCAGACACCCCCATTCTCCACCAGACACCTTCATTCTCCATCAGACACCTCCATTCTCCATCATACACCTCCATTAACCATCATACACCTCCATTAACCATCATACACCTCCATTAACCATCAGACATCTCCATTTTCCATCATACACCTCCATTAACTATCAGACACCTCCATTCTCCATCATACACCTCCATTAACCATCATACACCTCTGTTCTCCATCATACACCTCCATTAACCATCATACACCTGCATTAACCATCATACACCTCCATTAACCATCATACACCTCTATTCTCCATCATACACATCCATTAACCATCAGACACCTCCATTTTCCATCATACACCTCCATTAACAATCAGACACCTCCATTCTCCATCATACACCTCAATTAACCATCAGACACCTCCATTAACCATCGTACATATCCATTAACCATCAGACATCTCCATTCTCCATCGAGCACCTCCATTAACCATCATACACATTGACATATATATATATATATTTATATGGACGTCATGGGACGCACCAAAATGGCAGCTTATTTATATTCGAGCTATGGACTAAGCAATGTTTAAATTGAACACCACGATATATGTTATTGCAGCGAGTTGGCAGATTTTTGAAAATGTTTTCAAGGGTTTGAACATAAATGTTTGTTCACAGTTCGTTAACCTTCGCTGTAGATAAAGTCGTTAATTCGATGGCTTCGTTTCAGACATTTTTGACGTTGGTAGCTAAGGACCTAACTTGTGCAAACGGATGGCATTGGCAAGGATCATTTTGAATCTATGAAGTGGGCTCATTGTGTGTTTAACTCAAAAGCAAATGTGCTTTTTAACCAAAGACCTTTTTGGGGGACTCAATGAAGATATCCCCGATGGAAGAATAAATTGTACTATTAGTCCCATAAATGATTCGCTTCCAGAGGTTTATGATGTAAACAAAGCAGTTTTGTCATTACAAGTGAATAATGTCCACACCGATAATTGGTCAGGATTGTGTAGCAGCAGCAACTTTATAGCGAACACAGAAAACATCATAGGATTGTGCTGTTCTGAAACAGCTATGCCATGCTACCCTAGAATTGCCTTTAATGGGATTAATGTGACCACAAACCACTCTCCGTGTGTGTGCCACATATTTACACCCCAGAAAGAAATACTGAATATAACAACATCATATGCCGTCTGTGATATTAATGACCACAGACCAGGAGCCTCCAGTATGATTGATAAAACTGTTGCACCAAGCATTTCATCAGCAGAGCCATATCTATGGAATGTTAATCTGACATTGTTCTTGAATGATGTCCAAGTTAATGAGACATCAGTATCGTGTGGCGGCAGCTACAAGAAGGGAGCGGAGAACATCAAGTTCTGCTGCTATAAAGGAGACTTGCCTTGCTA
The DNA here is from genome assembly GCA_032433765.1 of Megaustenia siamemsis. Lineage (NCBI taxonomy): Eukaryota > Metazoa > Mollusca > Gastropoda > Stylommatophora > Ariophantidae > Megaustenia > Megaustenia siamemsis. Next base: position 35,118,498 of record JAVIAB010000024.1, read on the forward strand.
TCCCAGAATTGCCTTAAATGGGATCACTGTAGTTGAAAACTTCTCCTCTTGTGTAAACTACACATTCACATCTAAGAGTGAATCAGTGAAGGTCACAATATCATATTCTCTCTGTGGTTTTACTAACTACAGGTCATGTGGCTTCTGTTGGATTGGAAATGATAACTTACCACCACTGTGTGTCTATATGTTTGGAATTGGAGTCATCAATGACGGCCTAACATCATCAAGTGCTATGACGATCATCATTTTCGGGAGGACGTGAACTCCCATGGTATATGGTGGATAGGCGGCAGGAACCATTGAAGGCTATGTCTGAAAAGTGTTACTTCTTGCATTTTCCTCATATTCCAAGTCCGGCTTGTTGCAGGAGCTACTGAGTTAAGTGCTCTGTGCATACCGTGAGTTGTGTGTCTCATCCGTTTTGATCCTGCTTCGATATCCCGCTTGTTTACGATGAATGATGATATCGTATGACAGGGAACAGTTGGCTATGTTCACTTTCTGCGCGGTTTCGCCTTATGTCTTTTGGCGTGTGCTGAGACTGCTACGATGGGGACTACAGTTACCTTTCTTTGTTTGGGAGATGAGTTGGCAATTCGGATGATTCCACTGGCACGGGCGGTTGAGCAATTATGGATTTTAATTCGTTTGCTGTGATACCGAGGCCTTCCATAACCAATAACCAATAACACCTCCATTAACCATCAGACACCTCCATTAAACATCGTACACATCCATTAACCATCAGACATCTCCATTCTCCATCATACACCTCCATTAACCATCAGACACCTCCATTAACCATCATATACCTCCATTAACCATCAGACACCTCCATTAACCATCATACACCTCAATTAACCATCGTACACCTCCATTAACCATCATACACCTCAATTAACCATCATACACCTCCATTAACCATCGTACACCTCCATTAACCATCATACACCTCCATTAACCATCAGACACCTCCATTCTCCATCATACACCTCCATTAACCATCATACACCTCCATTAACCATCGTACACATCCATTAACCATCAGACATCTCCATTAACCATCGTACACCTCCATTAACCATCAGACACCTCCATTAACCATCGTACACCTCCATTAACCATCAGACACCTCCATTCACCATAACAGAACATGATTGAGCGATCCAAAACTCCAAACAAGGAATATGTGAAGGAAAAAATTGCAGCACAAAGGAAATGATACAAAATATAGAATAAATCGGCAAAGAAAATCACTTTCTAATTTACAAACCAATCGTGGAGTTTCGATAAATTTCCAGAGAGATTGGGAGAAACAATCGATCTACCCATAATAAAGAAAGGGGAAAAGCCAAAATTGGTAAATAAAGCTACACACAAATCAACCCACTCTGAGTGGAAACAGTTGTAAACATCAGACTGTTGAAATACCTGGAAGAAAATGATCTCATAGCAAATCTTCAGCCTTCAAAAAAAAAAAAAAAAAAAAAAAACTTCAACACAGAAGACCAACTTGTTTACTTAGTCCAAAAGATAAAAAGGGCTTTTCGGTAAAAGAAAAATGTAACTAGCGGTATTTGTAGATATAATATTATTGGATAAAGTGTGAGAATAGATCCCTTGAAGTTACTGAAGCCCTTCCCACACCTCGGAGGGCATTGATGACATCCGTCCGATCCATTGGTTGACCGTCTTCAACGATAGCGCAGCTAGCCAACCTGTTCGCTTTTTCATTTCCCCGTACTCCCGAATGTCCAGGAACATAGACAAAGTTGACCAACCCTACGTATTTTTGACTTCTGCAATGACTTTACCCATTGCCTGCGTACAGAGCCCGCCACCACTTTTTTTTTTTTAAATCATGCTCATCGAATCACTCAGTATGCAGGGGTGGGTGTAGTCTTGTGACTGTAACTAAATAAATGCCTTGGTCACTGCCTTCACCTCCATCGTCATGCTACTCGCGGTCATGACGTATGCACCACTGTCTTCCTTGACTATTCTGCTTACCGAGCGAGCTGTAAATGCCCTATTTGCTGTATTACGGATCTGTCTGTATAGGTGACTGCATCTTCCTCATCGGTGTTATCAAAGATGGCACCATTGACTTCCCCATTGATCACGACTGAGTTATGTTCCCTACATTTCCTGTCGAGCGTGACAATAATCATCACCATCATTGAGTGCCGTCTCCGCATCAAAGGTTGGCTACCATGAAGCGCCATTCCACTCTGTTTCTTGCTTTGATGGGGCAGGTTGTCATAGCCTGACTTGTTCATCTTTTGATGTTACTCGTCCATGTTAGATTTGGTCTGCCTCTTATTCCTTGTATGTGTGGACCAATACACGAGAAAATGCACGAAAGGAATGACGTAGGCTCCGGTCACTCCTCGCCAGCATTGGTATCTTTAAACCCACAAACCTGTTTGATGACACCTTCTGTTAGGTCCACCCATGATTTGCCTCTCTTTAGCCTGGCACTTTTCCTTGTGCCAAGCTTGTGGTGCAATGCATATGATTAGTTAGCTATGTAGTGCTTATGTTATTTACTTATATATATATATATATATATATATATATATATATATATATGTGTGTGTGTGTGTGTGTGTGTTCTGTTGAAGGCCTATTGAGCCGAAACGTGGTTAAAATTTGTGTCGTACATTAATTACGTAAAGCTTTAACCATATTATTTTTTCCCTTTCTTCTTTACAATCAGCTTTACCGCAGCTTCGCATTTGTATGCATTTCTTTGCCTTGACGCATGTTCTTAATTAACACTTAACCATGAATTACACTATGCCTGTTAATTGATTTCTCGTTTGAACATACTGGTAATATATAAAATGTCCCTTTGCACACTTTTACTTACATTCTGGGGCTAGCTATTCAGAGGGGACAACAGAGGCCACAACTCCTCGCATATTTTATCACAACACATAACACAGTCACATTTCAGCTCAAATGTCAATGTACAACCGTAGTCATTAGTATAGTCGTGAGAGAGTTCAAGTAATTCAAGCTGTTACTAATAAATAGGCTTCACTGTCTATGGAGGTCAAACACAGTACAATAGTACAACGACATCTATCGACCTTTGCAATGTGTTTGAAAACTAGGTAGGTCACTTCTGAAATCAGCTCCTCGTTGTCATGACAACATATGAACGACTTGTCAGTTAGCGTTCTATCTCTTTATTTAAACATATAGAAATAAAGCCAATAGGAGGCGACCTTATCTAGTACCTACTTACAAAGTAAGTTTTACGTCTTTTATATAAACAACTTGAACAAAACTGTAAGAGATGCTTATTAACAGCAAAACATTTATGTCATTTCAATGTTTACAGACCTCACTCAGTGAGTTACAAACATTACAAACATTGAGAAAATAAATTTCAATAAACTTGTAAATGCATCAGTAGTATCTTCAGTTGAGGGAATACATCTGGAGACAGTCCAGAGTTACAAATACCTGAGACATATTATAACTGATGATGGAAAATGCAAAACTGAAATAAACAAAAGAATAGGTATGGCAAAAAGTAATTTTAATGCCATGAAAAATATACTAACATCAAAACAAATAACACCAGGGCTGAAACTAAGAATGGCAAAATGTTACATCTTCTCAATATTCCTGTATGGTGCAGAAACATGGACATTAGACCAGAAAACAGAACAGAAAATTGAAGCTTTTGAAATGTGGATTTATAGAAGAATAGGTAGAATTGGATGGAAAGAAAAGAAAACAAACGAAGAAGTTTTAAAACAACTAAAAATGAAAAAAAAAACTACTAAACACAATTAGAGCAAGACAAATGGCATTTTTTGGGGCATGTTAAAAGACACAGCAGTCTAATAAAAGTAATATTAGAAGGGAAAATACAAGGTAAAAGAGGCAGGGGCAGACCAAGACTAACATGGACGAGTAACATCAAAAGATGGACAAGTCAATTTATGGCAACCTGCACCATCAAAGCAGGAAACAAGAGTGGAATGGCGATCCATGGTAGCCAACCTTCGTTGCGGAGACGGCACTCGATGATGATGATTACAGAAAACTAAAAAAAAAACATTGAATGATGAGAAGTAAAGTGTGAGTTGGGAATGAGAAAAAGAAAGAGACTATCGAGAATATAAGCACTTATGAGTAGTGCGCATGGTGCGGAGCTGAATATAATATGCTTTGATAACATAGTAATATAAATGTAATATAAATAACCTTTATTAATCACTTTAAAAGATTGCCCACTAAAATCAGTTCAGAAATGCACGTATCTTGGATCCACAATTACGCAGACCACTTCTCTTGATGATGAAATAAAGAGCCGAATTGGTAAGGCTACTATGACTTTCAGCAAACTCACAGAAAGGGCCTGGAACAACACGAAACTAACACTAAAAACCAAACTCTTAATATATCAAACGTGTGTGCTTAGCACACTATTATATGGATCTGAAACCTGGACAACATACTGAAATCACGAAAAAAGACTAAATGTCTTCCACATGCGATGTCTCCGCTGAATAAAGCACATCATATAGTAGGATACAATAACCAACTTAACAGTCCTGTAACGTGCTAAGACCCCAGCAATCATGCTGATGCTCAGAAGTCGAAGACTAAGATAGTTGTAGCACATCCAGCGAATGGAAGAAAAACGCATTCCCAAGCAAATACTATATGGTGAACTAATACACGGATAAAGACAAATCGGCAGATCGATTTACGATATAGAGATCCTATATCTACGATATAGAGATATCTGTAAATCATCTCTGAATGACTTCTCCACACGTGAATATGATTGGCAACATCTGACAAGTGATCGCACATCATGGAGAACATGTATAAAGAATGGCATAACATTGTTGTTGTTGTGTTGCGTTCGCCAGCTTTCAACTCTGACGAAGTCACTAGAGACTAGGAACTGAATTTTGCGTGTTAATCCATTTTTCCCTGGCAACCGTGTGCACAGGGGTCCCTCGCCGCAGCACAGGCAGATAACTCCGACTTTGGAGGTACTCATGTTTTTTTTTCCGTCGATGAGTAACTGGCGTTTCAAGCCGGGCCTCGCTGTTGAGACCAGGGGTGGTTGTCGCAGAGAGAAATCATAAATAAAAATCCCAACCGGTGTAGCCGAGATTTGAACCCACAACCTCTCTGTCCCGAGGCCGGCGTCTTGCCTCGAGACCAACCAGTCCCCCATGGACTTGGAATATGAGGAAACTGCAACAAGGAACACTTTTCATGCATAGCCTGCAATGGTTCCTGCCGCCTATCCACCATATACCAGAAGTTCACTTCCTCCCGAAAGCTATGATCGTCATATTTCATTAAAATGTAATAGCATCATTTGAAGCTGTACTAAGGTAAAACCTAGAAGATAAAAGACTCATGACAAAAGATGGAAAACCATGAGGATCAGTGGACCTGACTTGTTCATTCTGTGGCCGCGTGTCAAACATTGGTAGAATTAGCCACGAGAGAAGCTGTTCGATAAAAACAAAACCTCAAAAAATATACAATAGCCTCCACTAGACTGTCTGACAAGACGAAAGGGCCATGCATTATAAGTGTGTGCTTTTGTGTGACACCAAAGGGGTGCATGGGCATTTGCAGCACGTTCGGCAGGCAGCACAGTCAAAGAAGACAGTGGTGCATACGTTATGACCACCAGTAGCATGACGATGGAGGTGATGGCAGTGACAAGGGCATTCACCTGATTAGAGTCACAAGACTACACCCACGCCTGCATACTGAGTGATTCGATGAGCATGATAAGAAAAGCGGATGCGGGATCTGTACGCAGGCAATAGGTAAAGTCATTGCAGAATAAAAAAAAATACGCAGGGTCACCGTTGTCTACGTCCCCAGCCATGCGGGAGTACGGGGAAATGAATGAGCAGACAGGTTGGTTACCTACGCTATCGTTGAGGACGGTCAACCAAAGGATCGGGCGGACATGAGTCCACGTCACTCATACGGGATGAAAGAGATGGGAGTCAAGATTGGCACAACCAGGAAAGTATAAACTTAGTGGGCTTATAAGACTTATCCACCTACACACAACTGGATTCGTTAGTCGCCGGGCAGTGCGAGAATTGCTGTGGGCGGGATCTGAACACCTATGTACATGTTCGGAGTGCAATGATGATGAACCGCAAATAACTCAATGTGTGCTTTCAATCACATTTTTGTTTAGAACAATTAACCAAATAATGTACAAACCATTATAATTGTTTGTCAGTTAAATTCGTAGAAATTGCGTTCAGTAAAATCGAGAATTTGCTAAATTACTGTGAGTTAAAACTCAGCTAAAACCACTAATTCGTATCTAAACAAATAATGATAAACAGCGCAAACATGTATACAGAAAAGCACAGGAATCCACTTTATACACTGTAATTATCTGTACAGACATGAAATTAAAGTCAAATTATATCAATGTACACTATTTCGCAATAGTGGTATGTCTACATGCAAACAACCACCACCAAAAACATCCAGAGCTATTAAACAAGCTAGAAAAAAAAAACAAAACAAAATACAGAACAAAGCCGCAACCAATGAACATCGAGGTGTTTTTACAACCGACCAATAAAATTGTTTGCTTACATTAATCCGTCCAATGAAAACTTTCACGTAAGGTGGCGCTGACATGTTTTACTATTCCGTGTTTCTTCCTGCCAGAAGAAGGATCGTTCTAAATTCCGATAGAGAAAATATTGTTAGCAGTTTACAAGCCTTCGTTTATTAATTCTACAGCGTACACAACAAACACAGGAGTCGAAGCAGCGATTTGAAGAATGTAAGTAGTGATTGTCTGACATGTTTAGATTGTTGTTGTTTACAGGTTTTCGTAGTATCCAAGCAACAATATTCCTATTATAACCTATTCAACTTGTTTACTGTCTGATGAGAGCTACTGTTCCTCCAACGAAGATGATGCTGTACTGTAGACGTAGTAGTCTCGTCTGTAGTTCACTGTGTCCTGCATCGTTTGTGGTACCGATGTTAGTGTGTTACCATTCAATTCATTGGCAGTTCGTTTTGCTCAGATTAATTTAGGCTCCCTCGAGTGTATTTTATCTTTTAGAACTAGGAGTTGGAGTTAAAATAGAATAACTATATATATATACTATATCTTTTCTTATTCTTATATCTTACTTTTCTATGAACCACACCTTTTAAAGTTAAGATAAAATAAATTACTTTAAAGACGGGGGACAATGACATGTATCATTCATTGTATGTTAAATCATAAAATCATGTCACATTATTTATTTTATAGTTACAAACTTTTATTATATATATTATATATAATACAATACAACAATGAAAATACATAATTAAGTAATTATTGTCATCATCATCATGTTGCATACTTTGATAATAAAAATAAATAATATGTTATGATAACTATAACTACTGTTGTTACAGGTCTTGGTAATGTTTTTCATGCACTGTTTATGTTCTGTGTTCATAAAAGATTATGTCTGGAAATGTAAACATCACAAATGGAGGAAGATAATCTGATTTGGCACTCAGATATTGGAGTCATTGATTGACTAGGCTCACGAATGGTTGTTTGTAAAAGCACCATTATGTTGGTGTTTATAAATAATATATATGGGCAGTTTGATATGTAGGTTGTTGTTTTTTATTTTTATTTTACTGAAGGGCACATATTGAGCATGTGAAGTCAAGCTTACTGTAGTTCAGTGTAGTGTTCCATTTGAAAATGCCAGATGTGAGATATAGTGATTTTTGATATGCAGTCAAACAGAATACTATTACCATATTATTACATTGAATGCAAGGTATGGTTGGTTGTTATTGTTCATTATTACTGTACAATCTCCTGTCAGGGTCTCTCTTGTATTGCATACATTCAAATACAGCTATTAAAAGAAAGGTCTCTACTAATTTACATCTTCATGTGAACACAGGGTAGGCCACAGTCAACTATAGTAAATCTATAGTTGGTTGTGGGCAGGCCAAGTTGTTAATGTACAGTTAAAGTTTATGCGTCAATTAAATCGATAGTAAACAAAAATAAATTAATATATAATGTCACTAAAAAAAATAACCCTTTGGGATTAGGTTAGGGAAAATTAACTCCTTGAAATCCATAAGTTTGAAAACCACATACAGTCCTTCCGCATTGTCCACCATATCACAAGAAACTGTAGTAATTCTCATGTTACAAATAATTACATTTATATTGCTTTAATACTAGCACTATATTCTGTGGTAACTCTTATATTTGGCTTTTAAATGCGGGTTAAACTTTATTTGTTTTGGTCACTTTCTATTTTGAAAATCATTCTCATTCATATTATTATATTAGAATATATTGTGGACATTTTGAATGTGCAAAGATCTTACATGAGCTCCTTTCTTTAAAAATAATATTTGTTATGTGTTTAAATGCTCTGTTTTTGTAATTTCTTTTTTCCTTGAAAGTTAATATTAATATATTTAAATATTGATTGACATAATTGACCACACTGCTCTCAGAAAAATAGAAAGTGTGTAACTGTGTCAGCTTTAATGAAGAGAATGTGTGATGATGGTCCCAATAGCTTACTGGTTGTCTTATTCCCATAAAGATAGAACTTTCAATTTATGCTCACCTGGCTGCCTCCACCTTTGTTATGTAATGTTTTTGTAGTGTTTCCTTGATCTTACCACTTCATCTTAGTAGGGGGTGCCTTGGGCTCTGCCTCCATCTCCTTTTTTTAAATTTTATGCATGAATTATATAGAATCACAGATTTTCTTTAGGTGTGGTGCCCATTTTATTTCTTTATAGCGTTCTGTTGCCAGATTTGTTCTTACTTTATGGCGAACATATTATGAGATCAATAATAGACAAAAATGGAATTGAAGTCAATGTCATAACATCAACAGTCATGGATTACACAGTCTTAATAGCAGAGATGGAGAATGAACTACAACAGATGATAGGCATAATAGTGAAAGTAAGTAAAAAGAAAGATCTCTGTCTGTCTGAATTGTAAGAAAACAGAAGTAATGGTCATATATAAAAAAAATCATCACCACTAAGCAAAATAAAAATAAACAGGAGAAATTTATAACAAGTGCAGAGAATCTTGGGCAGAACAATAACATCTGACGAAATACAACAGAAATAGAAACAGAATAGCTCAGGTCAAAATAGCATTTCTGAAAATGAGAAACATCTTGTGCAACAAGTCTATGTCAATAGAGTGAGAATGAGAGTTCACCGGTGCTATATAGAGCCAATTCTGACCTATGGAAGCAAATCATGAACAGTAGCCAAACAAATGAAAGACAATTAGAGGCCACAGAGATGGAATTTCTCAGAAGAATGTTGAAAGTTCCTCTGGGCAACTGAAAAGACCAATGTGGCCAACACAAAAAGGGAGCTTCTAAAAAAACACCAGAAAGTACAAATCAACATTCTTCGGGCAGATCATGAGATGAGGAAAGTTGGAATATTTGGTTACAGCTGGCAAAATACAAGGAAGGAGAGGTTGTGGATGACAAAGAGAGAAGATAGTAGTTGTTTAGATTGTTGTAGTGGAATAGAAAATGGCAAATGACAGAATTTATACGATGCACTGTGGATAGAAAATTGTGGAAGGACATGATCACCTACATCAGCCAGTATGGCACATGATATAGTTTAAGATTGATTATGTAACAATTGTTCTTTTGCATCTGTTTCCATTCAGTCACTTGCAGTCTAATTTCAGATTTTGTCTTCTCTCATGAACTAAATGTGTTAAGACCAAGGGGCATAGTATTTTACTCAGGAATCTTATTTCTTCTTCTTCTTTCCTTCCTCATTTGCCTTTCAGCGTTGATGGGAGATAAACTTGCGGTCTTTTGCTCTTCTGTTCGCCTCTGCTGCTGTTATGTTTCCTAGTGCTTCTAATATTCCATCCATCCATCTTTTTCATGGTCGACCATTGGGTCTGGTATTCTCTCAAGGTTTGAAGGCTCATTGTGCTGTGTTTTTATCTTTCTTTCTTATTTCTGTGATGATTAATTTCATTGATTAATCTTCCATCATTAAACCCGTTGAATAGTATAGTAGTTATTAATCAAAATTTAACTTTTGGTACTATTTTTACTGCTTATATTACCGTTGTTGAAAGTAAACATTACTGCTAAGTAATTTGTTTAACATCACAATTGCTTATATTAACTTATCACAATATATTAATTTTAGTTCTTGACAGGTATTTTAGTTCCTATCGGTTTTATCTATCATGTGACTTAGCTAATACTCTTCTGTCATTTCTGTGTATTTGATTTTCTTTGTCATAGCTTGTTTGCATTATTTAAATGTTGTTTATCTGCCTTGTCCAGAATTAAAAAGGGCTATGTTTAAAATGAGCATACATTGTGTTGTGGCATAAGTATACTTGGCCCTTTGGTCTAACATATCTGATTTCAATACTACATTTTATGGACACTGGATTTGCCATACTTTTTCCATCCCTACTCACTTGACTTGACTAGTTAGTCTTTTTTCTTCAAGGTCAACACAGATTTGGTGTAGAGTTTTTAATCATTTCTGATACTCTGGGTCTTTTATCAGCGTCAACACAGAGAAGATTTGGTCAGTCGTGGGTTCAAACCTAGGACATGAGACTGAACCTTTTATTAGATTGGCCTTTAATCTGATAATTTTTTTGGGCATAAGGTTACTGCAATTTATGCTATGTCAAATATTTCCTTCAGTTATTACTCTATAATATAATAATTACCTAAAAATATCTTGCATTACTCTATATTATCATAATTATGTCAAAATACCTAAGTTATTTGCTTTGTAAGTTATTTTTTTAAAAATGCACATTTATCTGCTAATTAAAGTGCAGTGATTTAAGGAGTGTTTGTTAGTAAAACTTGCCTCCTGGTGACAGTCTATTATACTTCTACTTCGTGGTAAAGAGAGGAAATTGATTAGTTAAATCACTGTTGTCATAGCAGCCAGGAAGCTTGTTGCTGAAGTGGTCTACCTAGGTTTTTTTTTTCTTTTTCGTTCTTCCAGCTTTTACCTCTGATGAAGTCCCTAGAGACTAGGAACTGAATTTTGCGTGTTAATCCATTTTCCCTGGCAGCCATGTGCACAGGGGTCCCTCACCACACAGGCAGATAACTCTGACTTTGGAGGTACTCATATTTTTTTTCCGTCAATGAGTAATTGACGTTTCATGCCGGGCATCGCTGCTGCGACCGGGTTGGTTGCCGCAGAGAGAAATCATAAATAAAAATCCCAACCGGTGCAGCCGGGATTTGAACCCACAACTTCTCTGTCTCGAGGTCGGCGTCTTGCCTCAAGACCAACCAGTCCCCCACCTAGGTTTCATACACATTGCAAAGTTGATAGATCTTGTGCTGTAGTCTGATTTGCGTAGATATTCAAGCATGTTTATTAGTAATGGCTCAAATTACTTGAACTATATCACAGCTTTAAGGAAAATGGTGGCTGGTTGTACATTGACATTTAGCTTACTGAGCTTGAATGTTATTGTGTGTTATGTATTGTGCTTAAATACTACTATTATAAAATATTATCATAGCCTCTGTTTGCCTTCTCTGAATATCCATTGCTGGAAAGCATACAATTTTAATCAATTCTGATACTCATTGCCAGCTATGAGTCATTGATTTTTGTCAACTTGTGGGATGTTTCAAGCTTGTGTATTTTATGAAGCCATGTTTTTTTTCTGCTTTTTGTGCATTTTAATCTTCAACTATAAATTTTCTCAGTACTTACCACAGATGTATGAAATATTAATTCTCTTTATCTTTCTTACAATCTTTGTCTAGTCTGCTTTTTTTGGCACAACATTAATGATCTTGTTACATCATTATTATTGTTATATTTTAATATTTTGATGTTTGAGATGTGATATTGATTCACAGGAGGTATGTCATCTCTAAGGTATGTAATCTTCTTTGCAGTTTCTTTGATTTCTCTTGCTGTCACATTTACATGTATTTTTAGTATTCTGACCGTGCATCATTTTGTGGAAGTATTGTTGGTCTATAGACCAACTATTTTCATTGCTGTGTGGATTGTGTAATTGTTTTTTCTTGTTATGTGTCATGTGTCCAAAGTATTCTTTTGATTGCTTCTTCATATATTTTACTGTGGGATTTATTCACTGCAACTCTTCTTGGTTCTTCACTTCTAATTTTGTCTCTGAAACTGCTTGCATCATACGTCTGATACAGTTCATTTGAGTTTGATTGCTCTTGAATCTAATGTCCAAGTTGAAACATTGATAGCACAGTTGTGCTGAAGAGTGCACTTTGAGCCTCTCTTGTAATTTCTCAGTTGGTCAGTAACAGTACTTTTCGGCCAATACTCTTACACATCTTACTGCCTCTTGAATCCTTTTCTTTGACCTTTTTATTAACAATTGTTACAAGACTGCCTTAACAAATAAAAATAGAACCCCATCATACCATGTGACAAAGGAATAGAGCTCCATCATACCATGTGACAAAGGAATAGAGCCCCATCACACCATGTGACAAAGGAATAGAGCCCATCACACAATGTGACAAAGGAATAGAGCCCATCACACCATGTGACAAAAGAATAGAGCCCATCACACCATGTGACAAAGAAATAGAGCCCTATCACACCTGTGACAAAATAATACAGCCCATCACACCATGTGACAAAAGAATAGAGCCCCATCACACCATGTGACAAAGAAATAGAGCCCCATCACACCACGTGACAAAAGGAATAGAGCCCCATCATACCATGTGACATAGAAATAGAACCCTATCATACCATGTGACAAAGGAATAGAGCCCCATCACACCATGTGACAAAGGAATAGAGCCCATCACACCATGTGACAAAGGAATATAGCCCATCACACCATGTGACAAAAGAATAGAGCCCATCACACCATGTGACAAAGAAATAGAGCCCTATCACACCTGTGACAAAATAATACAGCCCATCACACCATGTGACAAAAGAATAGAGCCCCATCACACCTGTGACAAAAGAATAGAGCCCCATCACACTATGTGACAAAGAAATAGAGCCCTATCACACCATGTGACAAAAGAATAGAGCCCCATCACACTATGTGACATAGAAATAGAGCCCCATCACACCACATGACAAAAGAATAGAGCCCCATCACACCATGTGACAAAGAAATAGAGCCCTATCACACCTGTGACAAAATAATAGAGCCCATCACACTATGTGACAAAAGAATAGAGCCCCATCACACTATGTGACAAAGAAATAGAGCCAAATCACACCATGTGACAAAGAAATAGATCACTATCACACCATGTGACAAAGAAATAGAGCCTATCACACCTGTGACAAAATAATAGAGCCCATCACACTATGTGACAAAAGAATAGAGCCCCATCACACTATGTGACAAAGAAATAGAGCCCCATCACACTATGTGACAAAGAAATAGAGCCAAATCACACCATGTGACAAAGAAATAGATCACTATCACACCATGTGACAAAGTAATAGATAACTATCACACCATGTGACAAAGAAATAGATCACTATCACACCATGTGACAAAGAAATAGATCACTATCACACCATGTGACAAAGAAATAGATCACTATCACTCCATGTGACAAAGAAATAGATCACTATCACACCATGTGACAAAAAATAGATCACTATCACACCATGTGACAAAGTAATAGATCACTATCACACCACGTGACAAAGAAATAGACCACTATCACACCATGTGACAAAGAAATAGACCACTATCGCACCATGTGACAAAGAAATAGACCACTATCACACCATGTGACAAAGAAATAGATCACTATCGCACCATGTGACAAAGAAATAGAGCCCCATCACACCATGTGACAAAGAAATATATCACTATCACACCATGTGACAAAGAAATAGACCACTATCGCACCATGTGACAAAGAAATAGACCACTATCACACCATGTGACAAAGAAATAGATCACTATCGCACCATGTGACAAAGAAATAGAGCCCCATCACACCATGAGACAAAGAAATAGATCACTATCACACCATGAAATAGATCATTATCACACCATGTGGCATCTAGGAAATATGGTGGTAAGGAACCAGTGGTGGGGAGTGTTAAACACTCCAAGGTATGAAGACAGCTTTACAAGGGAGGAACACAACACAATACTGACGTTACGGCCTGTGGCCTTCTTCAGAATACAAGGACAACGAAAACAAACAATGAAACACAATTATCTATAACTACATGATCATAAGAAAGAAGAGGTGGACAGAAAAGAAGGAAGTTGGATGTAGAAAAATGAAAAAGAAGAAAGCTACATGAGGGGAGGCAGGATGAGTAGTAGATGCATAAATAGAAAGGATAGGAGAATATATATATATATATATATATATATATATATATATATATATATATATATATATATATATATATATATATAAAATAGTATCACTTAGCTCAAATGACTTGTCTGTCAGCCGGGAACGAAATGAAAGAATGACCACATAGACAAGAATCCACGTATCCCGGAAGAAGGTTAACAAGAATCGTGGGAAACAAAAGAGACAAAGGGGAAAAGGTGGGGGGGGGGGGGGTTAGGCGCCAGACCAGAGACCAAACACTGCTTGGGAAGAAAAGAAACTCAAACAAAGCCTGGCAAAGGGCGGGAGACGGAGAAGATAATAGGTATCATAAAACTACAGGAGCCGGGGGGAGGGGGGCTAATCCTCGGGAGGGATTACCGCAGCATCACAATTATTTGCCTATTCCCTAAATATGGTGGTAGTTTCCCATATTTTTTCTAGACCTTTGGCACATTATTTTTGAGGCAATCCTTCCCAGAAAAGTAAAACAGGTCACTATTTAAAGTTGTGTTGAACCCAGAAGCCATTTATCATGGTTCAACATGACCTTTTGTCTTTAGTAGACTATTGTGGCTCCCTTATGTCACAAGACTGCCTATATATATGAACTTTTAAGATTTACTTACTTTACTTGTTTATCACTTTTTGTATTTTGAATTTTTGTCTTCTCTGGAGATGTTAGTTATTTCTGTTTCATCAATGTTTGATTTCATGCCCATTTGTCTGCCTGTATATCTAATCTGTTCAATTGCAGGTTTTATGTACAGGAAGTGATAAAAATAATGTCAAATGTAGTCTATGTGCTGTATGTTGGCTGGTCATGCTGTGAATCTGAAATGTCATTTTCTGTTA
Source organism: Megaustenia siamemsis (assembly GCA_032433765.1). Taxonomy (NCBI): domain Eukaryota; kingdom Metazoa; phylum Mollusca; class Gastropoda; order Stylommatophora; family Ariophantidae; genus Megaustenia; species Megaustenia siamemsis. The sequence continues at coordinate 35,133,752 of JAVIAB010000024.1, forward strand.
CAATGTTTATACATTCTGAGAGTTGTTGGCCTGTCTTCTTCTTCCTTTTTTCAACTCCTTGTGGAGCATAGGTCTTCAACGCTTTCCTAGCCATTCTGTTTCTTGCCATTATTTCAAGGTTGTTCATTCATCTCTGCTTCCACCTGTCTTCTCCAATAATATTTTGGTCTTCCTCTTTGTCTCTTCCCCTGGGGATTCCAAAACATGGCCTGCCGTGTACATTCCAAGTGTCATTTCTGGAGGATTTCCTGTTAGACAAAAGGTGAGTCCTGGATTCCTTGTAGGCTTTCTCCAGATTGCGTTATATATCTCTTAGACAGGGCCCTTATCTTTCTTGGAGGGAGGATTTACTTTTTCTTTGACTCATACATATGTGTGGAGTTTTTGCAGCTTATTTTTTATAGTATGGGATAGCCAGTCCCATACCCACCTTCCTTAGTTACCTCTTACAAACATGCCTGATATGAATAGTGCTACAATTCTTTACTCCCCTTTCGTGCCCCGACAGCGCACACGCGGTTAGTCTGTCTTAAAATGTAGTTATTCATTTGTTGGTGGTGTTAACCTATTGCTTATTTGTTTACTACCTCTCTCTAGATAAGGCTGTCCAGCATGGCACCCTTTCTCTCTTGCCAGAAGTAGTCCACTTTACAACAACAAATAAACTTAAATGAGTTTTTTCCGAACTAAATCCATAGAAATTGCTGAAGTAAGCAACAGATGTTGACATCTAACACACATTAATTATGGCTGATGATGTATTTTTTCAGGAAATAGATAGCATTTCCTGCTTGATGAAGAGGGAGAATGTCAAGTTAAGGTTATAATATAAACATGGACATTTTCTTAGGTAGGGCTGCAAGCCAGCAATTTCTTATTTATAAATTTAAAAAAAAATAGGCCAGAAGTAATAATTACTGTAACATCTGTTCACCTTTCATACAATAAATGTTTATTAAGGATTCAGATTAAAAAAAAAAAGTTTTTAACAATTGAACAATCACTATTAGCTTGTCTACCTCTGTTTTCCAACATTGATATACATGTTGACTGACTTGTAACTCACTTGTTATTGTTGTTTTCCAACATTGATATACATGTTGGCCGACTTTTAACTCACTTGTTATTGTTGTTTTCCAACATTGATATACATGTCGGCTGACTTGTAACTCACTTGTTATTGTTGTTTTCCAACATTGATATACATGTTGACTGACTTGTAACTCACTTGTTATTGTTGTTTTCCAACATTGATATACATGTTGACTGACTTGTAACTCACTTGTTATTGTTGTTTTCCAACATTGATATACATGTTGACTGACTTGTAACTCACTTGTTATTGTTGTTTTCCAACATTGATATACATGTTGGCTGACTTGTAACTCACTTGTTATTGTTGTTTTCCAACATTGATATACATGTTGGCTGACTTGTAACTCACTTGTTATTGTTGTTTTCCAACATTGAAATACATGTTGGCTGGCTTGTAACTCACTTGTTATTGTTGTTTTCCAACATTGATATACATGTCGGCTGACATGTAACTCACTTGTTATTGTTGTTTTCCAACATTGATATACATGTCGGCTGACATGTAACTCACTTGTTATTGTTGTTTTCCAACATTGATATACATGTCAGCTGACATGTAACTCACTTGTTATTGTTGTTTTCCAACATTGATATACATGTTGGCTGACTTGTAACTCACTTGTTATTGTTGTTTTCAAACATTGATATACATGTTGGCTGACTTGTAACTCACTTGTTATTGTTGTTTTCCAACATTGATATACATGTCGGCTGACATGTAACTCACTTGTTATTGTTGTTTTCCAACATTGATATACATGTCGGCTGACATGTAACTCACTTGTTATTGTTGTTTTCCAACATTGATATACATGTCGGCTGACATGTAACTCACTTGTTATTGTTGTTTTCCAGAAATGTTTTCAATGAATGACTTAGTGAAACTTTTAATGTGAGAGAGAACACTATTTTTTTGCAGTATTTAAGTGCACAAATATTATATGACATCAAATTTGTAAACAAAATAAAAGTTTTTGGAAAGGAAATATTGACTTGGATTGAAGTTAGCAACAAGTAACTCATCATATTTCTCAAAGACATCAACTTGCAGACAGTCGTTAATCTCACCATGATGGTAATTTGAAGCTGTTGGCTGGCAGCATCCCAGATTTTTGTCAAAGAAGAGTGATGCTCTATGCGTTGCCAGGGCAACAATAGGGGAGCAAAGAACCACTTAACTCATCACGTATGTTCAGAGACAGCACAGGAGAATGTTAGATGCGGCAGATAACCCCCTTCTAGTAAAGGACAAAAGCAAGAGAATTTCCAGAAATCATGGAAAGATTGCTAAAGACATGGGATTTTGAAAGACTGACGATATTACAGAAGAATTGGGCGACCATTTTATACCTGCTTCAAAACATTTGCTGTAGTAGCTTTAAACACTAACAGCAGTAACTTTAAGACATTCACATCAGTAACTTTAAGACATTCACAGCAGTAATTTTAAGACATTCACATCAGTAACTTTAAGACATTCACATCAGTAACTTTAAGACATTCACATCAGTAATTTTAAGACATTCACATCAGTAATTTTAAGACATTCACATCAGTAACTTTAAGACATTCACATCAGTAACTTTAAGACATTCACATCAGTAACTTTAAGACATTCACAGCAGTAATTTTAAGACATTCACATCAGTAACTTTAAGACATTCACATCAGTAACTTTAAGACATTCACATCAGTAACTTTAAGACATTCACATCAGTAACTTTAAGACATTCACAGCAGTAATTTTAAGACATTCACATCAGTAACTTTAAGACATTCACATCAGTAACTTTCAAACATTCACAGCAGTAACTTTCAGACATTCACTTCAGTAACTTTAAGACATTCACATCAGTAACTTTAAGACATTCACATCAGTAACTTTAAGACATTCACATCAGTAATTTTAAGACATTCACATCAGTAACTTTAAAACATTCACATCAGTAACTTTAAGACATTCACAGCAGTAATTTTAAGACATTCACATCAGTAACTTTAAGACATTCACATCAGTAACTTTAAGACATTCACATCAGTAACTTTAAGACATTCACATCAGTAACTTTAAGACATTCACATCAGTAACTTTAAGACATTCACAGCAGTAATTTTAAGACATTCACATCAGTAACTTTAAGACATTCACATCAGTAACTTTCAAACATTCACAGCAGTAACTTTCAGACATTCACTTCAGTAACTTTAAGACATTCACATCAGTAACTTTAAGACATTCACATCAGTAACTTTAAGACATTCACATCAGTAATTTTAAGACATTCACATCAGTAACTTTCAAACATTCACTTCAGTAACTTTAAGACATTCACATCAGTAACTTTCAAACATTAACATCAGTAACTTTCAAACATTCACATCAGTAACTTTAAGACATTCACAGCAGTAACTTTCAAACATTCACTTCAGTAACTTTCAAACATTCACATCAGTAACTTTCAAACATTCACATCAGTAACTTTAAGACATTCACATCAGTAACTTTCAAACATTCACTTCAGTAACTTTCAAACATTCACACCAGTAACGTTAAGACATTCACAGTAGTAACTTTCAAACATTCACTTCAGTAACTTTCAAACATTCACATCAGTAACTTTCAAACATTCACTTCAGTAACTTTCAAACATTCACTTCAGTAACTTTCAAACATTCACATCAGTAACTTTCAAACATTCACTTCAGTAACTTTCAAACATTCACATCAGTAACTTTAAGACATTCACAGCAGTAACTTTCAAACATTCACTTCAGTAACTTTAAGACATTCACAGCAGTAACTTTCAAACATTCACTTCAGTAACTTTCAAACATTCACTTCAGTAACTTTCAAACATTCACTTCAGTAACTTTCAAACATTCACTTCAGTAACTTTCAAACATTCACATCAGTAACTTTAAGACATTCACAGCAGTAACTTTAAGACATTCACTTCAGTAACTTTCAGAAATGATAATGAAACTGAAAACCTAACTTGCTTCCACCTGTATTAAAACTACATAGTATTCTTTATGTTAGGGCTTACATATCTGGGGTGCGCACACTTTCAGAGTATTTACCAAGACATAGAGGGACAATTAAAAAGAAAGTGGAATAATAACAGAAAATAACTTATAGGTCATTAAATGTACCAGAAAAAATGACAGTTCAGGGATGTGAAATAAATGTAACTGTAAAAAGAAATGTGTGTTTTTTTGGTTTTTTTTTTTTGGGGGGGGGGGGGGGAGAGGTGTTTAAATCTTTATTCTTTCACATCATCATGTGCAATACCGGTTGGCGTAGGCGATCATGTCCCTCCACAATCTTCTATCCACCGTGCATCGTATCAGTTCTGTTGTTGACTGTTTTCCATGCCATGACACCAAGCTCTCCAGTATTTTTTCTCTTTGTCGTCCGCGATCTCTTTTACACTGTATTTTGCTAGTTGTAACCAAGTATTCCAACTTTCCTCATTTCATGTGTCCGAAAAATGTTGATTGTTTTCTTATGAGCTCCCTTTTTGTGTTGGCCTCTTTGAGAATTTCCTCATTGGTCTTTTAAGCTGTCCAGGGAACTTTCAACATTCTTCTGAGAAATCTCATCTCTGTGGCCTTTAAACATCTTTTCATTTGTTTGTTTACTGTCCATGATTCGCTTCCATAGGTCAGAAGTGGCTCTATATAGCACCAATGAACTCTCTTCCTCACTTCTATTGACATAGATTTGTTGCATAAGACGTTTTTCATTTTCTGAAATGCTATTTTGGCCTGAGCTATTCTCAGGCTCTCTCTCTGCTTTTTATTTCTCTGTCTTTGTTCTTTAGCTTCAATGAAATCCAACCTGGGATGTGTTGTTATGCTATGTGTGGTTTATGCATTCATATAAGTCTTGCATTTGATTGCTTATGCACTCATTTTTTTGAGGTTTCCTATTATTATCCCGTTGCTTGTATATTTTGTTATTGAGTTATAATTTTAATTTACAGTTGAATAATGGCAGCTATGTCCACATAGTGTACACGAAGTACAGCCTGCAGAAGCCTATTATATATGATATATAAATCATATTGTGTTACAAACATTTTGCTAACAATGACACCATTTTTGGGCAATGGGATGTCAAGGAATATGTGGGAAAGAATATGGTTGAAAAGCACTGCTTTGAATGGACGTCGAATCAAGCAAGGGGATCCTTGACATTAATGTGATCAGGCCAGGACAGACGCAGCCTGCTTGTCAAGTGAGGGATACATGGTTCTAGTGAATATGGTTCGAATAAAATAACCCCAAAGATGTTATGCACATAAAGTCCAATATATGTCCACTTTCTTGTACACTGGAGTTCTTTATGTTATAAACACGCCCAGCTTGCTGTAGACAAGTGTCGTGGGGGGGGGGAGGGGGCGCTAAGGGACAGGGGACTTAGACGCAACATTCTTTGGGGCGCAGAATGTTAGAAGAATGTGGCAATAATAAATTAAAAAAAAAACACGAAGGGTTCGGAGCGCAGTACTTGTCCTGGCGCTAGCAACCAGCTCCACGCTACTGCAAGTCTAAACTGTGGTACACGTCATTATAGCTAGTACTACATATGTGTCCAACTTATGAGAAACCAACATAGCAGTACACACCACTCGTGGAAGATATTCCTTGAGTTATTCATTTCCTGCAGCAGACTGTAAAGGAAACAGTGCACACAGAACAAAAAAAAAAGTGATAATAAAAACAGATTATGGAAACAAGTGTTGCTTGTTAAGATGACAGTAAATGGAGAGAAGCAAGCACGTGGGAAGGATTTAACTACACAGCCTAATGGGCGGGCATTAATTGAAATCTTCAAGCGAAGGAAATTTAGAAATGGGAGAAGTTGAGCTAATGCGTAGTGTCAAGTAAGAGAGAGGTCATAGCTATTATGATTCAAGTAATGAAATCTAAGTGAGCGCGTGTTAATTCATGCTTGCATACATACATTACACTGGTTAGTCCGGCTTGCCGCCAGAGCTATTGAGTTTAATGCTCTGTGCACACCGTGAGCTGTGTTTATCATCAGTATCGTGTTTCGATATTCCGATTGCTTACGATGAATGATGATATTGTATGACGAAGGACAGTTCAATTGCGTTCACTTTGGTGCCGCTACGCCTTATGTCTTTTGGCGTGTGCTGTAGCTGTTATGATGGGGACTGCAGCTGTCTTTCTTTGTTTGGATTCTTAAATGAGATATGTTAATTCGGGTGATTCCATTGGCACGGGCGGTTGAGCAGTTATGGATTTTAATTCGATTGCGGTGATACCCGGGGCCTTCGACTAACTACAACGACATACATTCACACACTCACATGTTTTGTCAAGTTAAGTTTCCACTTTACGCCATACTAAACACATTTAAGTAATAATATAGTTACTGACCATATTACGCCATGCTAAACACATTTAAGTAATAATATAGTTACTGACCATATTACGCCATACTAAACACATTTAAGTAATAATATAGTTACTGACCATATTACGCCATGCTAAACACATTTAATTAATAATATAGTTACTGACCATATTACGCCATGCTAAACACATTTAAGTAATAATGTAGTTACTGACCATATTACGCCATGCTAAACACATTTAATTAATAATATAGTTACTGACTATATTACGCCATGCTAAACACATTTAAGTAATAATATAGTTACTGACCATATTACGCCATGCTAAACACATTTAAGTAATAATATAGTTACTGACCATATTACGCCATACTAAACGCATTTAAGTAATAATATAGTTACTGACCATATTACGCCATACTAAACACATTTAAGTAATAATATAGTTACTGACCATATTACGCCATGCTAAACACATTTAAGTAATAATATAGTTACTGACTATATTACGCCATACTAAACACATTTAATTAATAATATAGTTACTGACCATATTACGCCATACTAAACACATTTAATTAATAATATAGTTACTGACCATATTACGCCATACTAAACGCGTTTAAGTAATAATATAGTTACTGACTATATTACGCCATGCTAAACGCATTTAAGTAATAATATAGTTACTGACCATATTACGCCATGCTAAACGCATTTAAGTAATAATATAGTTACTGACCATATTACGCCATGCTAAACGCGTTTAAGTAATAATATAGTTACTGACTATATTACGCCATGCTAAACGCGTTTAAGTAATAATATAGTTACTGACTATATTACGCCATGCTAAACGCATTTAAGTAATAATATAGTTACTGACCATATTACGCCATGCTAAACACATTTAAGTAATAATATAGTTACTGACCATATTACGCCATGCTAAACGCGTTTAAGTAATAATATAGTTACTGACTATATTACGCCATGCTAAACACATTTAGGTAATAATATAGTTACTGACTATATTACGCCATGCTAAACGCATTTAAGTAATAATATAGTTACTGACTATATTACGCCATGCTAAACGCATTTAAGTAATAATATAGTTACTGACTATATTACGCCATGCTAAACGCATTTAAGTAATAATATAGTTACTGACTATATTACGCCATGCTAAACACATTTAGGTAATAATATAGTTACTGACCATATTACGCCATACTAAACACATTTAAGTAATAATATAGTTACTGACTATATTACGCCATACTAAACACATTTAGGTAATAATATAATTGGTGACCATATTCTGACCTTGACTGACGGCACATTTTTGGGTGAATCTTCGTTATATCACATACGACGTACACGCGTGCATTCATACATACATTCATCTATGGTCTACCTATGAGTGACGTGAGTCAGTTTTGGTTTGCACGATTAATAATAAACATTTGACATACTGCAACATTTATCATGCTTAGGTTGCACACTGAACTAATATCAGTGTTTATTCGAAGTCGTAAATATTTATATTGCAGCTAAAGTACATTCACGACAATCTCTATCCGATACTTGCAGCGTTTGCCCGTGACATAACAGATATGAATTATATACAGACTAGAAGAAAAATCAATAATCATGTAGAGTTTTGGCCCTTGAACATATCTGGAGATGAAGCCAATAAAAAATATGTCTAAACACCACTTGTGTGTGTGTATGTGCCATCTGCATGAACATCTAGCCCCGATGAGTTGGCGGCGGGAATACAACTTTAAAGGACAGGTGATACACCTGAGCTCTGACTGATTGTGGGAGCCGCGATAGCTCAGTGGTTAGTGAACTGGACTACAAAGGACAAGGGGTAGGGTTCGATCCCAGTCGACGGCTTTCGGGTTCACCCAGCCTTAAATGGGTACTGGATTTTTTTATGGGAAAGTAAAGCGCCACATTACCCCAAAAATCATGTACCGAAGGTCTGTAAAATTTATGGTCACTAACACCATATTCCATATACACCATTTGGCGTGACAGGGGGCACTTTACTTTTTTTCTGACTGATTGTACTTTTGTTTGTATATGAGATCGATTTATTTTATAATTAATGTTAGAGATGCTGCCATGTCGAACAAATACAAATAATGACTGCAACTGTTTCAGTTAGCATGCGGACAAGTACGGGTAAAGGTAGAAATATATATGTCATGCTAGTAATGTCGTCAGGATTTCTTTCTTTCCTTCTTTCTTTCTTTCTTTCTTTCTTTCCATTATTAACACCCATAGCTCAACGTGACCACCGGTCGATGTGTAACTGATGGTGACGGTTGGGTTAATGATAACTGATTAAAAAGAAAAAAATACACAATTCCGCGCACATCGCTGACTCTTGTGAACTTAATCCTTGGAGACGGCTGGTGTAAAGTTTGTCGGCTGATAATTTATCTAGCTTCTTGGGTTATACACATTCCTAATCCATCATCTCAGTTTCTTCATTCCGTCTTGACTTAGACTGACTCCCGATTCTCGAAGCCTCCTGGCTTCACTCTCAATAACGTTTCCACATAGCGTATCCATTCGAGACAAAGAAAACCTTAGAAAGTAAAGGTTTCATCCACGCATTGCTACGCGTATGGGGAATATGGTGCTAGTGACCATATTTTTCTATGACCACGGCACGTTTTTCGGTGATGTGGTCGGTATCACGCCAGGCCGCCTTTACTTCCCAGAAAAATCTCTGGTACACATTTTTTGAGGTTGAGCTCTCAACTTCCACTGGATCACAACAGAAATAATAATAAAGAAAAACTATAGGATAAACGGAAAGTAAAAAGGGGAGGGGGTATAAGGTTTCATTATTTGTTTGTTTCTAACAGATGCGTTAATTAAAAAAAAATGATGCAACTTTCCGTACTTGCTTTGCGTTGTGGTTATTTATTTTTTTTCGGCATAACACATCGATTTCGGCATGATGAGATTTGTTAGTCTGCTTCAAGAGTAGGTATAGTAGAATCTTGACCAGCGCTGGTTCGTTGATCCTGACAGACTAATCAGTCAAGAATCTGGTGACCACCTTTAGTTCCTGCACTGTATGACGACGATTTAGTCTCTATCTATAGATACGCAAGGTCCGCCTTACACAGCACACCATCATCAAGTACCAAGCCTGCTGGCGTAGGTGATCATGTCTCTCCACAACTTTCGATCTCGACAGCCATTTATTTCTGTTATTAACCTTCTGCCAAGCCATTCTCTTAAGCTGTTGGTATCTTTTCTCTTTTCCCTCTATCTCTTGGTCCCCAATTTTCCCAGTTGTTACAATATATCCCAGTTGTTCCCTTCTCTTTACATGACCAGAAAACGATGATTATTTCTTCCTAATATTGGACATTAGCTCTCTTTTTGTTTTGGTCTCTTTCAGAACGTTTTCATTTGCTCTTCTTAGTGTATATCGTTCCACTTGTTTTATACATACACACACACACACACACACATATATATATATATATATATATATATACATATATATATATATATATACATATATATATATATATATATATATATATATATATATATATATATATATATATATATATATATATATATATATATATATAGAACAGTCTCTATCTCAGATACGCAAGACCCGCTTTACACAGCACACTTCTGTCTATACATAATCTGTATGTTTGAGATTATTGATGTTCATTTGCATAACATTCATTCAGTGGATGCATTCTCCCCATTGAATGTTGGCTACCATGAAGTCCCATTCTACTCTGTTGCTTGCATTGATCGTTCATGCTGTCATATGTTCACCTGTCCACCTTTTGATGTTATTAATCCTGTTTTAAGTTGGTCTGCGTCTGCCTTGTGCCTTCTCCTCCAAGATAACTTTCAGTAGCGCTTGTCTCTTCATCATCGAGTGACATCTCGGCAACGAAAACTGGCTACCATGGAGCACCATTCTGCTCTGTTTCTTGCTTTGATAGTGCAGGTTGTCATAGGCTGATTTGTCCATCTTTTGATGTTACTCGTCCATGTTAGTCTTGGTCTGCCTCTGCATCTTTTACCTTGTATTTCCCCTCCAAGATTACTTTTAGTAGGCTGTTGTGTCTTTTAACATGACCCAAAAATCGCATTTGTCTTGTTTCAATTGTGTTTCTTCTTTTCTCTTTTCACTGATACCTAAAAGGTGTCGTGGTTTATATCATTTGTCGTTCTTGAGCTGCTCGAACTGTCCGAATTAGTGATTTTCCTTTGTTGTTACATGTCTCTGTCACTGCATCTATCCATCTTCTTCTGGGTCTTCCTCTTGGTCTTTTTCCATGCATTCTCGAGAAGAACGCCCTTGATGGTGATTGGTAAGGGTTCATTCTGACCAGGTGGCCAAACCATTTAAGTTGTTGTTGTTCTGTATATTCTTGGCAGGGTTTAGTTCCTACCAATACATTTCAGTTGTCTTTTTCGCATTGTGTTAAATAGTAGTTTTAAAAAAAAATTATATAATTTCAGCCGATTCAGAACTTCATTGTTTGTCTTAATTTCTTTCTACTCAATTCTCCCCATTTTTCTATAGATCAATATTTCAAAGGCTTCAGTTTTCTGCTCTGTTTTTTTCTTCTAATGTCAATTTTTTAGCACTATACATGAATGTTGAGCTCATTTTACAATTCATAGTTGTAGTTCTGATGTTATTTGCTTTGAGGCGAATATATTTTTCATGTTATTGATTTTGTTATCATTTTTATTCTTTTGTTTATTTGTCTTAGGTTTTCCAAGATTTGTTATATGTCCAAGATCGCTCTATTCTTGAACTTGTTGTAGGTTATTTTCCGTCTACTTAATTATCCACTTCAAGATGATCAAGTCGTTTCACAGCAATATGTCTGATATCATCCATTTCGACGGTAGATCATCCCAGTACACTGATTTATCCTTCTCCTTCCTTCCTTCCTTCCTTGAAATGAGATACATCTGCGGTCTGTTATTCTTCTGTTGGCCTCTGCCGCTGTCATGTTTCCTTGTGTTTCTAACATTCCCTCAATCCACCTTTTTCGTTTTCGGCCCTGTCTGGTTCCTATATCGCAACGTTTATTAAATGTTCCTGGTGTTGTATTTTGATATTTTTGTCTTATCGTGTTTCCATTTCAGCTATTATATCTTTGTGTATTTAAGGATATCTTTGTGTATTTAAGGCGGAAATTTCTCCTAATTTTTTTTTCTCAGTTCTTCATTTTGTATCACATCTCACAGGCTGTTTCCTGTCATGCGTTTTAACACATTTCATCTCGGTAGTGGTTATTTTTCTTATTGTTCTTGAGTCCAGGCATGGCATTGGTTACACAGCGTTGAAATAAAGATTGTGTTGTAGAGTGCCCGTTTTGCCTCTAGTGGTATATCTCCTTGCTTGACAACAGTGGTGACCGTTGCCCGATGATTTAACGAGCTCTTTAATTCGTTGAAAATGCTGCTTTAAAATTGTCGATGAAAACATTTATTTCGATTTCAGTAGTTAAATTATTATGGTGTATTGATTGATCCATTTTTATCCAAACTATTTTGCAAACGTTATTAATGTAATGTTGAATAAGCGTAATAAAATATTTACAATGTTAGCAGCAATACAAAAGACGCACGAAAAATTCAACACAGACTTTGTGTGCACTTAGCGTCCATAATTTCCGTTTAATTATAGGGAACAATTGCTTCAACTTTCACGATTCCTTCCTATTTTATTAATTTTTTCCCCCTAACCTTTATTGTTAATTATTCACAATCTGATATTTAATTATAATGTTCATTAATTTCTTAAGCGCATTTGATTCGTATACAATACTCATGTTTACTGTATGGCTGGTTGTGTTTTCTCTACATGCTTTGATACACCTGCGCTTCAAATAATATTACATTTTAGGAGGCGAAGGCGCTCCTCCCAGCACCAGAGCTGGAAGTTGTCAGCGACTCATAGCTGATGGCTTGCGTCAGGATTGGTGAACTAAAACCATCCATACCCTGCTCCACCTCTCCGCGGTGCCTCCAGTAACAGACTAACCTGTCTAGTCTGGCCAAGCGAGCAGGGATCGAAGAGGGAAGACAACCCGGTACTCAAAAACGTCGTGCTGAAGTCGGATGTGTTGGGCCGAAAGGCGCAAATATCACAGTGTTACACTGCAAACTATAACACAACGCAAACACGTCCACTTAACGTCCTTTTAAGGGCGGATGACGAATAGGAAGTCTACAGTCTACGGATACTCTAGAATACTTTAGTCATCGGGCGAACGCAACCAACCAACCAAATTACATTTAATTTTATTATCACGTGTCCTGACTCAACGGCCAGCGGTTTGTCGTCGATATTATAGTTGTTCTGATCATTTAAAAAAATATGTTTTCTTCTTAAGCTTTCACCCGTTAAGTGGGCATGGCAGCGTTGTGTCGCTAATTTACGGTAAAGCCACGATATCTGCGCCTTTCGGCCCCGCACACTCTCCCTCTTTGACATCGGTAGATTAACCGGAGAAGGCACTCGTTAATGATGATGAGAGTAGCCTAACAATTTGGCTCGGACAGCGGCCATTTTAAAAATTCTTTTTCGAAATGTTTACCACAATAGGTTTTCTACTGTAGCTCGTTTCAAATCACGTGCCCAACTTCAAAACGCTATTACTCAGTAACCGTTTGTTAAAAACTGTTGAAATTTTCCAAATGTTATTAGAATGCAAAAGACCCTTTAAATGTATATTTAACAAATATCTTGCAGCTGCAGTTTTCTTAAAGCGGCGAATTTCTTTGATGTTTGTCAAAATTGTAAATTGTGAACCCCTAAATTATAGAAATTACCGTAGTTGCTGGTCTATGATTAATTTTCACTAGGTAAAGGCGTGGCCGTAATGGGGAAATAACCTAATAAGACAAAACACCAGGAGAATTATTGTCTTCTCAGTTCGAGGACGGACGATAATATCAAGGTATACCCGTATGTCCAATTTTCATAGTTGTGTGGTCCTGATAAGGACCGCTTGTTGAACTAATTTAAGGTAATATAGGGGCCAACATTGTGGGGGCTATATACTTTCATTCTGAATCAGACGAGTCTGAAAGATTAATAACTGTTTGGGGTTGAACATTCCACAAACCATCATTTTTCCAATATTCCTCTTCCTGTTTTAAGACGTGGTCTTCACATTTAGCCCAATAATCTTTGTCTATATTTAATAAAGCGAGATTAGCAAGAGTCTTTACATCGCATATTTTGAATGTTGTATTTTCATCTGCTACTTGTCCTTTTAATTTTGCCCAGATTAGTGCTATTGGATTTAAATGAGCATGGTAAGGTGGCAGCCTCAAACTTATATGACCGTGCTCTTGGATAATCTTATCTATTTGAAAAATCTTTGTCCTTTGCTTTTTGCTTTACTAGAGATAGTAATTCAGGGTTTAAGTACATGTTATTAAATTGTATGTGCTCCTTTGTGAGCCATATCTTAATAGCATCTTTTGTACTGGATGACGTCGGGACTTTATCTTCAAGTGCAACAATGTTGTGGTACGCTGCATTGTCCATTATTAGGCAAGATGGTCGATCTAGTGATGGGAGAACATAATTTTCAATCCAATGTCTAAATATGTGACCATTCATCTCAGAGTGATAATCCCGATTGTCTATGGATTTTGAAAGAAAAATGAGCTCTGCATTCTGTATTAGTCCATGTTGTCGACTACCTGCATGAGCAATTATCAAGCGCTGTCCTTTGCTGCTAGGTATTAATCTCTTAATCTTTCCATCTGATGACTGCCATTCCCTTTGGTTAGTGTGGTGCGCATTAATCCATGTTTCATCCAAGTACACAATATCATAACCTTGCTTGCGCACCTCTTTTACTTCACGTAAGTACTTGCTTCTCATGACTACTATATGTGGCTTCTCACAGATGATGTTTCGTCCATTGGAATACTTTCTGAATGTAAAGCCTGCAGCTCTCACATTCCTCCATAATGTAGACTTTGATATTTCAATACTGTTGTTCTTTTTCAGCGATACTTTTAATTTTCTTATTGTAACAGTTTCATTCATACCCAACATTTTGCGAATTTCACTTCTAATAAGTTCACTGTCGAAATTATCCAACATTTTTGCTCTTCCTTGTGATTTTGTATATTTTGAACATTGACGGTCACGTGCTTGAATCCAGCGATTAAATGACCGTTTAGATAAATCCAAAATGTGTCTTGTCCTATTCTCAGGGTTTTCTAAAGAATGAAATAATCTTCCTCGTTTAGCCTCTTTGCAAAAATAGTCATACATTTTTATTGCGATGTTTTGTAAACTGCAGAATTTCATTTTAAGACTCATGATAAATGTTATCGTTCCACATGTCCACCTATGAATGAACGGAAATGGAACACACAATTTCTCGTGTTTTTTAAAAGTGTCTATTTGTGTCAAAAAACCACGGTAAAAGCGTGCAAACACGTCAATTTTACCGTGTATGGATTTTTACTCGCTATTTTTAACTTAAAATACTGTAAACATTAAGTTTTGACTACATCAATGGGTCGTTATAAATTTATATAAATCAAATAAGCAACAATAATAACCAAATGTCTTTTTTTAATTAAATTAATTCCCTGTTGGGTTCTAATCATTATAACTTTACATGCAAATTTTGAACAACTTACAACAAGCGGTTAAAAAGCTATCGATTTTAAAAGTTGGGCACGAGTTATGAAACAAGCTATAGACACTAGTGCTCGAGCGGGAGGCCTTGCCAAAAAGCGAATCTCACTATCTAGAGACTAGGGGAAGATAATGCTACGGGGAAAAAAATCACAGAGTGGAAGTTAAATGATCACACGCACATATATATGCGTTCGCGCGCGAATGAATAAGTGAGAGAGAAATTCCCACAACATATAGCAGGATTGGGAGCCGCGATAGCTCAGTGGTTAGTAAACTGGACTACAAAGGACAACGGATAGGGTTCGATCCCAACCGACGGCTTCCGGGTTCACCCAACCTTAAATGGGTACCGGATTTTTTTCTGGGAAGGTAAAGCAGGACAGGCGTAATACCGACCACATTACCCCAAAAATCATGTGCTGAAGGTCTGTAAAATATAGGGTCACTAACACCATATTTCCCTATACGCCACTTAGCGTGACGGGGGTACTTTACTTTTTACTATGTAGCAGGATTCGAACCAGGGACCTTTCTATACAAAAGCTGTCTTACCTCTGGACCACACAGTCCTCTATAAAATATGAATACGAGCGATTCTTCCTATTCCTATTTTTTTAGTATTCCGGTTGACTAGATGTTATGCCTTAAAATGCAACACAATTTGTAATGGAGACGTGAATATTTCAAAGCAGATTGCGTTTAATTAGTTATAGTTATTTGAAGGCTCAGGTATCACTGCAAACGAATTACAATCCATAATGGCCTAACCGCCCGTGCAAGTGGAATCATCAGAATTAACATTTCATCGAATATCCAAAAAAAAAAAAAAAAAAAAAAAGAAGTTGCAGTCCCCATCGTAGGAAACATAGCACACGTCAAACGACATAAGGCATAGCAGCACCGATAGTGAACGCAACTGAACTGTCCTTCGTCATACGATATCATCATTAATCGTTAGAAATCTGAATATAGAAACACCATCCGATGAAACACACAGCTCACTGTGTGCACAGAGCACTAATCTCAGTAGCTCCAGCAGCAAGTCGGACTTGGAATATGAGGAGACTGCAACAATGGAGCTTTTCAGAGAGAGCCTCAATTGTTCATTGCCGCCTATCCGCCATATTGACCGGAAGTCGTCTAATTAGTCAATCTGTTGACATGTTTGTTCTCTAGCATCGATTCATTTAAATATCATTCATGTATTCCGACGGCGGGTGTGTCGGGCTAAAGTATGTAGATATCGTTGCTTGCAGTATACTATAGACACGACGTATCTATAACCACAACTCGTGGAAAAGGGGGTGGGGGAGAGAGGGGAGGAAAGCGACAGAGAGGAGTAATTGTTGAGCAAAAGTTGGAAAAACAAAAGTGCACACACACACACACTTTCACACACAATTTATAAAGTTGAAACATTTACGATTTTGTGAGGTGTCACAAGTTGGGACCACTACTGCCTAATAGAAGTGAGGGTGGGTTCGAAACTTGCGTAGGCCAGTACGTGATGGGTAGGAATCAAATGTATACAAAACACATAGACTACCCATTTACACTGTTTAAAAAAAAGTAAAGTAGCCCCGTCACGCCAAATGGCGTATAGGGAATATGGTGTTAGTGACCATAAATTTTACAGACCTTCGGCACATGATTTTTGGGGTAATGTGATCGGTTTTACACCCGTGCCGCTTTACTTTCCCAGAAAAAAATTCGGTACCCTTTTAAGGCTGGGTGAACCCGGAAGCCTTCGATTAAGATCGAATCCGATCTTTAATCCTTTGTAGTCCAGTTCACTAACCACTGAGCTATCGCAGCTAACTTCACCCATAATTGCTGGAGAATTTGGGGGAATTAAAGTTTTATCTAGTGATTAAAACAAGTGGTTAAGGCCTGTGGTCCGCATGCTTTTAAATATCATATTTTGTCGGGGGCAGAGGCGCCTGGCAGGAGCAGAGCTGAAGAGTTGTCAACATCTCAAAAGTCGATGGTTTGCGTCGGGATGTGTGAACTAGAACTATCCAGCCTCTATTCCCTTTCGCGGTGCCCCTAGCAACAAACTAATCTGTTTCGTCTGGCCGAGTGAGTAGTGATTGAGAAGGAAGACATATCCGGTACTAAAAAAATATGTGCTGAACTCCAGTGTGTTAGTCCGAAAGGCGCAATTATCACAGTTCTACTGCAAAAGACAGATTCCGGAACAGCGTCACGAAAGCCAAAACCTACCCAGGAGCAGATATTAATTCAGATCACAATCCTGTAATGATAAAAATCAAATTAAAGAGAAACAAACAAAAAAAACTAATTCAGCATTACCAATATATATATAAAACAGCGTTAAACCAGAAAAATGTAAAAGAACCTTATTCTGTACAAGTAAAGAACACATATCAGAAGCTGCTAGAAGAGGGGATTGAGCACTCTATCTATTGACCTTTCGAGCCGTAGCCGGCCCATAGGGAGTAGACCAAGATACTCCTCTTATCTGAATTTTTGTTCTACCAGTTTTAAATTCTTTTAAAGATATTTTATCAAATCTCGCCATTTGTCTCTGTTCTGTGCAAGCAGCTCTATCTCATTGAGGGAGCCAATTCCTGCTGCTTTTGTCTCTCTTAGCAATGTTCTACTCAGTGTCTCTCTGGGTCTTCCTCTTTTTTCATACCTGTTGTTTCCCACATAAGGGCTTGCTTTGCTATTCGGTTATTATCTCTTTTCATCACATGACCAACATATGACCATCGTCTTTTCTTTATTACTGAAGATATTAATGGTTGATTGGCGATTTCTCTAATTTCTTCGTTTGTTTTGAATTCGTTCCACGCTGTACCAAGTATTTTCCTTAGACATTTATTTTCGAATGCGTTCAACTTTGTTTTTATATCTCTTGTTGTTTTCCAGCTTTCACACGCATACGTAAGGGTTGATAGTACATTTGATTTGAATAGTCTACGTTTTGTGTTTGTGCTGATGAGTTTTGATTTCCACAACTTTTCAAGGCTTCTGAAAGACATTGCTGCTTCAGCTATTCTGATTCTAATTTCTTTGCTTGTATCCCCTTCTCGATCAATGTGACTTCCAAGATAGATAAAGTGATCGATCTCTTCCACTTGTTTGTTTTCCATGTATATTTTGTCGTCTGTTGGAATTAAGCTTTTCATGATTGATCTCAAGCATGATTGAGCAGTACAGAAGAGAAAATCCTGAGGAAAAAGTCACAACAAAATGGCACTGCATAAAAAACAGCATGCAAGAATCCTGCAACACATTGCCCAAAAAGGAAAGTAACAAAAAACAAAAATGGATAACTGACAAAATCTTAGAAAAAATTGAAGAAAAAAGACAAGCGAAAAACACTGCCAGATACAAGGATATTGACAATGAAATACGGAGAATGTGCAAAAAGGCAAAAAGAAGACTGGCTCAACCAAAGATGCAAGAAGTCGAAATTATGGAAAGTAAACAAAACTTAAGAGAAATGCACACAGAAATAAAGAGAATGACTATTAAAGATAAAAAGACTGCAGGAAACGTATGTATTGCAAACAAAGAGGGAACAATGCTAACAGATAACAAAGATATAATAGATAGATGGCAAGAATATATAACAGAATTATTTCATGACGAAAGGGACAAAAAGCCAGACATAAAATGTACATACAACTATAAAATCCTGAAATCTGAAGTAGAAAAAGCTACAAGAAAAATTGAAAGGCAGCAGGACTTGACAATATACAGATAGTGATGATACAGGCACTAGTAGATTTTGGCATCGAAGTGATCACAGACATATGCAATGACATATACCATACAGGATACATACCAAACGAATTAAAAACATCAACTTTCATTGCATTGCCTGAAAAGAATGGTGCAGTCGAATGCAGTGATTTCAGAACAATAAGCCTAATGAGCCAGGTAAGAAACATTTTACTAAAAGTTATACAAGGAAGGATTCAGAATAAAATCAATACTGAATAAGATGAGCAACAATTTGGATTCAGGAAAAACAGTGGGACAAAAGAAGCCATATTTAACATGAGAACATTGATTGAAAAGTACATAGAAGTAAACAAACCAATATATGCCTGCTTCATAGACTACACCAAAGCTTTAGATAGAATACATACACCATAACCAACTTATAGACTGCCTAAAGGATATAAATCTAGACGACAGAGACATTCGACTAATATGTAATTTTTACTGGGAGCAAACAGCAAAAATAAAATATAACATCCTAGGAGAACTCTACACCCATGGACATAAAAAGAGGAGCAAGACAAGGATGCATCCTATCACCAAGCTTGTTCTATCTATACACTGGGCAAATCTTTAAAAACATCTCAGAGATGCCAGGCCTAAACATTAATGGAAAGATAATCAATAATCTAAGATATGCTGATGATACTGCTCTAATAGCAGAAAATCCTAAAGACCTACAACAATTGCTTAATGTGATAAACACCACAAGCAAAAAATATGGACGATATGAATATCAAAAAGACTAAAACTATGATCATAAACAAAGAAAATTATCAAGACCTACAATTAAATATCACAGTTGAGGGAATACATCTGGAGACAGTCCGGAGCTACAACTACCTGGGACATACTATAACCAATGATGGAAAATGTAAATTTAAAATAAACAAAAGAATAGGTATGGCAAAAAGTAATTTTAATGCCTTGAAAAAATATACTAACAACAAAACAAATATCAGCAGGGCTGAAACTAAGAAGGGCAAAATGTTACATCTTCTCAATATTCCTGTATAGGGCAGAAAATGGATATTAGACAAGAAAACAGAACGGAAAATTGAAGCCTTTGAAATGTGGATTTACAGAAGAATAGGTAGAATTGGATGGAAAGAAAAGAAAACAAACGATGAAGTTTTAAAACAACTGAAAATAAAAAGAGAACTACTAAATACAATTAAGACAAGACAAATGAAATTTTTGGGTCATGTTAAAAGACACAACAGCCTACTAAAAGTAATATTGGAAGGGAAAATACAAGGTAAAAGAGGCAGACCAAGACTAACATCAAAAGATGGACAAGTCAATCTATGACAACCTGCTCCATCAAAGTAAGAAACAGAGTAGAATGGCGATCAATGGTAGCCAACCTTCATTGCGGAGAAGGCACTCGATGACGGTGATGATGACTGCAAACCACCACACATTGCAAGTACACGCCCACTTAGTGTCCTTTTAATGATGAAGAGCTCTATTCTTTTAGTCAGCGAATGACCGCAAGTGCTGAAGCAAATGTTACATCGTTCTCTGAGTCAACTCCAAATTGTAATTTTCAAAGTTAGCACCAGTCAACCACTCGTCAAATAGACATTTCATTTTGGTAGCTGAGTTGGCCGTGTGCTCTAGCGTTTGGTTCTTGTGGCAAGGCGCTGTGCCGAGGAGTACAGGTTCGATCCTGCTTCGGACCGTCCTTGGAACTACATGGCGATTATATGCTAGACTCTCAAAAAAGTTGGATTTCTGTATAAATTCCTGTTTATTTTTGGTGGTGTCGGTAACCTAGTTTGGCAGACCACTCGACTTGGTTACCGACGTTCGGACAACCCGTGTTCGATTTCCTCTGGAAGTAGTGTATTGATGGTTATAAAAAAAATACCCCCGTGGTCGACCCAGCCGCTGTCAGAAATGGGTACACGGGTACTACTCTGGGAAGGTGAAGAATGCCGCATCTCATCATGAATTTCGATTACTTGAAGCGACACTACCCTGAAGTCTCCGAACACTTCTGGATAGGCGGCCGAGAACATATGGGTGAAAACTCGCGTGCTAAGATGCCGATTCAAGTCTCGAACTTTACCTTGACCTTTACATTTCATTTCCTTTGTTTTTGCCAATAACTATTAGTTCGTTGCCAAATCTTTGTTCCATACTTTTCTTACCATTGTTGTTTCCCTTGATCACTAGTTTCTCCAGGCCTTTCTCCCGAAACATATTTTCCCCTTATTTGATGTTTACAAATGTAATACACTTTATAATCCGGAAGTTGTTTTCTTGGAACATTGCTTTGATTTCTTATTTGTACCTGTCAACGATAAGCGGAACATTCTTGACAAAAGTCATCATCTTTGATTTCTTATTTGTACCTGTCAACGATAAGCGGAACATTCTTGACAAAAGTCATCATCTTTGATTTCTTATTTGTACCTGTCAACGATAAGCGGAACATTCTTGACAAAAGTCATCATCTTTCTCTCGCCCCATGCTGTTCGTTTCCGTTCTCCCAGAGATTGCTCCTCTTCGTCATACCAACGGTGACGGATACCACCAACTATCAAGGAGGGATCAAGTCATCATACTTCGCCTACGCACTGACTACAATAGAATGAGAAATCACATGTTCACCAAATTCAAAATAGGTACAACCAGCTTATGCCAATGTACACTGGACTATATGACTACACAACATGTTCTACAGGATTGCCCCCAGTACACAGTCTTGAGAAGAGCAATGTGGTCCACGCCCACCTCCCTGGAAGAGAAACTATATGGGGCAATCAAATCACTTAAACAGACAGCTGACTTCATGAGAGAGTCTGGAATCCTACTCTGATTGAGTCTTGATCGGAGAGAGAGAGAGAGAGAGAGAGAGAGAGAGAGAGAGAGAGAGTCATACATCTCAGAATGACGTTAACTGTGGATAGTTGGTTTTTGCTCTTGTTTGATGTAAGTTATGATGTCTGCACCTTTCGGTCCAACGCATCCGACATCAACATGACGGTCTTGAGTAACAGATTGCCACCATGCTGCGATCCATACTCACTTGATCAGACTGGTTTGTCAGTTTCTTGGGAAAGAAATCAAAATACGGGCAGGTTGGCAATCTTCTCTGTCAGTCTTTGGAGCTCTGTGACTTGCGGAGATTGTGCTGGTGATGAGCTCCACATGATTCTACTACGTAGACAGGACCGCTATCTAGGGTACTGGGGATGTGTTTCATAGACGTTACAAATTTGAATGATACTTTGTAGACCGGGACAGTTATCTAGAGTACTGGGGATGTGTTACATGAACGTTACAAATTTGAATAATACTTTGTAGACCGGAACAGTTATCTAGAGTACTGGGGATGTGTTTCATGAACGTTACAAATTTGAATGATACTTTGTAGACCGGGACAGTTATCTAGAGTACTGGGGATGTGTTTCATGAACGTTACAAATTTGAATGATACTTTGTAGACCGGAACAGTTATCTAGAGTACTGGGGATGTGTTTCATGAACGTTACAAATTTGAATGATACTTTGTAGACCGGGACAGTTATCTAGAGTACTGGGGATGTGTTTCATGAACGTTACAAATTTGAATAATACTTTGTAGACCGGAACAGTTATCTAGAGTACTGGGGATGTGTTTCATGAACGTTACAAATTTGAATGATACTTTGTAGACCGGGACAGTTATCTAGAGTACTGGGGATGTGTTTCATTAACGTTACAAATTTGAATGATACTTTGTAGACCGGAACAGTTATCTAGAGTACTGGGGATGTGTTTCATGAACGTTACAAATTTGAATAATACTTTGTGGACCGGGACAGTTATCTAGAGTACTGGGGATGTGTTTCATGAACGTTACAAATTTGAATGATACTTTGTAGACCGGAACAGTTATCTAGAGTACTGGGGATGTGTTTCATGAACGTTACAAATTTGAATGATACTTTGTAGACCGGAACAGTTATCTAGAGTACTGGGGATGTGCTTCATGAACGTTACAAATTTGAATGATACTTTGTAGACCGGAACAGTTATCTAGAGTACTGGGGATGTGTTTCATGAACGTTACAAATTTGAATGATACTTTGTAGACCGGAACAGTTATCTAGAGTACTGGGGATGTGTTTCATGAACGTTACAAATTTGAATGATACTTTGTAGACCAGAACAGTTATCTAGAGTACTGGGGATGTGTTTCATGAACGTTTCAAATTTGAATGATACTTTGTAGACCGGAACAGTTATCTAGAGTACTGGGGATGTGTTTCATGAACGTTACAAATTTGAATGATACTTTGTAGACCGGGACAGTTATCTAGAGTACTGGGGATGTGTTTCATGAACGTTACAAATTTGAATGATACTTTGTAGACCGGGACAGTTATCTAGAGTACTGGGATGTGTTTCATGAACGTTACATATTTGAATGATACTTTGTAGACCGGAACAGTTATCTAGAGTACTGGGGATGTGTTGCATGAACGTTACAAATTTGAAAGATACTTTGTAGACCGGGACAGTTATCTAGAGTACTGGGGATGTGTTTCATGAACATTACAAATTTGAAAGATACTTTGTAGACCAGTACCATTCTGAAGGACACTAGGCGTCTGTTTCATGAACCTTACAATACTGAATGCGACAGAAGATTTGTTCCCAACCACCTTCTCTTAGAGCCCCCAACGTAATGATGAGCTATAGCTTTTAATGTCATAAAATTGTCACAACTCCTTTCAGACTTAATGCCTGTTCCTTATCCATAATGCTAGATACTTAATTTCCCGAAGAAAATAGTTTCGTTTTTTTAATTGGTTTGATTCGTTCACAGCTTTTGGCCCAAACACCCCTCGGTTATGGTTATGGTTAGTCTAAGGCACCGGTATCACTGCAAACGAATTAAAACCCATAATTGCTCCCGTCCGTGCCAGTGGAATCATCCGAATTAAAACTCATCTCATTGAAGGATCCAAACAAATACAGCTTCAATCCCCATCATAGCAGCTACAGCACACGCCGAAATACATAAGGCCAAGCAGCACCGAAAGTGAACGCAGCTGAACTGTTCTTCATCACACGATACTATCATCCATTGTAAGCAATCGGAATATCGAAACACGATCCGGATAAAAAAAACACAGCTCACGGTGTGGACAGAGCACTAAACTCAGGCGGTGTCTTTGACATCTCGTCTCAAGTGTTCTCTCGAATTGTTTATCATTTGTTTATGCTTCGTCCACATCCATTAACTATAATGAGTTCTATGAATCTCAATTAAATTGTCTAGTTTCAATGATACAGTAATAGATTTGCTTGTTTTTTGCTTTAAAATCCCCTGAAGTCTTCATATAGCCTTAGTAATTGCACATCTTCAATACATTAGTTCTAATAGCATATAATTATTGTTGTGACTGAATACTTACTATGTTGTTGTGACTGAACACTTACTATGTTGTTGTGACTGAATACTTAATAAAATTATCCTATATTTTTCAATTGAAATAATTGACGTTTGTCTATATCAGCTGAAACAATTGTCTACAGTATTATAATACTGCACGTGCTCTAACGCGCAGGAATGGCATTTCTCTGTCTTAGAATGCGCACGCTTTAGTTAACTGAGGGTGAAATGTATACATTTTGAATTGTCAGTAGACATGCAAATAAATTGTCAATAGATGCTTCATGATTGACTTTCAGAACGTTTTTGAATGGACGCAGCGGAGCTAAAATTAGCGTCTGGCTTCCTTTGTGTAAGCGTTTGTGTTATTTTGTGCATCGGACAAACACAATTTCTTTACAAAGAAGCTTTGCATTAGCGATGGCGTGGAGAATATTTCTTCAGGGAAGGGAGGAGGAGAAAAGGAAGGGTGAGCAAGAAGTAATGTACGGGAATTGAGAATCGGAGGGAGAGGGTTTATAGCGAGGGCCAGGATTATAAACATCACGATTTGCAAGTCAGTTTGTGTTATTATGTCCGGGACTGTTTAAAATCGCATAAATATTCCTCACTCTACAGCCCGCATTCCTTCAACATAAGTCATAACATATAGCACAAAGCGTATTTCAACTTGCTGCGTTTGTTCACTGGGTTCTGCTGCAGCTCTCGTTTGGCTCCAACTTCTGTCGTGCCTTTTGTCTTTGAAACATTGTGCAAACCGGCAAGCGTTTCATCATTCTAGACAGGTCTTGTCAGGTCTCGCGAGCTGTTTATGTATGTCCAACGTCTCGTCTCACTTGCTATCTTGATTCTTGATCTTTCCCGCGCCGCTAGACGTCGCATAGGGCTTGTGGTGTTTGTCACCACCCATCTCTATTCTGGGCGAGATGTTCGTTCTTATCTAATGAATCTATGCCTGCCAACTTTGCTTCTCTTATAAGTGTTCTTTGTAGTGTCTCTTTAGGTCTTCAACTTTTTCTGTATCCTGATGTTTCCCACAGAAGAGCCTGTTTTGAAATTCTCTTCTCAGCACATGTCCGACATATGTCCATCTTCTTTCCTTAATTGTAGGTTAGATCTTTGGTTGCATGGCCATTTCTCATATCTCTATATTAGTTTTGAATTCACTCCATTGTAGATGAGATCTTTGGTTGCAAGGCCATTTCTCATATCTCTATATTAGTTTTGAATTCACTCCATTGTAGATGAGATCTTTGGTTGCATGGCCATTTCTCATATCTCTATATTAGTTTTGAATTCACTCCATTGTAGATGAGATCTTTGGTTGCATGGCCATTTCTCATATCTCTATATTAGTTTTGAATTCACTCCATTGTACATAACGTATCCTTCTTAGGCTTTTGTCTTCAAAAGCGTTTAGTTTTTTTTTTCTCAATCTCTGTTGATGTTTTTCAGCGTTCACGTGCATAGGCAAGGACTGATAACACGTTTGAGTTGAATATTCTAAGTTTGGTTTTCTTGCATAGTATTTTTGATTTCCATATTTTGTCCAGGTTTTTAAAATGTGCTGCTGCATTTGCTATCCTGCTTCTCATCTCTTTATTTGTTTCACCTTCTCACACGCTTTGCATGCAGATTATTTCTGCTTATTTTGTCAATCTCAGATTCTAGTATTCATAGTTCAGCGTTGCAACATTTACGTTGTAAACTAATAGCTTAGCTTTACAATATTCACACAAGCATTCGAGATAACTGATAGCTTAGCTTTACAATATTTACACAAGCATTCGAGTCCACACCCTTCCAATTTGTTGTGTTACTTTATCCACATATGTTGTAAAATATTGTGCAAATATATGGCCGTTCTTCCTGGTTCAAATGGGTCGCACCGATACTTTTAAGGCGGCATATCTGTATGCGGCACGTATGCCCATCTTTCACGTGCCCTGCAGCCAAATCACCGCTGTTGTAGACACGTAATGCTAGCTCCTACTTCATTATCATGAGACGACAGGAGCAGTTTATATATTTTTTTTTCTTTCCATGTGTTTTATGTAGGAATATTTGCTAACTTTTTTGACCCCAAAATTTCACATTATCTGTTTTAATAACAATATACAGTTTTTTTGTTTTTTTTTTCACTGTCACATTTCACATGAATTCAAGACTAATGTAGAGACAAAAAACAAATGGTCATGCAACCAATTACCTCGCCTACAATTAGGAAGTGAAGATGGGCATATGTTGGACATGTGTAGAGTAAAATAGGCTCTTGTATGGGAATCATCAGGATATAGGAAAAAAGTGGAAAATCTAGAGACACTTATATGAAAACGTAAGACAAAAGGATAACAGAAATAAACTATTCTATTACTATACCATAGTCGGTATGTTGGTTTGTTGCAATCTTCATTATTGATTGCATAAATTATGACTTCAGAGGAAAAGTCACCAACAGCATCAGGACTGAATGTGGTTAGCGACTCATAGCTGAGTGTTTGCGTCTCGATTAACGGCATCGGTTGATCAAAATCTTATTCCACCTCCCATCGGTGGTTTTGAGACAAAACTAACCACCTCCCATTGGTGGCTTTGAGACCAAACTAACCACTTTGACTAAACGATCAGGGGTTGAAGATGGGGGACAGCGCGGTTCTCACAACAAATTGTTGAAGTCGAATGTATTGGTCCGAAAGGCGCAGATGTCATAGCTCGCCTTAACTCTTTCCGTACGTCTCGCAGCACTGTGCGCCAATGCAATTTCGGCAACGTACGTTTCACCGCATAGTGCGTCACGCTCAATTTGATAAGTGTGAACGCCATCAAACCATATTCTTTTTACATGTCTTGTATTATCTGGATATTGGTGACATTTAATACGTTGTTCAATTATCTAAACATTCATAAATAATATATGTTAGATAAATATAAATATGTAGATTGATTCTAAAAACCATGAACAATTTTGTCTCTGAAATCTCTTCTGTTGCGTCGATAGAAAGCTTCCGTACGGAAAGAGTTTAAACCACGGCACAACTGTGTTTCCAGAAGTAACCATGATATATCAATCTCTGTTACTAAATGTAATGGTCGGAATAGAGCTGAACGATGTGTTTCATTCATTGTGATCTATCTGTATTTAATGTTACATTTTTGTTGTTAATGTTACGTATCCAATTAAGCCACTTTTAATGATAGACGATGAAGACTTGTAGCTGTTGTCTGACAAAAGAATAGCACCATCAGTTGATATGCGTCTATGTTGGCCCTCTGGGTAACTTGTTTAACTTTCGTATGCTCAGCGCCTGACACAAACAGATGGAAAGCTGCCAGCGATTCGTAGCTGATGGCTTTCGCCGGGATCAGTGAACCAGAACCATGTAGACCCTCCTCCACCTATTCGCGGTGCCTCTAGTAATAGACTAACCAGTCTAGTCCGTCCGATCGTGTAGGGATTGAAGAGTAAAGGCAACCTGTTTTTAAAAATGTTGTGCTGTTAGTCGGATGTATTGGGCCGACAGACGCAAATAAATCAGGACACAACGCAACTTTTATGCCAACTTAACATTCTGTTAAGGGCTGATGACTAAGAGGACTATTCCTTTAAGTGGTTATTCAGTGAGCGCCAGAAAGATAATAAATGAGAAGTTTCCCTTCCATGTTAGAGGCATCCATGTCTGTGATTATGCTTCACTATGCCGGAACGTCTATCATTCTTCAACTTGAAACCATTGACATGAATATTGAGACACGTGATATACCATTATGTCTTTGATGTGCTAATTTTTGTTTTGACAATACCCAAAATTGGATCGTTTCTTAGTACCAGTCCTTACTGGCAACACGAGCCAAAAAGATTTTGTTTTATGTGTATATAAAAACATGCATTTTAAAATGGGGAAAAATAGATTTATTCCGCGTATATGAGTTGGTCGTCTTTATATGTTACAAAGTTACTATGTGGTTTTATTAACACGCCATTGTCGATTCACAAACCTACATACAATCACATTCGTTATAAAATTATTTTTTTAAAAAAATCACATTGTTCCACTTCTTTTTCTTCATCCTTTTTCTCCATTTTGTTCTTCTCTTTCTACATCTTCTTCCTCCTTTCCTTCTTCTATCTGTTTTGTTATCCCTCCCTTATCTGTCACTTCTGCCGTTTCGCCCCGTGCTTCTTATCCCATCCTTTTCCCCTCGTTTAACCACTTGTATTGCATATGATGTACACCTTACTACTCAACGTATTCGACGCTGTATTGACATATATGTGACTCCTTTACACTAACCACCCCCTCTCCTACTCCTCGTTCCCCTATCAACCTCCTCGTTAGTTCATATTTTATTCATGTTGGTATGCATGACGGCCATATAGCCTATATTGTACGCGGAACAATACTGTCTCCGAATTGTTTGTGCAGAGCGCAGCCATTACTCACTCTGTACAATACTGTCTGCAAATTGTTTGTGCAGAGCGCAGCCATTACTCACTCTGTAAACGGCTGTGCTGCGCAATATAGAGGGAACATGAGTTGGGCCTTTAGCAGCAATTTTCTGTGGGTCGATACTGCCAATATTTCGAAAGTTAACATAGTTCTTGTACTCTCTCTCTCTCTCTCTCTCTCTCTCTCTCTCTCTCTCTCACACACACTCTGTGCGCGTGCGTGGTTTTGAGTTTTTTTTCTTCTGCGTGGGTTTGTTTTTTTCTTCTTCACCCACCCCCCCCCCCAACCCCCCAACCACCACACACCTTTTTCCTCTTTCCGTCATTGTTTGGTTGTTGTAAGCTGCCTTAAGGTTTTTCCAACAATAATGCTAGTTTGGATAATTTGTAATCCCAAAGGTAACAAAAAAATAAAAAAAAAAAAAAAAAAAAAAAAATCATATTACTTCTTCCACGTACACAATGCGTACGGTTGTCAATATTAGTACGTTCTTAGACATCGTTAGGCAGCCGAAGGCTGAGATACTAGTGTCAGAGTTTGTATCTGCTATAGAGATGACCAGAGATCTGATGTTGCTGGTTTCATCGTGTCAAGCTAACAAGGAAGGCAGTATAAGAAGATGGTGATGGGCTGGCTATGTCTCCGAAGGGTTCTGTGAAAGAAAACTTGTCACTGGGGTCCAAACGGTAAAATAATAGAAGTTGCCGAAGAGACATGGCAAAGAAGAGTCGATAAGGAACCTGTGGAGAATAGCCCTTCAATTGGGACGAGTTTGTGAAATTGGCCTCGAGGGACGATCTATATTGGTGGATGCTTTGTGTCCAGGGGCACGAGAGGGGTTGATTGATTGAGGAAGCCGGTTCTCTTTGTCGACCTCTTACTAACTTTTGGAGTCAGGTGCACATTTGCAGTTGAACTGACGTGAACCTGACTTAATACAGCCCGTCCAGCGTTTTGGTTGTGAAACAGCCGCTCTTACCGTGTGGTTTTTGTTCCCTCTGCACTCATCTTTTCTCTTATGACCATTCTTGTCAATGTCTTATGACATTGTGGGCGTACAGTCTTCACTGTACGCTCACAATGCCCAGTAGTGTTCTGATCCTTTTACCTGGTAACACAGGACGATCACAGTACAGTTCTCGAACACCATAGCACTGGTGGAGATTCTTCTGGGTAATTTTAGAAAGTGGGTTAATTATTGTGAGAGATGGTAGGGAATGTATGTTCTCTACCTGCTCAAGTTTAAAAATAACTGACGGAACACGTGTTCAAGGTTCAG
Source organism: Megaustenia siamemsis (assembly GCA_032433765.1). Taxonomy (NCBI): domain Eukaryota; kingdom Metazoa; phylum Mollusca; class Gastropoda; order Stylommatophora; family Ariophantidae; genus Megaustenia; species Megaustenia siamemsis. The sequence goes on from JAVIAB010000024.1 coordinate 35,163,810, forward strand.
CAGCACGTAGGTGGGGAAGGTTGGAACGACCTTATACCTGACACCGTCTTGCCATGCATTTATGGATTGTAAAGGTTTTCATGTGTCATCATCATCATCATCTGGTTGCGTGTCCGGAGGCTAGACGCCTGACAGCAGCAGAGCTGGTAGCTGCCAGCGACTCACAGTTGATGATTTGTGCCAGGATTGGTGAACCAGAACCATTCAGACCTTACTCCACCTGCCTCTGAAAACTGACTAACCTATCTAGTCTGACCAAGCGAGTAGGGATCGACGAGGGAATGCAAACCGGTACTAAAAAAATTGCTGTTCTGAAGTCGGAGTCGGATGTATTAGGCCGAAAGGCGCAAATAAGCTACAACACAATGCATCTACGAACGTTCAACGACGGATGGTGAAGAGGCCAATCAATTCCTTTAGTAGTCATGGAAGCAATAAACAAAGAAATGTCGCATGTCCTTTGCAGAAATCACCACAGTCCGTCTGGAAGAATCTCTGTCTCTAGCCAGATCTCCAATAGAACGATTCATTCACCACAATCCGGCTGAAAGAATCTCTGTCTCTAGCCAGATCTCCAATAGAACGATGCATTCACCACAATCCGGCTGAAAGAATCTCTGTCTCTAGCCAGATCTCCAATAGAACGATGCATTCACCACAATCCGGCTGAAAGAATCTCTGTCTCTAGCCAGATCTCCAGTAGAACGATGTATTCACCACAATCCGGCTGAAAGAATCTCTGTCTCTAGCCAGATCTCCAATAGAACGATGCATTCACCACAATCCGGCTGAAAGAATCTCTGTCTCTAGCCAGATCTCCAATAGAACGATGCACTCACCACAGTCCGTCTGGAAGAATCTCTGTCTCTAGCCAGATCTCCAATAGAACGATGCACTCACCACAATCCGGCTGAAAGAATCTCTGTCTCTAGCCAGATCTCCAATAGAACGATGTATTCACCACAATCCGGCTGAAAGAATCTCTGCCTCTAGCCAGATCTCCAATAGAACGATGCACTCACCACAGTCCGTCTCGAAGAATCTCTGTCTCTAGCCAGATCTCCAATAGAACGATGCACTCACCACAATCCGGCTGAAAGAATCTCTGTCTCTAGCCAGATCTCCAATAGAACGATGCACTCACCACAGTCCGTCTCGAAGAATCTCTGTCTCTAGCCAGATCTCCAATAGAACGATGTATTCACCACAATCCGGCTGAAAGAATCTCTGCCTCTAGCCATATTTCTTCTGTTGTCATGTTCAAGGTTTCCATTATGTGTGGAAATCACCTTCTTCTTGGTCTGCCCCTGATGCGTCGTCAAGGAATCATACTTTCCATTATTATTCGAATTTTCAACCCGCTGTGGCTTTTGGCGTGACATATAGTGTGCCAAAGCATTTGTGGGTAATAGGACCTGTGCTCTTTCTTGCAGTAAAGAGCTAAATACCTTTTCCGTTTTCAACCGAGTCGACTGAAGAGTGGCAAGTTGGGAAAACACCTACATTTATTTCATCGGCAAGTCAGGTCGTTACTACTGATCACATGAAATGTATATCTTTAATAAAGTGAGTTTACAAAAAATGATACCTTCAGGTATTAGTGCTATGTTTCTTGACCTTGACATTCACTCCAACGATGATTAGTGTAGACCAGAGCTGTGACATCATGCGAAGGATAACCAGGAATCACGCGAGGTGAAGGGTATTTACCAGAGAACTGATTACTTTGTCGGTCTGTGGCCAAGAAAGAAGCGAAGGAGGAAGAGGAGGCATATTGATTTTTCCTTTTGCCGATATTTTTATCTTATCTGTGCTTCTTCCAACAGCTGCTAACTCCACCGCCTAGATTTATAAATCGTGTTTCATTTGATTCAGTTGTTTGATTCCCTTCCTGCGAACTAATATGTCACTTATGAAGCTGTAGTTGCACGACTGACCGAATATTCGTCAAATCATTGTTTTTGTTTTAACGATGAGTAGTGCCAGCACTATTTTGTTCTTGTTTATTTTTAAATTCAAATTTATTGACAGCAAAAAAAATATATATACTTCGTTTTCGTGAATGTCTGAAAGAAAATAAATTCTCAGACATACAACTTCCTCTAAAGCACACTTTGGACGCAGTATCTTCCAATGAGGGGGTTAAGGCAAAGAAATACAAATGAATGCATAAAAATGCGAAGCTGCAGTAAAGCTGAATCTGAGGGAAAATTGAAAAAAAAAATTGAAAAAATGGTATGGTAAAAGCTTTACGCGATTAGTAGACGACGCAGATTTGAAGCCCTATTGAGCCGAAACGTCGTTCAAATCTGTGTCGTCTACTAATCACGTAAAGCTTTACCATACCATTTTTTCAATTTTTCTGTTTTCAAATTTCCCTCTATCTTCCAATGAATGTGAAAAAAGGTTTTTCTCAGATGAACCTTATAGTAACTTCATATAGGTCATCTCTGCTTGTACGGACAACCTTTACATTGATCCCATCAGGGTAGTGCCCCCATCCCCCTCATCAAATTCATTCCGTGCAAATAAGTGGCTTCATGGCTACTCCAATGACGTCATTCTACAGCTGATACCAACAGCAAGAGGCGATCTCTAGAAGACGAGGGTGTATCAGAGGATACGTTGAGAGTGTGGAGAGAGGATACGTTGAGAGTGTGGAGAGAGGATACGTTGAGAGTGTGGAGAGAGGATACGTTGAGAGTGTGGAGAGAGGATACGTTGAGAGTGTCGAGAGAGGATACGTTGAGAGTGTGGAGAGAGGATACGTTGAGAGTGGAGAGAGGATACGTTGAGAGTGTGGAGAGAGGATACGTTGAGAGTGTGGAGAGAGGATACGTTGAGAGTGTGGAGAGAGGATACGTTGAGAGTGTGGAGAGAGGATACGTTGAGAGTGTGGAGAGAGGATACGTTGAGAGTGTGGCATTTGTTGTAAAATCTTCATGGTGAGTAACCTCCATTTATTTCCCATAAATAAGCACTGCAATAATATATCTATATTCTGTTCTATTCTTCTATTCTATAATATATATATATATATTGACTGGTGCAGGTTCGTTGTTCAGCAGTTGATACCAAAAGCATGAAGCGATCTAGAGACGACAAGGGTATATAAGAGGATATGTTAAAAGTGTAGAAGTACATAATATAGCATCTTCAGAATGAGTACCGGCGATTTTTTTACCCAGGAAAAAGCACTGCGTAAAATTATGAATGAAAACAATGAGTACAGCTATATCATTCACGATTTAGTTTGCAGGGGAACATTTACATCAGTGTTTCCAATGAGTCGTGTACGCGCGCGTGCATCGCAAATAATCGCCCATCTTTTCTGAACAGAATAGCGTTTAAAATATTTTAAAATGTTTTCTTACTCCTGCTTTTGATAGTTCAACACTTCACACTTTGTGCAGCTTTGAAATATTCACATTACCCCACAAATGAGAAACTCGACTCTGGCGGGCGGCATTTTACCGCCTTCACAACATATGACTCCCGTCAGCTGACAGTCAAAGGACAGACACAGTACACTTAACACTGATGTAAGCCATAGGACAGACATAGAGGACATTACACTGGTCGAAGTCATCGGACAGACATTCTATACTCAACACTGATGTAAGACAAAGGACAAATATATTATACTTAACATTGGTGTAAGCCAAAGGACAGACACAGTACACTTAACACTGGTGTAAGCCATAGGACAGACATACTACACTCAACACTGATGTAAGGCAAAGGACAGACATAGTACACTTAACACTGGTGTAAGCGATAGGACAGATATACTACACTTTACGCTGCCATTAGTCAAGTAACTTATTTACTACACTCAACACTGGTGTATGTCATCGCACAGACATACTACACTCAACACTGGTGTAAGCCATCGGACAGACATACTACACTCAACACTGGTGTATGTCATCGCACAGACATACTACACTCAACACTGGTCGAAGCCATCGGACATACTACACTCAACACTTGTGTAAGCCATCGGACAGACATACTACACTCAACACTGGTCGAAGCCATCGGACAGACATACTACACTCAACACTGGTGTATGCCATCGCACATGCATACTACACTCAACACTGGTGTATGGCATCGGGCAGACATACTACACTCAACACTGGTCGAAGCCATCGGACAGACATACTACACTCAACACTGGTGTAAGCCATCGGACAGACATACTACACTCAACACTGGTGTAAGCCATCGGACAGACATACTACACTCAACACTGGTGTAAGCCATCGGACAGACATACTACACTCAACACTGGTGTACGCCATCGGACAGACATACTACACTCAACACTGGTGTAACCCATCGCACAGACATACTACACTCAACACTGGTCGAAGCCATCGGACAGACATACTATACTCAACACTGGTCGAAGCCATCGGACAGACATACTACACTCAACACTGGTGTAACCCATCGCACAGACATACTACACTCAACACTGGTCGAAGCCATCGGACAGACATACTACACTCAACACTGGTCGAAGCCATCGGACAGACATACTACACTCAACACTGATCGAAGCCATCGGACAGACATACTACACTCAACACTGGTGTATGCAGCAAGAGTACTCCACTAGCGGCACCGAACAAAGAACAAATGTTTACAATACTTGCTCTGTTTGCCAGCATAACCTGCAGTGGTTATTTTTAGCGATGCATGCATTACTTGTATCGCCACTTATCCAATTATATAACGATTATACTACATATTTAGGCAGTGCCATATATATATATATATATATACTGTCACCGTGTTTGGGTTGCAGTTGCGTGAGCACGCACACACAAAGTATCAATTTTATGTCCATTTTTGCAGTTGACGGTATTTATAACTCACTGGACTTCCGGTCAATATGGCGGATATGCGGCAGGAACCGTTGAGGCTGTGTCTGAAACGTGTTCTTTGTTGCAGCTTCCACATATTCCAAGTCCTTCTTGCTGCCGGAGCCACTGAGTTTAGTTCTATGTGCTCACTGTGAGCTGTTGTTTTTATACGGATCGTGTTTCGATGTTCCAATTGCTTACCAATCCAAATGATGATATCGTATGATGGACAGTTCAGCTGCGTTCACCTTCGGTGCCGCTTGGCATGTTTTTTTGGCGTGTGCTGTGGCGACTGTGATGGGGACTGCAACTGCCCTTCTTTGTTTGGATCCTTCAGTGCGATGAGATGTTAATTCGGATGATTCCACTGGCACGGGGCCCGCTTCAATCAATTTGAAACATCATAATTCGCTCCGCGCTATGCGAGATGACTTAATACGATGAAAGTGTGGTTGAGGAAGGAGAGAATGTGCCTGGGTAGGGTCGGTGCATCGCCGTCCCAACTCTGCACGACTTGGTCGTGCTTCCTAGCGTCTTTAAACAACTCCTGCATCTTGATAGACCTGATGTGTGAGTGAGGGGAGGGCAGTATGTGTTCCATTCCCAGATGGACTTTAATTAGTATATGACATACTCTCAAGTGGTGTAGGTACACCGTCACTCTCCATTATTATATTTTATCCTATCTTATCTGCATACGTAGTGGGAAGATACAATTTTCTAGTTTGGACCTAGTTTGTCAGCGTCACTTTAGGATTTCTATGATATATCTAACCATCTGACTCTTGGTCTTCTCGAGCTCTGAAGCCAAATTATCGACTGCTTCTGTATCATAGGGACTCCATTCTCTAGGGACAGCTACGTCTCTTTAGTCTTTTCTGTCTGATGTGGTTCTAGTAGTCATTTCGGATATAATTTATATCTTTTTTATTCTCCCTATCTGACTGTCTTTCCTCGATTATATCATCTTACATGTTATAATTTTTCATTCTCGTGCCATATCTAAGGACCGTGTTTGACATCAATAACTATCATTCTCGTGCCATATCTAAGGACCGTGTTTGACATCAATAACTATCATTCTCGTGCCATATCTAAGGACCGTGTTTGACATCAATAACTATCATTCTCGTGCCATATCTAAGGACCGTGTTTGACATCAATAACTATCATTCTCGTGCCTACCTAAGGACCGTGTTTGATCTTTCTCGTGCCATACCTAAGGACCGTGTTTGACATCAATAACTATCATTCTCGTGCCATATCTAAGGACCGTGTTTGACATCAATAACTATCATTCTCGTGCCATATCTAAGGACCGTGTTTGACATCAATAACTATCATTCTCGTGCCATACCTAAGGACCGTGTTTGATCTTTCACGTGCCATACCTAAGGACCGTGTTTGATCTTTCTCGTGCCATACCTAAGGACCGTGTTTGATCTTTCTCGTGCCATACCTAAGGACCGTGTTTGATCTTTCTCGTGCCATACCTAAGGACCGTGTTTGATCTTTCTCGTGCCATACCTAAGGACCGTGTTTGACGTCAATAACTTTCTTTCTCGTGCCATACCTAAGGACCGTGTTTGATCTTTCTCGTGCCATACCTAAGGACCGTGTTTGACATCAATAACTTTCTTTCTCGTGCCATACCTAAGGACCGTGTTTGATCTTTCTCGTGCCATACCTAAGGACCGTGTTTGATCTTTCTCGTGCCATACCTAAGGACCGTGTTTGACATCAATAACTTTCTTTCTCGTGCCATACCGTATGTGTTTCCTTCTCGTGTCTACTGCAATTTGTTTCCATGGCAGACTTTTCAATGATGTAGCTTTTATTTCTCATTGTCCTCCTCTGTCTCTTTTTCCTTCTGTTTTCTCTCGGTTCAATATTTTCAAGTTTTCTTCTTCTCATTACTAAAAATATGTTTCTTTCTAATGCACTTTAATTAGTTGTGCTTGTGTACTGTCTTCGTTCACAACGCCCTCATTACTAAAACTGTTTCTTTCTAATGCACTTTAATTAGTTGTGCTTGTGTACTGTCTTCGTTCACAACGCCCTCATTACTAAAACTATGTTTCTTTCTAATGCACTTTAATTAGTTGTGCTTGTGTACTGCCTTCGTTCACAACGCCCTCATTACTAAAACTATGTTTCTTTCTAATGCACTTTAATTAGTTGTGCTTGTGTACTGCCTTTGTTCACAACGCCCTCATTTCTAAAAATATGTTTCTTTCTAATGCACTTTAATTAGTTGTGCTTGTGTACTGCCTTCGTTCACAACGCCCTCATTACTAAAATTATGTTTCTTTCTAATGCACTTTAATAAGTTGTGCTTGTGTACTGTTCACATCGCCCTCATTACTCCCTTTGGCTGATTGTGATATTTTCCTCACCATTCTCCAGCTGCACCACGTCTCTGTTGCCTTCAGATACTTTGTTTCTTGTTCATTAATTGTCGATAACTCACTTCCGCAAGACAGGACATGGTATATATAACACGAATTAACTCTTTTCCCCAACTCCCGGGAAATACTCAGAAACAAAATATTTTCATGTATATAAAAAAAAAATTAGAATGCCGCCTTTGCTAATTTATTAACTTAGTGGTCGCAGCAAGTAGTCATGCAGCCTAAAAATAAACAGGACAAATCTGAAACAAGTGGAATGCGTCACATACTTGGGCACAATAATAACATCAGATGGAAGATGCACTACAGAAATAAAAAAGCAGAATAGCTCAGGCCAAAATAGCATTTCAGAAAATGAAAAATATCTTATGCAACAAATCTATGTCAATAGAAGTGAAAAAGAGAGTTCATCGGTGCTGTATAGAACCAATTCTAACCTATGGAAGCGAATCTTGGACAGTAGATAAACAAATTAAAAGATTATTAGTGGACAATGAGAGATGGGATTTCTCAGAAGAATGTTGAAAGTTCCATGGACAACTAAAAAGACCAATGAAGAAATTCTTAGAGAGGAAAACAAAAAGAGAGCTCCTAAACAACTTCAGAAAAAAACAATCAACATTTTTCGGGCACATCATAAGAAGATGAATACTTGGTTACAACTAGAAAAATAAAAGGAAAGAGAGATCGCTGACGACAAAGAGAAAATACTGGATAGCTTGGTGTCATGGCATGGAAAACAGTCAACAACAGAACTGATACGATGCACTGTAGATAGAAGATTGTGGAAGGATATGATCGCCTACGCCAACCGGTATGGAACATGATGATGATGAGTGGATGTAGAATGGAACAGTGTATTTGTCCTCTTTACTTTATTACACCTACCTCCTTTGTTCGCTTGTTTATGCTAGTCTTTGTTGCTGTGGCAGTACTTTCTTTTTTAATTTATAAACTGGCCTGTTAGTTCTGTTTACGGAGCGGGAGCGAAGGCGCCCGTCAGCAACAGGGCTGAAAGTTGTCAACGACTCATAGCTGATGGTCTGCCCCAGGATACGGGAATCAGAAATACCCGGATCCTACTCCACCTCTTCGCAGTGCGCTTGACATAGACTAAGCAGTGTAGCCATGCTAAGAGGTGAGTTGAGATCGTTGGGGAAGGCAAACCCGATGCTAAAAAAACGTCGTGCTAAAGTCGGAAGTGTTGGGCCGAAAAGCTCACATATCACAGTTCTGCTGCACACCTCACAATCACGCGTATGTGCATACTTAACTGCCTTTTAAGGGCGGAAGACGAAGAGGACTATCCATTCCTTTAGTAGTCGCCGGGAGAACGCCGGAAAGAGGAAGGTAGATAGGGTGGAGAGAAAGACAGAAAGTAAGTATGTATTCTGTAATGTTTTTTATAACATCATAGAGACTAGCTGCCATGCGCATGCGCACAAGTTGAAGTTAACAATACAGAATAGAAACAGAAGGTATTGATTTTTGTGTATTTAAAAAAAAATATATACACACTATATCTGTTACCACTCATGAATGTAAGTGCAGTATTGATTAACTATATAAATGATGTTAAATACATGACCCGACTGTCTGCGTTGTAATATAGGACATGGCATGAATAATGTTCAGCTTGCTGATTTAGCCTGTAGTCCGTCCGGTAGGGTGTCGGTACTGATTGATGTATCAGTTTACCAGACCCATCTCGGAGAACACGGGACTTATCAAGACAATCGCGGAGAGCACGGGACTTATCAAGCAAATCAAGGAGAACACGGGACTTATCAAGACATTCACGGAGAACACGGGACTTATCAAGACAATCACGGAGAACACGGGACTTATCTAGCAAATCATGGAGTACACGGGACTTATCAAGCAAATCACGGAGAACACGGGACTTATCAAGACAATCACGGAGAACACGGGACTTATCAAGACAATCGCGGAGAGCACGGGACTTATCAAGACAATCGCGGAGTACACGGGACTTATCAAGACAATCGCGGAGAGCACGGGACTTATCAAGCAAATCATGGAGTACACGGGACTTATCAAGACATTCGCGGAGTACACGGGACTTATCAAGACAATCGCGGAGAGCACGGGACTTATCAAGACAATCGCGGAGAGCACGGGACTTATCAAGACATTCGCGGAGAGCACGGGACTTATCAAGCAAATCATGGAGTACACGGGACTTATCAAGACAATCGCGGAGAGCACGGGACTTATCAAGACAATCGCGGAGTACACGGGACTTATCAAGACAATCGCGGAGAGCACGGGACTTATCAAGCAAATCATGGAGTACACTGGACTTATCAAGACATTCGCGGAGTACACGGGACTTATCAAGACAATCGCGGAGAGCACGGGACTTATCAAGACATTCGCGGAGAGCACGGGACTTATCAAGACATTCGCGGAGAGCACGGGACTTATCAAGACAATCGCGGAGAACACGGGACTTATCAAGACAATCGCGGAGAGCACGGGACTTATCAAGACATTCGCGGAGTACACGGGACTTATCAAGACAATCGCGGAGAACACGGGACTTATCAAGACATTCGCGGAGTACACGGGACTTATCAAGACAATCGCGGAGAGCACGGGACTTATCAAGACAATCGCGGAGTACACGGGACTTATCAAGACAATCGCGGAGAGCACGGGACTTATCAAGCAAATCATGGAGTACACGGGACTTATCAAGACATTCGCGGAGTACACGGGACTTATCAAGACAATCGCGGAGAGCACGGGACTTATCAAGACATTCGCGGAGAGCACGGGACTTATCAAGACATTCGCGGAGAGCACGGGACTTATCAAGACAATCGCGGAGAACACGGGACTTATCAAGACAATCGCGGAGAACACGGGACTTATCAAGACATTCGCGGAGTACACGGGACATATCAAGACAATCGCGGAGAGCACGGGACTTATCAAGACATTCGCGGAGTACACGGGACTTATCAAGCAAATCACGGAGAACACGGGATTTATGAAAACAATCACGGAGAACACGCGATTTATGAAAACAATCACGGAAAACACGGGACTTATCAAGACAATCACTGAGTACACGGGACTTATCAAGACAATCACGGAGACTACGGGACTTATCAAGCAAATCACGGAGAACACGGGATTTATCAAGCAAATCACGGAGAACACGGAACTTAAACCAATCACGAAGTCCGTGGTTTGTGATTCCTCTTACCAACGATTATACCTGAGTTGTGAAGTGATTGAAACACTCATATGCTCAGTTGGAGGTATTGTTTTGATTCAGTTAAACTCTGTCTTCCCCCTATATTTGTCACACCTTGATCTTATATGAAAGTTTTACAAGTTCTTGTTTTTTCATTTGTTTTATTTTATTTATTTAAAATCATCTTACTTGATCTTGTTGCAAGTTTTCTCACAATTCAACCTCTGTGGGTAATCAAACATTGTAACCATGAAACACATTACACAAACGTTGCGCTTTCCTCGCAACTGTCGTATGATCACAAATATGGCTTTCTTCGCGTTTTACTGATTGTATCCAGATATATTATTTCAGTATCTATTTTCATGCAATTGATCATGTTATTAATTCTTCTACAAACAAACACGTGATCATACATAAATCTACTTTCACCACGAGTCTCATTTCCCCACCCCGCCTCCCCTTTCTCGACATGTATGATACTACCTTCATTTTGAGCTTTGTACGTTTTTATTTTCATCTTTCGTTATTGTAAGCTCCGATAGTTTTTCCACTAAAAATCGGTTGCTTTGTTTTGACACAACGCAATACAAGTATTTTATTGTTAATTTGGAGATATGGCTCGCTCTTATTGTGTTATGTTTGGATGTGGGGGCGAGAGCCGGATGTGGGGGGTGAGAGCCGGATGTGGGGGCGAGAGCCAGATGTGGGGGCGAGAGCCAGATGTGGGGGCGAGAGCCAGATGTGGGGGCGAGAGCCAGATGTGGGGGCGACAGCCGGATGTGGGGGGCGAGAGCCAGATGTCTGGCTAGGCTCCAGCTCAGCAGCAACAGCATCAAGATGCATGGAGATGCGAAGCTGCTGTAAAGCTGATGATAATGACAATTGAAAAAAAGGAAGAAAAAAAGTGGTATGGTAACAACTTTACATGGTAATTAAAAAAAAAAAAAAGTGATTATCTAGCATATTATCGCCATGTAGTTAGATTTGTGTACATATCCGTATATATATTTTTGTGTTGTTGTTTGTTGTTCCAGCTGAAGGCCTACTTGGTCGAAACGTCAATTTTTGTTTTGTTAATTACTTCGTAAAGCTGTTACCATACCACTTTTTTTCTTCCTTTTTTTTTAAAGTTGTCATTAAGTTATAGCTGAACTTTGTTTTTATTAATTAACATTGGTATTATTGGTCGTTTCAAATCTAAATGTTCACGATTAACATGAAATATCTCCTCTTTCCCTGCACTTACAAACTTGATTTTTTGCATCTGGCCTTGTTTTTCCAAGGTCCCACCGATTTCACAAAATTTAATGATGTAGGAAGTATGCTTCATCATGAAGCAGCACTTTCCTTTGATCTCAGTGAATTTACGGATCTTTTTGCTCCTGGAGAAAATAATTTACCGTACATTAATGGAAATCAGCTTCTCGACATAGGCGTCTCTACACAACTTGAAAGTTGGAGGCGTTTATCAACTGTTTACTTTCTATTGTTTACTTTCTTTAAAATACTATGAGAATGTCAATATTATAGCCTTTACAGACGGTCTAAAACAAATCAGCGTATAAACAGTTCCATTAATGAAAACTATTTAAACAATATACAACAAAGAATACATTTAAAAAAATTAATTATCCGTTGCGAGCGATAACGAGCATGACATATCAAGCAAAGTTATTATTTATGGGTACGCATGTGACTAAAGAGTCCGATGTAAGCACGGGATCCTCTTCACTGTAAAGAGCTATTGGTCGTTTCAAAATATTTTGAAGGTGTTTAAAATTCCATATCTCTGCAACCAATTGATTGATAATGCTGAAATTTTGCATATGGTCTTGTGATTTTTTGGTCCCAAGAAGTACATTCATTTCCTCACCAACAAACGTATAGTTTTAAATATTCTTTATTTGAAGTATACAAATTTAAGGCATTTTGGTCAAACCATATATTTGGAGGAATTACCGCTTCATATGAGTGAGCACCCACGGACTTGTCATCTTGAACGTAATGCGCGCCAATTTCCCTGTTTTAAGCACTAAAAAACACATAAAACGCGTCATAGTTATAATTTTATATCCGGTGCATCCCATTTCCTGTCGTTTTGTTGTGATTTATGTGCAACGGCGTATCCTAATTATTGGGTAATTTCGTTAAATTTGTGATCTGTTAGTCAATGGGTATAAAAGTAAAGTTCCTTACATTGCAATCAGTGGCAATAAAGGTGTATACATATTTTTGCATAGAAGCTAAGCGTGGAAAACTGTATCGAAGCATCTCAAAGCCAGAAAAGAGAACTATTCACGCATTGGGTATAAGCAAACGCTTTTTCAAACAAGTGCTTAAAGCTAACGGAGTGTCCAGTTCAATCAAGACTAGGACGCTAGGAAGAAAGAAAGTAGTAGATAGTTTTGACAAGGAAGTGATTAGAAGAGCAATTTGTAAAATGTTCGATTCCAAAGAAACTGTGACTTTAAGAAAACTGAAAATTCGACTGAGAGCAGAAAATGACATTGTTGTGTCGAAAACAACATTATGGAGAACTGTTAGAAGCATCGGTTTTACGTTTAGAAAGTACGATAGTGGTAGAAATGTCATCTGCGAGAAGCCGCACTTAGTTTCTATGAGGAGTAAATACTTACGTGAAGTACGGGAAATGCGTAACCAAGGTTATGATATTGTATTTCTAGATGAATCTTGGATAAATTCTCACCACACAAGTGCAAAGGAATGGCAGTTATCAGATGGAAGTATTAAAAGATGTGTACCCACTGGAAAAGGACAGCGTATTATAATGGCACATGCAGGCAGCCGAAAAGAAGGGTTGGTGAAAAATGCAGAACTTATATTCACCTCTAATTATACTGACAACAGGGACTATCACACCGAGATGAATGGCCATATATTTAGAGAGTGGATTGAAAATACTCTTCTTCCAATTCTAGACAGACCATCCTGTCTGGTAATGGACAACGCGTCGTACCACAACGCTGTGGCAGAAGAAGACAAAATTCCTACATCTACCAGTACAAAAGATGTTATAAAGATTTGGCTAAGAAAGGAAGGAATTCCATTTAACGAGGGATTTTTGAAACCTGAATTACTGTCACTTGTTAAGAAATCGCAAAAGACCAAAGTATTCCAAATAGACAAAATCATTCAACAGCATGGTCATACGTGCTTGAGACTGCCCCCTTATCATCCACAATTAAACCCCATTGAACTCGTTTGGGCAAAAATTAAAGGGCAGGTGGCAGCTGAGAATACAAGTTTTAAACTATGCGATATAAAAGGACTGACATATGCTGCTCTATCACAGATTGACAAAGATTTTTGGTGCAAATGTGAAGATCATGTCTTAAAAGAAGAAAATGACTATTGGAAAAAAGATGGACTATCGTTCGTTCAGCCCAGATTAGTAATCAATATGTTAGACTCCTCTGATTCAGAATAAATGAAATAATAATGGACGTTTTTATATGTCCGCATGATCAATCTTTAGCTAAAGTTGATAACGTTTTGAAAATGTAAAGATTCTTGATATGTGTACTGCAGGCATGCAAAGAAACTAAATCACTTTCATATGTCTTGTTTACGTAAAATAATGAAAGTCACATGGAAAGACATAAAACGAACAATGTAGCTCTTTACAGTGAAGAGGATCCCGTGCTTACATCGGACTCTTTAGTCACATGCGTACCCATAAACAATAACTTTGCTTGATATGTCATGCTCGTTATCGCTCGCAACGGATAATTAATTTTTTAAATGTATTCTTTGTTGTATATTGTTTAAATAGTTTTCATTAATGGAACTGTTTATACGCTGATTTGTTTTAGACCGTCTGTAAAGGCTATAACATTGACATTCTCATAGTATTTTAAAGAAAGTAAACAATAGAAAGTAAACAGTTGATAAACGCCTCCAACTTTCAAGTTGTGTAGAGACGCCTATGTCGAGAAGCTGATTTCCATTAATGTACGGTAAATTATTTTCTCCAGGAGCAAAAAAGATCCGTAAATTCACTGAGATCAAAGGAAAGTGCTGCTTCATGATGAAGCATACTTCCTACATCATTAAATTTTGTGAAATCGGTGGGACCTTGGAAAAACAAGGCCAGATGCAAAAAATCAAGTTTGTAAGTGCAGGGAAAGAGGAGATATTCATGTTAATCGTGAACATTTAGATTTGAAACGACCAATACATTGTTCGTTTTATGTCTTTCCATGTGACTTTCATTATTTTACGTAAACAAGACATATGAAAGTGATTTAGTTTCTTTGCATGCCTGCAGTACACATATCAAGAATCTTTACATTTTCAAAACGTTATCAACTTTAGCTAAAGATTGATCATGCGGACATATAAAAACGTCCATTATTATTTCATTTATTCTGAATCAGAGGAGTCTAACATATTGATTACTAATCTGGGCTGAACGAACGATAGTCCATCTTTTTTCCAATAGTCATTTTCTTCTTTTAAGACATGATCTTCACATTTGCACCAAAAATCTTTGTCAATCTGTGATAGAGCAGCATATGTCAGTCCTTTTATATCGCATAGTTTAAAACTTGTATTCTCAGCTGCCACCTGCCCTTTAATTTTTGCCCAAACGAGTTCAATGGGGTTTAATTGTGGATGATAAGGGGGCAGTCTCAAGCACGTATGACCATGCTGTTGAATGATTTTGTCTATTTGGAATACTTTGGTCTTTTGCGATTTCTTAACAAGTGACAGTAATTCAGGTTTCAAAAATCCCTCGTTAAATAGAATTCCTTCCTTTCTTAGCCAAATCTTTATAACATCTTTTGTACTGGTAGATGTAGGAATTTTGTCTTCTTCTGCCACAGCGTTGTGGTACGACGCGTTGTCCATTACCAGACAGGATGGTCTGTCTAGAATTGGAAGAAGAGTATTTTCAATCCACTCTCTAAATATATGGCCATTCATCTCGGTGTGATAGTCCCTGTTGTCAGTATAATTAGAGGTGAATATAAGTTCTGCATTTTTCACCAACCCTTCTTTTCGGCTGCCTGCATGTGCCATTATAATACGCTGTCCTTTTCCAGTGGGTACTCATCTTTTAATACTTCCATCTGATAACTGCCATTCCTTTGCACTTGTGTGGTGAGAATTTATCCAAGATTCATCTAGAAATACAATATCATAACCTTGGTTACGCATTTCCCGTACTTCACGTAAATATTTACTCCTCATAGAAACTAAGTGCGGCTTCTCGCAGATGACATTTCTACCACTATCGTACTTTCTAAACGTAAAACCGATGCTTCTAACAGTTCTCCATAATGTTGTTTTCGACACAACAATGTCATTTTCTGCTCTCAGTCGAATTTTCAGTTTTCTTAAAGTCACAGTTTCTTTGGAATCGAACATTTTACAAATTGCTCTTCTAATCACTTCCTTGTCAAAACTATCTACTACTTTCTTTCTTCCTAGCGTCCTAGTCTTGATTGAACTGGACACTCCGTTAGCTTTAAGCACTTGTTTGAAAAAGCGTTTGCTTATACCCAATGCGTGAATAGTTCTCTTTTCTGGCTTTGAGATGCTTCGATACAGTTTTCCACGCTTAGCTTCTATGCAAAAATATTTATACACCTTTATTGCCACTGATTGCAATGTAAGGAACTTTACTTTTATACCCATTGACTAACAGATCACAAATTTAACGAAATTACCCAATAATTAGGATACGCCGTTGCACATAAATCACAACAAAACGACAGGAAATGGGACGCACCGGATATAAAATTATAACTATGACGCGTTTTATGTGTTTTTTAGTGCTTAAAACAGGGAAATTGGCGCGCATTACGTTCAAGATGACAAGTCCGTGGGTGCTCACTCATATGAAGCGGTAATTCCTCCAAATATATGGTTTGACCAAAATGCCTTAAATTTGTATACTTCAAATAAAGAATATTTAAAACTATACGTTTGTTGGTGAGGAAATGAATGTACTTCTTGGGACCAAAAAATCACAAGACCATATGCAAAATTTCAGCATTATCAATCAATTGGTTGCAGAGATATGGAATTTTAAACACCTTCAAAATATTTTGAAACGACCTATAGTTGATCTACAGATGCGATAACAATTGGTATACTTGTTAAGCGTATAGAGAAGAAGGTGTTAGTCCTAACTTTTTTCTGTATATTTGTGTAGGTAATGTGCCAGCACTACTCCGGTACTATCTCCCTTTCCCTGAAATAAATCGCCGGTACCAACCCGTCTATGTGGGAACAAGGGCAGCAACAGGACTGAAAGTAGTCGGCCACTCATAGTTGGTGGCTTGCGCCAGGATCAGTGGACCAGAGCTATCCAGACCCTACCATCTCCCTCTCTTCATGGTGCCCCTAGTAACATACTAAAAATGCACCTCCGAAGACGGAGTTATTTGCCTGTGCGTCGAGGGACCCCTGTGCACACGGCTGCTAGGGAAAAACGGATTAACGCGCAAAATTCAGTTCCTAGTCTCTAGGGACTTCGTCAGAGGTCAAAGCTGGCGAACGACAAAGAAAAATACTAACAAGTCTGGTGTAGCCAACTGAGTAAGGTAAAGTACGAGACTTGAATCAACGTCTTAGCACGCGAGTTGTCGCCCGTATATGCTGGGTCGCCTATTCAGAAGTGTTCGGAGACTTCTGTATAGTGTCGCTTCAAGCATCGAAACTCACGATGCGAGTAGGGATCACTGATTAGGGATCGTGAGGGAAGGCAACTAAGTACTTAAAAATGCCGCGCTGAAGTCGTATGTGTTGGGCCAAAAGGCGCAGATATCACATTCCTACTGCAAACCACAGCACAACACATTTACACCCACTTAGCGTCCGTTTACGGGCGTATAACGAAGGGGAATAACTGTTCCCTCAGTCATCGAACCGAACGAAGCAACTTAAAGTCTCTGTGCGCCTAAAAGCAGTCGATCACACATAAAGAATTCAACATCTTGTCCACTACAAAGATCGTTCGTTCACCAATCGTTCACCCACCGCGGTTCCAGTTAATTTGTTGGTCTGTTATATGTTATAATTCATGATCGTTATGTAAATTCCCTTAAGCGATGTTTCTTACACAATTTCCACTGTCATCAATGCATCATTAATTCTGATTTTGACTGTTTTCCTTGCATTGTCACCAAACTAGCTAGTCTATTCTGTCTTTGCTGGTCGCGTTCTCATTTTCCCTGTATTTTTCAAGTTTTAACCAACCATTCCAAATTTTCTCTTTCATGATGTGCCCAGAAATGTTGATTGTTTCTTTCTGATGTTTTTATGAGCTCTTTTTTCGTGTTGTCTCTTTAAAAATGTCGTTGTCGATGTTTATGGCTGTCCAGGAACTCTGAACATTTTTCTGAGAATTCTGACTTGTAATTCACATGTAATTCACATGTAATTCACATGTAATTCACATTGTTTTTAACCACGGCCTGATCATAAGTCTACGACCGACACATTTTGGAGCCTGCTACCTGAGCCTAATGCAACTTCCACCTCGCTCTGAACAACGCCCTCAGATCCCACTAGCACTGTTTATCTCTGCGCCCATTGTTTCCCACTAATTATTCCATTACCTGCCTTTTATTTGTGTCTTCCCTGGGAGATAGGCCCTGGCAGTGAGTGCTATTCTCGTCATTCAGTTTGTCTGTGTTCTGATAAAACCTACTGGTATGCAATTTGTCTGTGTTCTGATAAAACCTACTGGTATGCAATTTGTCTGTGTTCTAATAAAACCTACTGGTATGCAATTTGTCTGTGTTCTGATAAAACCTACTGGTATGCAATTTGTCTGTGTTCTAATAAAACCTACTGGTATGCAATTTGTCTGTGTTCTGATAAAACCTACTGGTATGCAATTTGTCTGTGTTCTAATAAAACCTACTGCTATGCAATTTGTCTTGTATATATGAGGCCCTGGTATTGCATCACAATACCATTATTATTGTCTCTCACGGACATGTAGAAGCACATATCGAACAAAAGAAAAATAAACACCAATGAAAAATGGTGGCATGGATGAAACTCCTTAACAGCCACAATGCAACGGCCCTGAGAGTTGTGAGATAAAATGAGAGCTGAAAATCTATTTACAGTGTGCGTATGCTTATATATTTGTGTGTGTTCGTGCGTGTGTGATATGACACACATACAAAGTGTATAGTGTGTTTAAAGAGGTACAGAAAGCGTTATGGGAAGGGGCCGATATGTGGAAGAAGAGACTATAAACATGCTGGCCCAGCACCTTGGTATGGAGCAACAGAGCAGACATCCAACATATGAACACATATTTATGAAGATACTACGATCTCTGAAACAAGATGGTCAAAATGCTCATAAATGTAATCGTTGTTCATCAGTGTCATTTTAGGTTGAGAATACTTGATATAGCAGCACACAACAAGACAGCTCATTGATTTAGACGGTTCGTTGTTATCAAATTGCAACTTTCTAACGGAGGGTTTTATATAGATCGCGACAGGACAACTCATAAAGTAGTGGGCCAGATATTATTGCAACGTTTTAGCGTAATACCTGATGTAGCACATGACAAGGCAATTCATAGGTGTGAAATGTTAACATAATACTTGATGTAGCATATAACAAGGCAGTTCATAGGTGTGAAATGTTAACATAATACTTGATGTCGCATATAACAAGACAGCTCATAGATGTGGAATGCTTCTTGTTGCAACTTTTTAATATAATAATTGATGCACTTTTTTTGATGACAGCTCATAGATGTGCAGTGCCTCTAGTTGCAACATTTTAACATTATACGTGATGCCTTTTTTGTAGGACATGACAAGATAGCTCATAGATGTGCAATACCTCTAGTTGCAACATTTTAACATAATACGTGATGCCTTTTTTTGTAGGACGTGACAAGATAGCTCATAGATATGCAGTGCCTCTAGTTGCAACATTTTAACATAATACGTGACGCCTTTTTTTGTAGGACGTGACAAGACAGCTCATAGATGTCGAATGCCTCTAGTTGCAACATTTTAACATAATACGTGATGCCTTTTTTTGTAGGACGTGACAAGATAGCTTATAGATGTGCAATGCCTCTAGTTGCAACATTTTAACATAATACTTGATGACTTTTTTTGTAGGACGTGACAAGATAGCTCATAGATGTGCAATGCCTCTAGTTGCAACATTTTAACATAATACTTGATGACTTTTTTTGTAGGACGTGACAAGATAGCTTATAGATGTGCAATGCCTCTAGTTGCAACATTTTAACATAATACTTGATGACTTTTTTTGTAGGACGTGACAAGATAGCTCATAGATGTGCAATGCCTCTAGTTGCAACATTTTAACATAATACTTGATGCCTTTTTTGTAGGACGTGACAAGATAGCTCATAGATGTGCAATGCCTCTAGTTGCAACATTTTAACATAATACTTGATGCCTTTTTTTGTAGGACGTGACAAGACAGCTCATAGATGTGCATTGCCTCTAGTTGCAACATTTTAACATAATACTTCATGCCTTTTTGTGTAAGATGTGACAAGACAGCTCATAGATGTGCAATGCCTCTAGTTGCAACATTTTAACATAATACTTCATGCCTTTTTGTGTAGGACGTGACAAGATAGCTCATAGATGTGCAATGCCTCTAGTTGCAACATTTTAACATAATACTTGATGCCTTTTTTTGTAGGACGTGACAAGACAGCTCATAGATGTGCAATGCCTCTAGTTGCAACATTTTAACATAATACTTCATGCCTTTTTGTGTAAGACGTGACAAGACAGCTCATAGATGTGCAATGCCTCTAGTTGCAACATTTTAACATAATACTTCATGCCTTTTTGTGTAGGACGTGACAAGACAGCTCATAGATTTGCAATGCCTCTAGTTGCAACATTTTAACATAATACTTCATGCCTTTTTGTGTAGGACGTGACAAGACAGCTCATAGATGTGCAATGCCTCTAGTTGCAACATTTTAACATAATACTTCATGCCTTTTTGTGTAAGATGTGACAAGACAGCTCATAGATGTGCAATGCCTCTAGTTGCAACATTTTAACATAATACTTCATGCCTTTTTGTGTAGGACGTGACAAGATAGCTCATAGATGTGCAATGCCTCTAGTTGCAACATTTTAACATAATACGTGATTCCTTTTTGTGTAGGACGTGACAAGACAGCTCATAGATGTGCAATGCCTCTAGTTGCAACATTTTAACATAATACTTCATGCCTTTTTGTGTAGGACGTGACAAGACAGCTCATAGATGTGCAATGCCTCTAGTTGCAACATTTTAACATAATACTTCATGCCTTTTTGTGTAGGACGTGACAAGATAGCTCATAGATGTGCAATGCCTCTAGTTGCAACATTTTAACATAATACGTGATTCCTTTTTGTGTAGGACGTGACAAGACAGCTCATAGATGTGCAATGCCTCTAGTTGCAACATTTTAACATAATACTTCATGCCTTTTTGTGTAGGACGTGGCAAGACAGCTCATAGATGTGCAATGCCTCTAGTTGCAACATTTTAACATAATACTTCATGCCTTTTTGTGTAGGCAGTGACAAGACAGCTCATTGATGTGCAATGCCTCTAGTTGCAACATTTTAACATAATACTTGATGCCTTTTTTGTAGGACGTGACAAGATAGCTCATAGATGTGCAATGCCTCTAGTTGCAACATTTTAACATAATACTTGATGCCTTTTTTTGTAGGACGTGACAAGACAGCTCATAGATGTGCATTGCCTCTAGTTGCAACATTTTAACATAATACTTCATGCCTTTTTGTGTAAGATGTGACAAGACAGCTCATAGATGTGCAATGCCTCTAGTTGCAACATTTTAACATAATACTTCATGCCTTTTTGTGTAGGACGTGACAAGATAGCTCATAGATGTGCAATGCCTCTAGTTGCAACATTTTAACATAATACTTGATGCCTTTTTTTGTAGGACGTGACAAGACAGCTCATAGATGTGCAATGCCTCTAGTTGCAACATTTTAACATAATACTTCATGCCTTTTTGTGTAAGACGTGACAAGACAGCTCATAGATGTGCAATGCCTCTAGTTGCAACATTTTAACATAATACTTCATGCCTTTTTGTGTAGGACGTGACAAGACAGCTCATAGATTTGCAATGCCTCTAGTTGCAACATTTTAACATAATACTTCATGCCTTTTTGTGTAGGACGTGACAAGACAGCTCATAGATGTGCAATGCCTCTAGTTGCAACATTTTAACATAATACTTCATGCCTTTTTGTGTAAGATGTGACAAGACAGCTCATAGATGTGCAATGCCTCTAGTTGCAACATTTTAACATAATACTTCATGCCTTTTTGTGTAGGACGTGACAAGATAGCTCATAGATGTGCAATGCCTCTAGTTGCAACATTTTAACATAATACGTGATTCCTTTTTGTGTAGGACGTGACAAGACAGCTCATAGATGTGCAATGCCTCTAGTTGCAACATTTTAACATAATACTTCATGCCTTTTTGTGTAGGACGTGACAAGACAGCTCATAGATGTGCAATGCCTCTAGTTGCAACATTTTAACATAATACTTCATGCCTTTTTGTGTAGGACGTGACAAGATAGCTCATAGATGTGCAATGCCTCTAGTTGCAACATTTTAACATAATACGTGATTCCTTTTTGTGTAGGACGTGACAAGACAGCTCATAGATGTGCAATGCCTCTAGTTGCAACATTTTAACATAATACTTCATTCCTTTTGTGTAGGACGTGGCAAGACAGCTCATAGATGTGCAATGCCTCTAGTTGCAACATTTTAACATAATACTTCATGCCTTTTTGTGTAGGCAGTGACAAGACAGCTCATTGATGTGCAATGCCTCTAGTTTCAGCGTTTTAATAATAGATCGCCCATGACCTTTTTTACCTCGTATACCCGTTACCCGTATACCAGCTCGTATATCAGTTTATTATTGCGTGATTATTCAGCTTCTCTCTGATCATTTGACCCCCCTGGGAGCCCTTAGGGCGCCAATATGATGCGTTGACCAGTTTTCTCTATACTCCCCGTTTGTGTGGCATTTTTCTGGCTTTATTGTAACATTTTTCTTGTCTAGTCTTTGATAATATATCGATCTGATTATCTTCAGTATCTACTTGAAACGACTTCCACACGTCGTTACTTCCTGGAAGGTTGTTGAAGTCAGGCTGTTAAATATTGTAGTATGGTCGTACCTACATTTCTTCTTCAATCCGTACAGCTGTAGTAAGATCACCATGTGTTATTGGCGCCGATGTTTACACTGACACCACACTATAAACACAGTAAAAAAAAAAAAAAAAGTAAAGTGCCCCCGTCACACCAAGTGGTGTATAGGGAATATGGTGTTAGTGACCATAAATTTTACAGAACTTCGGCACATGATTTTTGGGGTAATGTGGTCGGTATTACGCCCGTGCCGCTTTACTTTCTCAGAAAAAAAAACCCGGTATCCATTAAAGGCTGGGTGAATCCGGAAGCCGTCGGTTGGGATCGAATCCTACCTCTTGTCCCTTGTAGTCCAGTTCACTAACCACTGAGCTATCGCGGTTCCGCACAATAAGCATGTGACAAGTGTAATCCGTAAACAAATGTGACAAGCTTATGTCATTTTAATCTGAAATAGAAATAATTTCGTTATTGTTAAATTTAATTAAATTCAGAACATCATTAAAATCATTCACCATATTAATCTTGACACGTGAGAAAATATGGCAGAAGACAGAACTGCCTGGCGCACATCTCGTATTCCAGCCATTCACCATGGAGCTACAGTTTACGAGAGAGACATGCAAAGAGTGATAGCCAAACAATGGTGTAGGAGAATTGAAAAATAAAATAGGAAATAAAAATGGCACGGTTAAAGCTTTACGTAATAGATTAGATGGACGACACTAATTTGAACGACGTTTCGGCTCAATAGGCCTTCAGTAGGAACAAAGAAACAACACACACACACACACACACATATATATAAGTGAATAAAACAAATCCTACATAGCTAACTAATAATGAAGCACCCAAAACAAAATAATTAACACCAGTTCGAGAAAACACAAATTTCTTCCCTGTATCGTGGCCTGTGGCCTTAAGGGAAAGGTGTTAAGAGTTAAAAAAGGTATCACAAGTTACTAAAACAATGATGCAGCTAGAAAAAGCTTATAAAATAGATTCGCCACGAGCAGCAGCAAGTGTTGCATGACTATACTGTCCTCGATTATTCCGGGCCCGCATCGCTATATTCACCCACACATAATAATCTTAACAGCTGGCTGAAATAAAGGTCTTCATTGTCCATGTTGGACGAGCAACATTAAGTTTGATCATTTCACAAGACAAATAAATAATAATTGTTAAGATAACATAGAATAGAACTAAACTAAGTTTGAATTAATGAACATCTAACCAATAAGATCTACATAAACCTACATTTATTTTAAATTCACAAATCTGCCAAAAGAGACATATAATCTGTGACTAAACAGCAAGAAAGAAGTTGTGTAACAGATCGCAACTATCTTTATGAGTACATTTAATCAGGTTATATGTATGGAAGAAACAATCAGTATCGCGCAACATAGAAATAAGCGGGACAAATGTGAAACAAGCACAGAACCTCAACTATTTAGGCACAATAATAACATCAGACGGAAGATGCACTACAGAAATACAAAGAAGAATAGCACAGGCCAAAGTAGCATTTAATAAATAATTGAAAACGATATTACAAGTCTGTGTCAATAGCAGTGAGAAAGGTAGTCTATTAGTGCTACATAGAGCCAATTTTAACCATGGAAGCGAATCTTGGACAGTAGATAAAGAATTGAAAAGAACACTAGAGACCACAGAGATGGGATTTTTCAGAAGAGCGTTGAAAGTTCTTCGTACAACTAAAAAGACCAACGAGGAAATTATCGAAGATGCCAACACAAAACGGGAGCTCCTAAAAAACATCAGAAAGACACAATCGATTTTTGTCAGGCACATAAAGTTCCAACAGGTAAAATACTGGGAAAGAGAGATCGCGGGCGACAAAGAGAGAAGGTACTAGATAAATTGGTGTCATGTCATAGAAAACAGTAAACAACAGCGGGGGCAAGGTTTCTCACAGTACCAGTCAGCGACCTATAGCTGATGGCTTGCTCCAGGATCGGTGAGCCAGAACCACCCAGACCCTACTCCACCTCTCCGTGGTGCCTCTAGAAACAGACTAACCTGTCTAGTCTGGCCAAGCGAGTAGGCATCGATGAGGGAAGACAACCCGGTACTCAAAAATAACATACTGAAGTCGGATGTTTTGGACCGAAAGGCGCAAATATCACAGATTTACTGCAAACCTCAACACACTTTATACACGCTCACTTAACGTCCTTTTAAGGGCGGATGACGAAGAGGTGTATTTCTTTAGTCATCGGGCGAGCACAAGCAAGTCTACAACAGCATTAATAGCACGCAGCGAGGACAGGGAGTTGTAGAAAGACGTGATCGGCCACGACAAACCAGTATGGAACATGGTATTTATATGAGAATGAAGGATCACAATTGTTTTTGACCATAACCAAATGAGAGAACGAAGAAACAAAATAACCCGTGACAACGCACAAATGAGAGTGAACGAAAAATAATTTGTTAAAATGAACGAAGGAGAGTGAAAGCGAAGGTATAGAAGGTATTTGTATCTTCAGAATAGATCATGACCGAATGAGAGTGAACGAGGAAACAAAATAATGACTTTCACTGAATGAAAGCAAACGAAAAATAAAGCAGTCTATGACTTACTATATAATAGTGAAGGAAAGAAAAACATAATTATATGTCTATGAGTGAGTGAGAGCGAGGGAAGAAACAACACAATAATCTATGACTGTGAAAGAAGTGCAGGTTTGAAATGAATAACTCTTGACTCTCCGTGGGTTGTGAGCTCCCGCTTATACCATGTGGAGTCCTCCAATAATATGATGGTAGTGCCCACACTTCTCTATAACAACCAGCTCATTGATAGGGGACGTAATTTGCCTATTTAGTACTGCAGTTAATGCCCTGTTCTTTGATCACATCATCCGTTGTCATGTTCGCTGCATTTTACACCGCGATGATCTCTCTCCTGCCTGAAAGCTGAGTAGAAAGCTCACATCCTCTACCCCTCGAGTTGTTCCCCCTTATCCAAAACTCACCCCAGGCTTTACAAAGCAATCGAAGAATATAATATTATTATAGCATACACCAGAGAATATAACAGCAACCGTTGTGACGTTTAAATGCATAAAAATTAACGTCGAGCTGCTGCAGCTCACATTGTGTAGCACAGATCACGTGCATAGAAATCGGTACATTATGCAAGGGCGGCAAAAAACTGTTTTGGGGCGGTATCGATATTGATAAGACATGATAGGAGGGTTTCGTCGTATTCGTGATAGTTGCCAGACTAAATTCACAGCCAAAACCCATTGTGATAATGAGTACGTGCTTGTTGGGTGCGACAATTGCATGTTCTCATTGAGACATTAAATGCATTTTCGCGATTTATTTGTAAATCAATATTCTACAGTAAAATTATCATTTTTGACTTGGCTAGAGTGTTTCTTGAAAATGTTGAAATTAACAATTAGAAAAATAACAACAACCGAAATGACATGTGTTAGAGGGATGGTAGGGAATAACAACCTGTGACACAAGTTGTGAAAAATGAAGAATAAAGCTAAGAATGCTACCCTCAATTGATTATATAAAAGGACAAGAGGTAGAATGGTTTCGTACTGATCTCTTTATCTTCTTATTAATTTACTGAAGCCACACAATAAAGCTGACTAATCATTCATGTCTCAATTACTAACTGATGTCACACAATAAAACTGACTGATCATTCATGACTCATTTACTGACTAATGTCACACCATAAAGCTGACTGATCATTCATGTCTTATTTACTGACTGATGTCACACAATAAAGCTGACTGATCCTTTATGTCTCATTTACTGACTGATGTCACGATAAAGCTGACTGATCATTTATATCTCATTTACTGACTGATGTCACGATAAAGCTGACTGATCATTTATATCTCATTTACTGACTGATGTCACAATAAAGCTGACTGATCATTTATATCTCATTTACTGACTGATGTCACGATAAAGCTGACTGATCATTTATATCTCATTTACTGACTGATGTCACGATAAAGCTGACTGATCATTTATATCCCATTTACTGACTGATGTCACGATAAAGCGGACTAGTCCAACAAATCCGACGCTCCCATCGTTCTTTTACCAAAATACGTCCCTTAAAAATAGCCGTGAGTAGTCTCTTCATAATCAAGCATTCCTCCTCCGTGTCTCGATTTGGAGTCTTTAATTACAGAGAAAAGACTAGATTGGCAAAGAAGGTTGGCTACGTCATAGCGGTATAGGATATGTGATACCATAATCTCTCAGAACTCTATACATATTCTCTATTTTAAATACGCATCTTCTAGTGGTCGTGACAGAACTATTACCATTTCAAACGAGGGATTTACAAAATGGTGCGAGGACATAGAACTCGGAGAGAGATGAAAATACAACATTAAGAAGACATACAGCAGCATAAAATGTCAAAAACCTTACAACAGCATCAAATGTCGAAAACCTTACAACAACATAAAATGTTTTGACACCTCACAACAGCATCAAATGTCGAAAACCTTACAACAGCATCAAATGTCGAAAACCTTACAACAGCATCAAATGTCGAAAACCTCACCACAGCATCAAATGTCGAAAACCCCACAACAGCATCAAATGTCGAAAACCTCACAACAGCATCAAATGTCGAAAACCTCACAACAGCATCAAATGTCAAAAACCTTACAGCAGCATCAAATGTCGAAAACCTTACAGCAGCGTCAAATGTCGAAAACCTCACAACAGCATCAAATGTCGAAAACCTCACAACAGCATCAAATGTCAAAAACCTCACAACAGCATCAAATGTCGAAAACCTTATAACAGCATCAAATGTCGAAAACCTTACAACAGCATCAAATGTCGAAAACCTTACAACAGCATCAAATGTCGAAAACCTTACAACGCATCAATATTCAAATGCCAGTGGTGGAGGCTGCCAGATGAGCGGAATCTAGGATTCGACACACCCTCACTGGTATCAGAGAAACGGAATAAGAAGAATACTACTAATAATAATACGAATAATAATAAGCTTTACTTACACTCGTCAGACCTCTGTAGCTGTTTAATTAAACATGAAGGCATTTGTTTATTGATTTCAGTAGAAGACATTAAGCCTGGAGTACCGATTATAGGAATGAGGCGGGTCAAGGACAAACTGTGGGGAGACATAAAGTTGCATGACCCAGGTCAGGAAGTTGGCCACGGGCCACTTATTGCTCTCTCTCTCTGTCTGTGAAGATGATCGCTAGTGCTCCACACACTGAAGGTTAGAACCATAGTTGAGCGTGACCCTTTGATATCATTGTAGTGTATGCAGTCCTATAGGAGATGGTAAAGCTGTAGGTTCATTTGTTCACTTTAAGCACACACGAAATAACTCTCTAAGCAGTTGGGAATGGGGCAAAAGAAAGTTGTATGCCGTTTCTCGGTATGTATTCGTTTTCTCAAGAAAAGTAAAATTTTCACAATTATTCTCCAGTTTTCTGACATTACCACGGGAGAAAGGAGAGAGAAGAGTGTTCTCCGATGATAGTCGGGTCTCGTGTACTGTGCTGGAATTTTATTTCATTTTTTTTTTTGGGGGGGGGAAGGGGGGTGGGTAGAAATATTTATGTACATTCATTGAGTATAGTGATGATGGGTCTAAAACAGAGATAAGGATAGGTGGAGAAGAACAAGAAATGAAGCGAACAGAAAACAAATGTTTAAAACAGAGATAAGGATAGGCGGAGAAGAACAAGAAATGAAACGAACAGAAAACAAATGTTTAAAACAGAGATAAGGATAGGTGGAGAAGAACAAGAAATGAAACAACAGAAAACAAATGTTTAAAACAGAGATAAGGATAGGTGGAGAAGAACAAGAAATGAAACGAACAGAAAACAAATGTTTAAAACAGAGATAAGGATAGGTGGAGAAGAACAAGAAATGAAACAACAGAAAACAAATGTTTAAAACAGAGATAAGGATAGGTGGAGAAGAACAAGAAATGAAACAACAGAAAACAAATGTTTAAAACAGAGATAAGGATAGGTGGAGAAGAACAAGAAATGAAACAACAGAAAACAAATGTTTAAAACAGAGATAAGGATAGGTGGAGAAGAACAAGAAATGAAACAACAGAAAACAAATGTTTAAAACAGAGATAAGGATAGGTGGAGAAGAACAAGAAATGAAACAACAGAAAACAAATGTTTTAAAACAGAGATAAGGATAGGTGGAGAAGAACAAGAAATGAAACGAACAGAAAACAAATGTTTAAAACAGAGATAAGGATAGGTGGAGAAGAACAAGAAATGAAGCGAACAGAAAACAAATGTTTAAAACAGAGATAAGGATAGGTGGAGAAGAACAAGAAATGAAACAACAGAAAACAAATGTTTAAAACAGAGATAAGGATAGGTGGAGAAGAACAAGAAATTAAGCGAACAGAAAACAAATGTTAAAAAGGTGTAGGATTAGATGACCAGACGATTGATTCCATCGAGGTTTCTTTTTAAAGCGTTGATGACAAGATCTTACTTGAGTTAAATAATGTACAACTTAATTGTGTCGTCATCTGGCGACAAGAACAACTGCCGGTGAACTTAACGAGATGTCAAGTAATTAAGGTAATAATTATGTTAGGCCCATTAGGGTGCGTGCCTTGTTCTGTTGCCGGGCGAGGTGAATCGTGCGTGCAGAGTGGCACATATAATGAGGTCTCCGCATTCAAAGTGTCCATTATACTCAGCACGTTGTCCGGGGCAATAGGAACATGTCGACACGTGACTGCAGCAGTACTGACTGTATCGTTTACCGCTGTAGCAAAAAGAAACATATTTGCACGATGAGGAGAGCGATCAATAGATTAGTTGTTAATGAGGCGCCCGCAAGTTTGCCAATCGTATTAATCGACCGTTAATTATTGTAGCTCTTTCAGTGACGTATGTTTTTTTTTCCCTCTTCATGTGGCTTTTGAATAGCAGGGTTTTAGCGCTTGTTTGATGCGAACTGTGTGAATTGTAGCGTTCCCCGTTCACAGGTGAGCATCTAACAATAAATCAATGTGGGTTGCTTATAAAAACGTTGACCAAACTATATAAACGAGAACGAGTAAACAAACAGTTAACGTGCAGCAGGGTGTTTAACGTACGTACACTATTTAAAGATTGTACAATAATAAACTAAACGTGTTCTGCAATAAATAATATGTTTACCAAAGTATATAAACGAGAACAAGTAAACAAACAGTTAAAGTGTAACAAGGTGTTTAACGTACATACAATAACATAAACGTGTTCTGCTATAAATAATGTTTACCAAACTATACAAATGAGAACAGATATAGAAACAATTAACCTGCTCACGCGGCTGTAGTACATTAAATGTCAAGGTTGTTCCGCAACGTAAATCTCGTATGTTTATAGCGCTTTCACAAATGTTTGTCGTTGTTTACAAATTTATATCTCAGCTTTGGTGAAGTAGAATTTGTTGAAAATACTTATTTATATCATCGTTGCAACAGCCTAAATGGTTTGGCCACCTGGTCAGAGTGAATCCTTACCAATCACCATCAAAGACGTGCATGGAAAAAGACTAAGAGGAAGAACCAGTAGAAGATGGATAGATGCAGTGACAGAGACATGTAACAACAAAGGAAAATCACTAATTCAGACAGTTCGAGCAGCTCAAGAACGACAAATGATATAACCACGACACCTTTTAGGTATCAGTGAAAATAGAAAAGTAGAAGATATCGTCAACCCTAAGTCAGAATTTTGTCCCTCCTGTCAAGTAATTAGGAAAGATTTTTACTTCCTCGAGATATATAAATTTATTGTAGTTCTAGTTTGGTTACTATCTTTAACACACCATATTATTGTAGCAACCACCCTACTGTTCAAAATAACGCATTTCAGGTTTCTTTTAAGAAATTCCTGAACGAACTGGCACTTAATGATCATAAATATTTAGATGCGCTGAAAGTTTACGTTCATTAGGTTCAAGTTCGTTCAGGATTTTCTTAAAATGAAACCCGAAATGCGCTTTTTTGAACATCAGGGTGATTGCTACCACAATATAGTATACAATTCTTAAATAGTAACCAAGCGAGGATTGCGATATATTTATATATCTTGAAGAAGCAAAAATCTTTTTAAATTGCCTGACAGGAGGGAAAAAAATGTGACAAAGTGTTTATGATGATATAGATATGCATTTTCAATAGTTTTTATTTCACCAGTGCTGAGATATACATCTGTAAACAATCGGTAAACATTTGTGAAGGAACTATCGACGCTCTCGCGAGTGCTGCTGTGCTCGATTAGATTTACTTATCTGGATGGATGTAGCAGAGAAACAAGAAATGATGCCGGTAACCCGGAAGTCATCAGGGTTATTATGGTATGGCGATCTAAAATGGGAGGAGACGGGGTACCATTTTATGCAACATGACCAGGGAAAAATCTGAATTTTATCGTCAAGCAAAATCGATAACCAGAACATCTTTGCAGATGAAAACAAGAGATCATTAGCTTTGTGACAATAGACAGATACTGCTTAATGATCGATTATGCACTCACGTAAAGCTGTCCATGCAGTGGACTTAGGTGGCTCGTATTATATTTTGACTTTTGCATTTCTTTTTCGACCATTACAATCAATTGGGCAAGCTGAGTAAACTGTTTCCACGGAGACAATGATGGGAGTACTGAAGTGTGATTGGTCGGCTCTGGTTTGGTCACGCAAGCGGTTAGAATTGGGTGGTTGACTACCATCATGTTTTCTTTGCGTACTTCATGTTCTATGAACAAAATTCAAGGCAGGGACTCTGTTGATACTGCTCACGATAGTGCATGCCATGTTGATCATTGACTGTGCATTGTCTGCGCATGTCCGAGTATGGCAAGGCCGCCGCCACCACCAGTACATGGATTTGGGGAGAAAAATGTGGGTCTACAGCCAGCACCTGGGACAGAAAAATGTGGACCCACAGCCACCACCTGGGAAAGAAATGTGGACCCACAGTCACCACCTGGGACAGAAAAATGTGGACCCACAGCCACCACCTGGGAGAGAAATGTGGACCCACAGGCACCACCTGGGAGAGAAAAATGTGGACCCACAGCCACCACCTGGGAGAGAAATGTGGACCCACTGCCACCACCTGGGACAGAAAAATGTGGACTCCCAACTATGACCTGGGGGAAACTGAAACTCTGGGACAATCTTCATCGTTGAGAAACCGGTCAGAGTGAGTGATAGTCACTGAATGAGGGGAAGAAGAGAAAGAAACAAATTATTTGCGTTGCCTGACGAATTTTCCTTTTCATCGTCCGCCCTTAAAAGAACGGTATGTGGGTGTAGACGCGTTATGTTATCGTTGACTGCAGCAACCTGTATATCATGAGCCATTCATCACGACATATCAGACGCCATTAAGATAACGTTTGTGTACCAGGTTGCCTCTCTCTCTCTCTCCAATCCCTTCTCACCTGACCAGACTCTCATCTTCTTCATCTTCTACCTTTCATCTCCCTGTGGAGCATAGGTCTTCAACAAACACTTTCCAAGTCGTTCTGTTTCTTGCCATTCTTTTAAGATAATTCCATGTCTTGCCCATCATCTTCATCACTGCTTCTATCTGTCTCCTCCAAGAATTCCTTGGTCTTCCTCTTTGTATTTTCCCCTGGGGATTCCCAAAAAGGGCCTGTTGTGTAGTACTCTCAGTTGGCTTTCGCAGTGTGTCCAATCCAGCGCCATCGTCTTCGCTGTATCTATTTATCCACTGGTATTTGACTGGTATATTTCCATAATCCTGACCAGACTGGTTAGTCTTTTTTTTATATATTATTTAACAGAGGCACCTCAGGGAGGTGGTGTAATATTGATATCGATTGACTGTTCTTACTTATCTTGACGTAAGCAGTCACCTATGAGTCGCTGACCACTTTCAGTCAACATTGTGTTGGACATTTTGACATCCAAAAAGAAGAAATGTAGAATTGTCATCGCTAACATTGAAAGACCGCTGCTACCAACCACAACGTGCCTCCACACACATCATAGCTGTCATCGTCATAATGATAATTATGCACGAGAGCTGCCAAATCTGAACGTCACGAAATCGATCTTCGAGTATCATGCCATGCACCCTGAATACATAATATATGAGTACATAGCAATAACTGCGATATCTTCAGTAAAACCATTTTCAGATTGAAGGTAACTAGACTGTTGTATTACATAGTCGTCAGTATTGTTTCACAGTTATTGTAGTTTGTCCCAGCGCCAGCTCGTCTGTAATTTGTTACGTGCCCGCGTTGATTACATTATGTTTATATAAGGACAACTTTCATAAAAGCTTTGTTTCAGTTACTTTTTCTCAGTTATTTTTTTTTCATACATGTCTCTCTCTCATTCTCTCTGACAGATCCATTTCTAAGCAATACTCTGCTCTACTTAATCTCTCATTCTCTCTGACAGATCCATTTCTAAGCAATACTCTGCTCTACTTAATCTCTCATTCTCTCTGACAGATCCATTTCTAAACAATACTCTGCTCTACTTAATCTCTCATTCTCTCTGACAGATCCATTTCTAAGCAATACTCTGCTCTACTTAATCTCTCATTCTCTCTGACAGATCCATTTCTAAACAATACTCTGCTCTACTTAATCTCTCATTCTCTCTGACATCCATTTCTAAGCAATACTCTGCTCTACTTAATCTCTCATTCTCTCTGACAGATCCATTTCTAAACAATACTCTGCTCTACTTAATCTCTCATTCTCTCTGACAGATCCATTTCTAAACAATATTCTGCTCTACTTAATCTCTCATTCTCTCTGACAGATCCATTTCTAAACAATACTCTGCTCTACTTAATCTCATTCTCTTTGACAGATCTGTTCCTAAACAAAACTCTGCTTTACTTAACCGTCCAGTTACTTATTTTTCTCTGCATCTCTTGCCTTTTGCCCCAGGTTGTAAATACTAAATGTAGTGGTTAAATCAGTGCTCAACGCTCTGTCTCATTCGTCGTGATCTGTTTGTATTTAATGTTATATATGTTTTATTTAATAACGTTACATGTTTGTATTTAATGTTACACTTTTGTATTTAATGTTATATGTTTGTATTTAATATTACATGTTTGTATTTAATGTTACATGTTTGTACTTAATACTGCATATTTGTACTTAATGTTACATGTTTGTATTTAATGTTACATGTTTGTATTTAATGTTGCATGTTTGTATTTGATGTTACATGTTTGTATTGGATGTTACATGTTTGTATTGGATGTTACATGTTTGTATTTAATGTTACATGTTTGTATTGAATGTTATATGTTTGTATTTAATGTTACACGTTGTTTTTAATGTTACATGTTTGTATTTAATATTACATGTTTGTATTTAATGTTACACGTTTGTATTTAATGGTGCACGTTTGTATTCACTATTACATGTTTGTATTTAATGGTACATGTTTGTATTTAACGTTACATGTTTGTATTTAACGTTACATGTTTGTATTAAATGTTACATGTTTATTTAATAATGTTACACGTTTGTATTTAACGTTACATGTTTTATTTAATATCGTTACATGTATGTACTTAATGCTGCATGTTTGTATTTAATAGCGTTACATGTTTGTATTTAATAGCGTTACATGTTTGTACTTAATGTTACATGTTTGTACTTAATGTTACATGTTTGTATTTAATATCGTTACATGTTTGTACTTAATGCTACATGTTTGTATTTGATATCGTTACATGTTTGTTCTTACTGCTGCATGTTTTTATTAATAGCGCTACATGTTTGTACGTAATGCTGCATGTTTGTATTTAATATTGTTACATGTTTGTACTTAATATTACATATACGTACTTAATGTTACATATTTGTATTTAATGTTATATGTTTGTATTTAATATTACATGTTTGTATTGGATGTTACATGTTTGTATTGAATGTTACATGTTTGTATATAATTTTACACTTTATTTCTGCAATATTTGAGCCAATCTCCATCACATAGTCTAGTCAGTTTTGCAGCATCGGTGGGCCTATTGAATGACGTCACTTTAGCTAAGTTTCTGAAACCTGTCACTTGCTTGAATGTATTTTCTTATAGCTTTGATAAACATCTGTCTCCTCTCTATAACCATGACTGTAGACGTGTCTACGCTAATATTATTCTTTCTGTGTCCAGCCTTTCCACCGTAACTCTCTGTCCCGGATACTCTCTCCGTGTGAAGTGCAATACTAAACTAATCCCTGTTGGCTTCTCTTCTTGTCAGCTCATTAATACCGTGATCATACCGCCCTGACCTTTTACCTTTTTTTTTACCGGCCTCTTATGTTATTCCGTCTCTCCCCCTGTGTTGTTTTTCTGGCAAACTCCAGGCTATTTCATGTCTTTGCAGCACCATTTTTATTGCAAAGAGTGTATGTGCCAGTCGTGCTTGTGTTGCATAGACGAGTGAGTACTGAGCATTAATTTGTGCTAGAGTGCAATTGTTTTTAGAATAGTGACGATTTATTTCGATTTTCTGTCCTCAGAATGGCGGGTTGGTAATTAGGTTGTTGGCGACCGGAAATGCACGGGCGGTAAGGGGTGACCCAATAGGTCTCTGTGTTCTGGGTGGTCTGGTCTTTTTAGGCAAGAGTTTGGTGAAAGGATTTTTTTTTTTTTGGGGGGGGGAAGGTAGTTTGTTGCTGTATATTATCGGGTAAGGGGGCTATTGAGATGTATTAGTGTCCGTTTTAGCGCGTGTGTGTGGAGGGGGGGGGGAGAGGAATTAGAGTTTGATATGTTGGAATATTTAGGTCTGTAAGTGTTTGTTTTGATGCGAGGATAGGAGCTTTAGAGTTTGACATGTTGGAATATTTAGGTCTGTACGTGTTTGTTTTGATGCGAGGATAGGAGCTTTAGAGTTTGACATGTTGGAATATTTAGGTCTGTAAGTGTTTGTTTTGATGCGAGGATAGGAGCTTTAGAGTTTGACATGTTGGAATATTTCGGCCTGTAAGTGTTTGTTTTGATGCGAGGATAGGAGCTTTAGAGTTTGACATGTTGGAATATTTAGGTCTGTAAGTGTTTGTTTTGATGCGAGGATAGGAGCTTTAGAGTTTGACATGTTGGAATATTTAGGTCTGTACGTGTTTGTTTTGATGCGAGGGATAGGAGCTTTAGAGTTTGACATGTTGGAATATTTAGGTCTGTAAGTGTTTGTTTTGATGCGAGGATAGGAGCTTTAGAGTTTGACATGTTGGAATATTTAGGTCTGTACGTGTTTGTTTTGATGCGAGGGTAGGAGCTTTAGAGTTTGACATGTTGGAATATTTAGGTCTGTAAGTGTTTGTTTTGATGCGAGGGTAGGAGCTTTAGAGTTTGACATGTTGGAATATTTAGGTCTGTAAGTATTTGTTTTGATGCGGGGATAGGAGCTTTAGAGTTTGACATGTTGGAATATTTAGGTCTGTAAGTGTTTGTTTTGATGCGAGGATAGGAGCTTTAGAGTTTGACATGTTGGAATATTTAGGTCTGTAAGTGTTTGTTTTGATGCGAGGATAGGAGCTTTAGAGTTTGACATGTTGGAATATTTAGGTCTGTAAGTGTTTGTTTTGATGCGAGGATAGGAGCTTTAGAGTTTGACATGTTGGAATATTTAGGTCTGTAAGTGTTTGTTTTGATGCGAGGATAGGAGCTTTAGAGTTTGACATGTTGGAATATTTAGGTCTGTACGTGTTTGTTTTGATGCGAGGATAGGAGCTTTAGAGTTTGGCATGTTGGAATATTTAGGTCTGTAAGTGTTTGTTTTGATGCGAGACTAGGAGCTTTAGAGTTTGACATGTTGGAATATTTAGGTCTGTAAGTGTTTGTTTTGATGCGAGGGTAGGAGCTTTAGAGTTTGACATGTTGGAATATTTAGGTCTGTAAGTGTTTGTTTTGATGCGGGGATAGGAGCTTTAGAGTTTGACATGTTGGAATATTTAGGTCTGTAAGTGTTTGTTTTGATGCGAGGA
Source organism: Megaustenia siamemsis (assembly GCA_032433765.1). Classification (NCBI taxonomy): domain Eukaryota; kingdom Metazoa; phylum Mollusca; class Gastropoda; order Stylommatophora; family Ariophantidae; genus Megaustenia; species Megaustenia siamemsis. The sequence goes on from JAVIAB010000024.1 coordinate 35,200,561, forward strand.
TAGGAGCTTTAGAGTTTGACATGTTGGAATATTTAGGTCTGTAAGTGTTTGTTTTGATGCGAGGATAGGAGCTTTAGAGTTTGACATGTTGGAATATTTAGGTCTGTAAGTGTTTGTTTTGATGCGGGGATAGGAGCTTTAGAGTTTGACATGTTGGAATATTTAGGTCTGTAAGTGTTTGTTTTGATGCGAGGATAGGAGCTTTAGAGTTTGACATGTTGGAATATTTAGGTCTGTAAGTGTTTGTTTTGATGCGAGGATAGGAGCTTTAGAGTTTGACATGTTGGAATATTTAGGTCTGTAAGTGTTTGTTTTGATGCGAGGATATGAGCTTTAGAGTTTGACATGTTGGAATATTTAGGTCTGTAAGTGTTTGTTTTGATGCGAGGGTAGGAGCTTTAGAGTTTGACATGTTGGAATATTTAGATCTGTACGTGTTTGTTTTGATGCGAGGATAGGAGCTTTAGAGTTTGACATGTTGGAATATTTAGGTCTGTACGTGTTTGTTTTGATGCGAGGGTAGGAGCTTTAGAGTTTGACATGTTGGAATATTTAGGTCTGTAAGTGTTTGTTTTGATGCGGGGATAGGAGCTTTAGAGTTTGACATGTTGGAATATTTAGGTCTGTAAGTGTTTGTTTTGATGCGAGGATAGGAGCTTTAGAGTTTGACATGTTGGAATATTTAGGTCTGTAAGTGTTTGTTTTGATGCGAGGATAGGAGCTTTAGAGTTTGACATGTTGGAATATTTAGGTCTGTAAGTGTTTGTTTTGATGCGAGGATAGGAGATTTAGAGTTTGACATGTTGGAATATTTAGGTCTGTAAGTGTTTGTTTTGATGCGAGGATAGGAGCTTTAGAGTTTGACATGTTGGAATATTTAGATCTGTACGTGTTTGTTTTGATGCGAGGATAGGAGCTTTAGAGTTTGACATGTTGGAATATTTAGGTCTGTAAGTGTTTGTTTTGATGCGAGGATAGGAGCTTTAGAGTTTGACATGTTGGAATATTTAGGTCTGTACGTGTTTGTTTTGATGCGAGGATATGAGCTTTAGAGTTTGACATGTTGGAATATTTAGGTCTGTAAGTGTTTGTTTTGATGCGAGGATAGGAGCTTTAGAGTTTGACATGTTGGAATATTTAGGTCTGTACGTGTTTGTTTTGATGCGAGGATAGGAGCTTTAGAGTTTGGCATGTTGGAATATTTAGGTCTGTAAGTGTTTGTTTTGATGCGAGACTAGGAGCTTTAGAGTTTGACATGTTGGAATATTTAGGTCTGTAAGTGTTTGTTTTGATGCGAGGATAGGAGCTTTAGAGTTTGACATGTTGGAATATTTAGGTCTGTAAGTGTTTGTTTTGATGCGAGGATAGGAGCTTTAGAGTTTGACATGTTGGAATATTTAGGTCTGTAAGTGTTTGTTTTGATGCGAGGATAGGAGCTTTAGAGTTTGACATGTTGGAATATTTAGGTCTGTAAGTGTTTGTTTTGATGCGAGGATAGGAGCTTTAGAGTTTGACATGTTGGAATATTTAGGTCTGTAAGTATTTGTTTTGATGCGAGGATAGGAGCTTTAGAGTTTGACATGTTGGAATATTTAGGTCTGTAAGTGTTTGTTTTGATGCGAGGATAGGAGCTTTAGAGTTTGACATGTTGGAATATTTAGGTCTGTACGTGTTTGTTTTGATGCGAGGATAGGAGCTTTAGAGTTTGACATGTTGGAATATTTAGGTCTGTAAGTGTTTGTTTTGATGCGAGGATAGGAGCTTTAGAGTTTGACATGTTGGAATATTTAGGTCTGTAAGTGTTTGTTTTGATGCGAGGATAGGAGATTTAGAGTTTGACATGTTGGAATATTTAGGTCTGTAAGTGTTTGTTTTGATGCGAGGATAGGAGCTTTAGAGTTTGACATGTTGGAATATTTAGGTCTGTAAGTGTTTGTTTTGATGCGAGGATAGGAGCTTTAGAGTTTGACATGTTGGAATATTTAGGTCTGTAAGTGTTTGTTTTGATGCGAGGATAGGAGCTTTAGAGTTTGACATGTTGGAATATTTAGGTCTGTAAGTGTTTGTTTTGATGCGAGGATAGGAGCTTTAGAGTTTGACATGTTGGAATATTTAGGCCTAAGTGTTTGTTTTGATGCGGGGATAGGAGTTTTAGAGTTTGACAAGAGAAGGTTTCGATGTGTGTCTGTTTATGTGATGGTCGATATCGACCACTTAGTTACATATTTCAAAAGTAAACCAGTTTTGTTGCTGTGCCATTGAAGTTTTATGCGGACCATATTTCTCCATGCATTTCCGTAGTCGTCTGTTAGTTACTGCATTCAAGAATCGACATTCCAGGCAGGTCACGCGTTTTTGTTTTATTTTGTTTTTCACAGAAGAATAGTTAATGGCGGGAAATGTCGACGGTTCTACAGATATTTGGATAAAGAGGGTCGCCGGTGTTGCAAGAAAGCGTTGTAACTCAACAATCATAAATTGTGTGTCATATGTTAACAGCGATCTAGCGAAAATAACCATATAACGGATTACTTGGCTCTAAAAGTTAGGGAGGGTAAACAAGGCAATATCGTTGTTCACGCTCAACTCAACATAGTGTCAGTACGAGTGTGTTTTAGCCTTAAGGTAATCTCTACCTTTGATTTGGCTCTTTCAATGTTTCCTTCCTACTCAAATAATGCAATATTTGTTTTCAATTTCCCGCAATATCTTCTTTTGTTTGTACACATTTATACATTATCGGTAAGTTTATAGCGAGCACTGGTCACATGCATATATGTTGGTGATATCTTGAAACAACTTATTCAGGAATGCACTGATGATGGCAACAAGAGCCCTCTGTGTTCACCGGTAAATTGTTTGCAATTTCTTGTATCAGTTACATTCATCATAGGAATTTGAAAACGTAATATTTAAAAACGTTATGGCATGTCCAGTGCATAACAATTGTTACTTGTTCCCCAATTACAGAATTGCTGGTACAGTTGGTAATTGTTTGCTCAATGTTTAGACAACCTTATTTCTTGTCGTCTTTATGACGATTATTGGACCATAATGGTCGCCACCACCGCCAATCGGCTGATTATCTATTAATACTTAGAACCACCAATGAGCTGTCTAAAATGGTCAGAATTCACCAATGAGCTGATTGTCCTTAATACCCAGAATCTACCAATGAGTTGTCCACAGTGGTCTGAAACCAACAATCGACTGCCCTTGGTGCTCATAATCCACCGGCGGGCTGGTTGTCCTCAGTGCTCATAATCCACCAGCGGACTGGTTGTCCTTAGTGCTCATAATCCACCAGCGGGTTGTCCTTAGTGATCATAATCCACCAGCGGGCTGATTGTCCTTAGTGCTCATAATCCACCAGTGGGCTGGTTGTCCTTAGTGCTCATAATCCACCATTTGGCTGGTTGGTTGTCTTAGGTGCTCATAATCCACCAGTGGGCTGGTTGTTCACTTTAATGCTCATAATCCACCAGCGGTCTGGTTGTCCTTAGTGCTCATAATCCACCAGCGGGCTGGTTGGTTGTCTTAGGTGCTCATAATCCACCAGTGGGCTGGTTGTTCACTGTAATGCTCATAATCCACCAGCGGTCTGGTTGTCCTTAGTGCTCATAATCCACCAACGGGCTGGTTGTCCTTAGTGCTCAAAATCCACCAACGGGCTGGTTGTCCTTAGTGCTCATAATCCACCAGCGGACTGGTTGTCCTTAGTGCTCATAATCCACCAGCGATCTGGTTGTCCTTAGTGCTCATAATCCACCAGTGGGCTGGTTGTCCTTAGTGCTCATAATCCACCATTTGGCTGGTTGGTTGTCTTAGGTGCTCATAATCCACCAGTGGGCTGGTTGTTCACTTTAATGCTCATAATCCACCAGCGGTCTGGTTGTCCTTAGTGCTCATAATCCACAGCGGGCTGGTTGGTTGTCTTAGGTGCTCATAATCCACCAGTGGGCTGGTTGTTCACTGTAATGCTCATAATCCACCAGCGGTCTGGTTGTCCTTAGTGCTCATAATCCACCAACGGGCTGGTTGTCCTTAGTGCTCAAAATCCACCAACGGGCTGGTTGTCCTTAGTGCTCATAATCCACCAGCGGACTGGTTGTCCTTAGTGCTCATAATCCACCAGCGATCTGGTTGTCCTTAGTGCTCATAATCCACCAGCGGGCTGGTTGTCCTTAGTGCTCATAATCCACCAACGGGCTGGTTGTCCTTAGTGCTCATAATCCACCAACGGGCTGGTTGTCCTTAGTGCTCATAATCCACCAACGGGCTGGTTGTCCTTAGTGCTCATAATCCACCAGCGGAATGGTTGTCCTTAGTGCTCATAATCCACCAGCGGACTGGTTGACCTTAGTGCTCATAATCCACCAACGGGCTGGTTGTCCTTAGTGCTCATAATCCACCAGCGGAATGGTTGTCCTTAGTGCTCATAATCCACCAACGGGCTGGTTGTCCTTAGTGCTCATAATCCACCAACGGGCTGGTTGTCCTTAGTGCTCATAATCCACCAACGGGCTGGTTGTCCTTAGTGCTCATAATCCACCAGCGGGCTGGTTGTCCTTATTGCTCAAAATTAGTCAGAATATATCAAAATAGGAAACTGAATACAGAACAATACAGATCACTTTTATAGTTTTCACTCTGTAGAATTATGAACTGGGCAGTAGTCTTGATGTTTCTCCCTCTCCCCCATCTTTGGCCTTTTTACTTGCCAATAGACCTCTCACCTCTAGAATTACCCCATTGTGGGGCGCCACGGTTTTGTATAATGTTGTTGCTGGCAGAATCGGGCCGGAGATACTTTAGCATCGATTACGCTCTCCCTCCATCACCGCTGTGTCTGACTGAAGCCGAACAGTCGCTGAAAACTTCAACAGCGATTTCCACGACTGAGAATAACCGTTTCGATACAGCACACAAATGGAGCAGATCTGACGCCACGGACCACAGTAATCAGTGTCAACTCTCGAGCCACTGTGGTGTGTACTCGCTGCACAAATGCTATTTATATCTACGACTTAGATGGCGAAATAAACGTAAAAAATAAACACATGATAGCAGTGTTTTATATTGGCACTCGTGGTCTGTGTTTCTGATGTCACACGTTTGCCATAGTTTTGACCTGTTGTCAGTAGATGAATGTTACCAGTAGTTTGCCATAGTTATGACCTGTTGTCATTAGATGTTGTATGCTATTAGTAGTTTGCCATAGTTATGACTTGTTATCATTAGATGTGGTATGTTATCAGTAGTTTGCCATAGTTATGACCTGTTGTCAGTAGATGTGGTATGTTATCAGTAGTTTGCCATAGTTATGACTTGTTGTCATTAGATGTGGTATGTTATCAGTAGTTTGCCATAGTTTTGACCTGTTGTCAGTTATAGTATGTTATCAGTAGTTTGCAATAGTTATGACCTGTTGTCAGTTATAGTATGTTATCAGTAGTTTGCCATAGTTATGACTTGTTGTCATTAGATGTATGTTATTAGTAGTTTGCCATAGTTATGACTTGTTGTCATTAGATGTGGTATGTTATCAGTAGTTTGCCATAGTTTTGACCTGTTGTCAGTTATAGTATGTTATTAGTAGTTTGCCATAGTTATGACCTGTTGTCAGTTATAGTATGTTATCAGTAGTTTGCCATAGTTATGACTTGTTGTCATTAGATGTATGTTATTAGTAGTTTGCCATAGTTATGACTTGTTGTCATTAGACGTTGTATGTTATTAGTAGTTTGCCATAGTTATGACTTGTTGTCATTAGATGTGGTATGTTATTAGTAGTTTGCCATAGTTATGACTTGTTGTCATTAGATGTGGTATGTTATTAGTAGTTTGCCATAGTTATGACTTGTTGTCATTAGATGTGGTATGTTATTAGTAGTTTGCCATAGTTATGACCTGTTGTCAGTAGATGTGGTATGTTATCAATAGTTTGCCATAGTTATGACTTGTTGTCATTAGATGTGGTATGTTATTAGTAGTTTGCCATAGTTATGACTTGTTGTCAGTAGATGTTGTATGTTATTAGTAGTTTGCCGTAGTTATGACTTGTTGTCAGTAGATGTTGTATGTTATTAGTAGTTTGCCATAGCTATGACTTGTTGTCAGTAGATGTGGTATGTAATCAGTGGTTACGGTGTTTTGTTAGTCAGTATGCAGCAATACTAACACTCGAAACACAGAAAACAACACATTTGATGGCTCAATCACAGAAAACTATAGATTTACTTAGGCCTAGGCCTGCAGGCGGAATAGAAATCCCAGAAAATCCCCAACTATAGCTCGTTTCAAATCGCGTGCCCAACTTCAAAACGCTGTTACTCAGTAATCGTTTGTTAAAAACTGTTGAAATTTTCCAAATGTTATTAGAATGCAAAAGACCCTTTAAATGTATATTTAACAAATATCTTGCAGCTGCAGTTTTCTTAAAGCGGAGAATTTCTTTGATGTTTGTCAAAATTGTAAATTGTGAACCCCTAAATAATAGAAATTACCGTAGTTGTGGTCTTGATTAATTTTCACTAGGTAAAGGCGTGGCAGTAATGGGGAAATAACTGAATAAGGCAAAACACCAGGAGAATTATTGTCTTCTCAGTTCGAGGAAAGACGATAATATCAAGGTATACCTGTATGTCCAATTTTCATAGTTGTGTGGTCCTGAAAAGGACCGTTTGTGGAACTAATTTAAGGTAATATAGGGGCCAACATTGTGGGGGCTATATACTTTCATTCTGAATCAGACGAGTCTAAAAGATTAATAACTGTTTGGAGTTGAACATTCCACAAACCATCATTTTTTCAATATTCCTCTTCCTGTTTTAAGACGTGGTCTTCACATTTAGCCCAATAATCTTTGTCTATATTTAATAAAGCGAGATTAGCAAGAATCTTTACATCGCATATTTTGAATGTTGTATTTTCATCTGCCACTTGTCCTTTTAATTTTGCCCAGATTAGTTCTATTGGATTTAAATGAGCATGGTAAGGTGGCAGCCTCAAACTTATATGACCGTGCTCTTGGATAATCTTATCTATTTGAAAAATCTGTGTCCTTTGTTTTTGCTTTACTAGAGATAGTAATTCAGGTTTTAAGTACATGCTATTAAATTGTATGTGCTCCTTTGTGAGCCATATCTTAATAGCATATTTTGTACTGGATGACGTTGGGACTTTATCTTCAAGTGCAACAATGTTGTGGTACGCTGCATTGTCCATTATTAGGCAAGATGGTCGATCTAGTGATTGGAGAACAGAATTTTCAATCCAATGTCTAAATATGTGACCATTCATCTCAGAGTGATAATCCCGATTGTCTATGGATTTTGAAAGAAAAATGAGCTCTGCATTCTGTATTAGTCCATGTTGTCGATTACCTGCATGAGCAATTATCAAGCGCTGTCCTTTGCTGTTAGGTATTAATCTCTTAATCTTTCCATCTGATGACTGCCATTCCCTTTGGTTAGTGTGGTGAGCATTGATCCATGTTTCATCCAAGTACACAATATCATAACCTTGCTTGCGCACCTCTTTTACTTCACGTAAGTATTTGCTTCTCATGACTACTATATGTGGCTTCTCACAGATGATGTTTCGTCCATTGGAATACTTTCTGAATGTAAAGCCTGCAGCTATCACATTCCTCCATAATGTAGACTTTGATATTTCAATACTGTTGTTCTTTTTCAGCGATACTTTTAATTTTCTTATTGTAACAGTTTCATTCATACCCAACATTTGCGAATTTCACTTCTAATAATTTCACTGTCGAAATTAACATTTTTGCTCTTCCTTGTGATTTTGTATATTTTGAACATTGACGGTCACTTGCTTGAATCCAGCGATTAAATGACCGTTTAGATAAATCCAAAATGTGTCTTGTCCTATTCAGAGGGTTTTCTAAAGAATGAAATAATCTTCCTCGTTTAGCCTCTTTGCAAAAATAGTCATACATTTTTATTGCGATGTTTTGTAAACTGCAGAATTTCATTTTAAGACTCATGATAAATGTTATCGTTCCACGTCTACACCTATGAATGAACGGAAATGGAACACACAATGTCTCGTGTTTTTTACAAGTGTCTAATTGTGTCAAAAAACCACGGCGAAAGCGTGCAAACACGTCAATTTTACCGTGTATGGATTTTTACTCGCTATTTTTAACTTAAAATAATGTAAACATTAAGTTTTGACTACATCAGTGGGTCGTTATAAATTTATATAAATCAAATAAGCAACAATAATAACCAAATGTTTTTTTTAATGAAATTAATTCCCTGTTGGGTTCTAATCATTATAACTTTACATGCAAATTTTGAACAACTTACAACAAGCGGTTAAAAAGCTATCGATTTTAAAAGTTGGGCACGATTTATGAAACAAGCTATAGCGTGACGATCTCAGCTTTGCAAGCAGGAGGCGGTTATGGGTAGAGCTTTGCCACCTGTATTGAATGCCTGCCATTCAACGAACGGGGTCCATCCAAAGGTTGTGACGTTTTTAGCATTATTAGCAGAGGCGGTTGTGAATAAAATGACGTCAGCCGTCTATAGCTAACATAGCTGAAGACGTCACAAGCTTGGTGTGCTTTCGGGGAAATCCTCTCAGCCCTTCGGCTTTCAGTTTGGTGGTGGCAATGGGTAGAGTGGCCTCAGCCGCCTATAGCTCCTATAACTGAAAACGTCACGCTAGTTGGAAGGATTTCTAGTTTAACTTTCTGCTCGCGGGCCTTAGTAAATTTATAGTTGGCGGTGGTTCAACCTAAAACATTCAACCCGGGATACGAAACAAAATAGATCTGTAAGATTATAACTTAGAATCAGCTGTCATCGTAACTTAGAATCAGCTGTCATTGTAACACATAATCAGCTGTCATCGTAACTTAGAATCAATTGTCATTGTAACTTAGAATCAACTGTCGTTGTATCACAGAATCCACCGGCATTGTAACACATAATTTTGCTACTTCTAAGTTTGTTCAACAAAATAAAATGTCCCAAAGTCATCTTTAAAGGCCACTTACAAATCCAAACTGAAAAGGAAACGTGTCGCATACAATAAACCATGATGTATATAACAAATAGTATCAGTCTAATATCTGCCGATTGCGTACATTTTACAACATAGGAAATCACATGTATACTTTCATTAAACAACAACTGTCACTGTCACCTATTTTTATTTGTTGTTGTTGTTTGTTTTTAGGATCATGATCTCTGATTTGTCGGACAAATCCATAGCTGCTTCGATATTTCCCTCGAGAAAATCCCAGGATAATCCTGGCCAATGTGCACGAACTCCGTAGCAGGGCGTGGGGGATCCACGCTGTGAGTAGGTTTCTGCTAGCAATTATGCCCGAACAGCGGTCGGTGGCCGGAAACAAGGAGTCTCACAGTAGCAGAGATGGAAGCTATCAACGACCCATAGCTGATGGCGTACGCCATGATCGGTGAGCCAGAACCACCCAGACCCAATTCCACCTTTTCACGGTACCTCTACAAACAGACTAACCTTTCGCGTCTGGCCAAGCGAGTAGAGATCGAAGAGAGAAGACAAACCGGTACTAAAAAATAGTATGCTGAAGTCTGAGATGTTGGGCCGAAAGGTGCAAATATCACAGCGTAACCTCAACACAACGTATGCACGCCACATAACGTTTCGATCGCCACTTCTGGTGACCTTTGAACCTAGGTTTTCCCCGGCATTGAGGCCGACGTAGTATATCTTGATTACCCAGCCGCCCACCCCATCTCTTTCCATTACGCCAGTAGCCAGATTTCTTCCGTAATAACTTGTTACACCGCAATTCATAGATTTTGTTAGAGAAATAGGAAGATAGCCACGACCTGCAACGGGCAGCGTGGAAATTGAAGACTCGTCGTCTAGATGTAGGAAAATAGAAAACAATTAATATATGGCTGGTTGGAGATAGATGACCCGGGATTCCATAATAGGAAAGTCGATCTATGGCTGAATGAAAATAGTTGGTTCATGATCCACAAGTAGGAAATAAAGAAAAGTAGATGTTTAGGTGAATGAAAGTAGATGGCTCAAAATAAAAATGTGCAAAAAAAAAAAAAAAAAAAAAAAAATTGGGAAAAATAAGTGGATATGTTGCTGGATAAAAATAGAAGACTTTGTATCTAAAAGTAGGCAAATATAAAAGTCGATGCTTGGCCGGGCTGAAATCATCATCAGGTGCTTTGCCGGTTGGCGTAGGCGATCAATTCATTCAATATCTCTCTGTTTCTCATGCATTAAATTGGTGATATACTATGTGAATAAGCTGTTCACAATTTGTTCTCTCTTGGTTTTACTCTGCTCTTCTTTCTGTTTATTCTGACCGTTGTTAACTTAGTAGCCACGGTGCTTTCTTTTCACATCACATGCCCAGTAAATGTTTATTGTCTTTTCCTAATGGTTCTGGTGATATTTCTGCTTTCTCCACCTCTTTCTAAACATTCTTCATTTGTAATTTTTGCTGTCCATGGAATTCGTAGCATTCTTTTGATAAACCATATCTTCGGTTGCCTGTAAGGTTTCTTGTGTTGTCGTGCATATAATCCATGACTCGCTTCCATATAGTAGAACTGGTTCGATGTAGTACTCTTGGACTCTCTATTTGGGAACTTTGTTAACCTCAGACGGAAGATGTACAAAAGAGGTGAGATGCAGAATGGCTCAGGCAAAAGTAGCTTTAAAAAAAATGAGGAAGATACTATGCAATCCATTTTTGACAATAGAAACAAGAAATAGAGTTCTTAAATGTTATGTAGAGTCAGTCTTAACATATGGATGTGAATCATGGACAATATGACAACAAACAAGAAAATCACTGGAGTCTGTAGAAATGTGGTTTTACAGAAGAATGTTGAGAATACCATGGACAGCTAAGAAGAGTAATGAAAATGTTCTGAAAGAGGCCAAAGCAACAAGAGCTGATATTCAATATTAGGAAGAAACAATCATCATTTTTTGGCCATGAAATGAGAACGGAACATCTGGAATATATTTAACAACTGGGAAAATTGAGGGACAAAGAGATAGAGGAAAGCAAAGTGAAAAGAAACCAGACAGCTTAAGAGAGTGGCTTGGCAGAAGGTCAACAATAGAAATGATAAATAACTGTCGAGATCGAAAATTGTGGAGAGACATTATCACTACGCCAGCAGGCACGGTACTTGATGATGATGACTCTAGGACACGTTTTCTATCATTAATTGAAATGTGAATAGAAAATGGCTGTTACTGGCATACATACATGACTCGAAATTTGAATTAGGAAAATAGAGAAGTTCGTTACTGGAAGAATAAAAATAGAGGATTTGAATAGAGTCTTGTTATTTATGAAAGAATAATGTTAGTGCTAGTGTGGGCACAAGTTGTACTTAACAGCTCTCGTATCTAGTCCTGGACTGAAACCATCGAGTTCATCAAGTTGTGTTGACAGGACGAGTCTCATTCGATGAAAGTACTACCTGTAAGGAAGTGGTAATAAATAACAGTGAGGATGAGGTAATGACAGCGAGAATGGGGTAATAACAGCGAGGATGGGGTAATAACAGCGAGGATGGGGTAATAACAACGAGGATGGGGTAATAACAGCGAGGATGAGGTAATGACAGCGAGAATGGGGTAATAACAGCGAGGTTGAGGTAAGGACAGCGAGATTGGGGTAATGACAGCGAGGAAGGGGTAATGACAGCGAGGATGGGGTAATGACAGCGAGGATGGGGTAATGACAGCGAGGATGGGGTAATAACAGCGAGAATGGGGTAATGACAGCGAGGATGGGGTAATGACAGCGAGGATGGGGTAATGACAGCGAGGATGGGGTAATGACAGCGAGGATGGGGTAATGACAGCGAGGATGGGTAATGACAGCGAGGATGGGGTAATGACAGCGAGGATGGGGTAATAACAGCGAGGATGGGGTAATAACAGCGAGGATGAAGTAATAACAGCGATGATGAAAACTTTAAATGCTGTCGCCTAGATTTTGTTTTCCTACTTCAACTTTCCGTGATCACAAACTGACAGAGCAATGAGTGTCACAGCTCTGGCCCACACTATTGACCACCTTTTCTCACTGTAGTCCACAAGGCTACAGCTGGTCTTTGGCTTTATAAGTTCCCTCCGGATTGAACTGCATGTCGCCTCCTGTGATTGCTTTGTGGTCTCATATGAACACGTGATCTTATATGAACATGTGATCTTATATGAACATGTGATCTTATATGAACATGTGATCTTATATGAACATGTGATCTTATATGAACACGTGATCTTATATGAACACGTGATCTTATATGAACATGTGATCTTATATGAACATGTGGTCTTATATGAACATGTGATCTTATATGAACATGTAATCTATACAGCTTTATTGTCTGCCTGTGTTTAGGATCGATTTTACTTCTCTCTCTCTGCGATCAGGACTCAATCAGAGTAGGATTCCAGACTCTCGCACGAAGACAGCTGTCTGTTTAAGCCTGTTAGATCCACTCCGATTGAATACCTGTTAAAACGTTGCACTGTGTTCTGCGCCAGTGGCCCAGTGCATCCGATTTCAGCCAGCATTTTGTTCAGGTTTGCTTTCCTTAGCCTTTGATTGTCCCCAATCTTCCTGCTATGCAGCAGATGGTCTTTTCTGTAGGGGGATTCTGCCCTTAGATGGTCGGCCTTCCCAGGTTTACGAGCACCATCTGCCCGAGTCACTAGAGGTGACTAACAGACGATTTTACTTTACAATTAGTTTCATACCACCCACACCTCTAGGACATATTTGACCCAATTGAAGGAGCATATGACGTACAGTGTGTTTTATTTTCCTTTAAAATAAAATAAAAATCATTACAGCAAATGTAATAGTCAGATCATTGTAGAATTAATTTGCAAAAAAGACAAATACAATTAATAATAATAATTTAAAATGTGATAACGAAACAAGCTTCAAAAATGGACTTATCTATCTTATCTTTAGTTCGCCTGAAGTATTGTCTATATATGCAATGTCGTTTCCTGTATTTTACTGTCTTTTGTAATTCTTGCAGTGGCCCATATAGTTTTGTCCGTAGTGTTGTATCTATGAACCAATGGATTATCCTCAGTCTACTATATTCAGTACAGTCTTGGAGTATGTTCAGCAGTCTGGAGCGCCTGTCACATGTACATGCAGTTGAGGTGCCGATCTTGAATTTTGAATACATGTGACTATGGAGTCGATTGTGCCCTGTTCTGAGTCGTATAATGATAACCTGTTCACATATATTCATATCATGAAAGTCATCCTGATTTGGGGCTTGTGGTCCTCTGAAAATTGGATTCGATAAACCCTACCCTCCTGCCTGTATATTACTTTAAAAAAAAAAAAAGGAACCGAAGAAAATGGCTGAAATCCTGTTTATTTGATTCCACACATAGGGGCGATGTGTAGTCCTGATATCCGAGGAAGCCTTCAAGATATCAGCACGAGAGTTAACACAGGCACAGTCTGGAAGGTAAGAGACAACAATAATAAGATTGTTGCAAATATGATGTTGAAAATAATGTTTATTTTTGTGGCACGTGGGTCTCATAAGTGATTCATTGTAAATTGAGTTGGTGGGTCTCATTATTCATTGTAAATTGAGTTGGTGGGTATCATTATTCATTGTAAATTGAGTTGGTGGGTCTCATTATTCATTGTAAATTGAGTAGGTGGGTCTCATTACTCATTGTAATTTGAGTTGGCGTGTCTCATTATTCATTGTAAATTGAGTTGGTGGGTCTCATTATTCATTGTAAATTGAGTTGGTGGGTATCATTATTCATTGTAAATTGAGTTGGTGGGTATCATTCATTGTATATTGAGTTGGTGGGTCTCATTATTCATTGTAAATTGAGTTGGTGGGTCTCATTATTCATTGTAAATTGAGTTGGTGGGTCTCATTATTCATTGTAAATTGAGTTGGTGGGTCTCATTATTCATTGTAAATTGAATTGGTGGGTCTCATTATTCATTGTAAATTGAGTTGGTGGGTCTCATTATTCATTGTAAATTGAGTTGGTGGGTCTCATTATTCATTGTAAATTGAGTTGGTGGGTCTCATTACTCATTGTAAATTGAGTTGACGTGTCTCATCATTCATTGTAAATTGAGTTGGTGGGTCTCATTATTCATTGTAAATTGAGTTGGTGGGTATCATTCATTGTAAATTGAGTTGGTAGGTCTCATTGTAAATTGAGTTGGTGGGTCTCATTACTCATTGTAAATTGAGTTGGTGGGTCTCATTACTCATTGTAAATTGAGTTGGTGGGTATCATTCATTGTAAATTGAGTTGGTGGGTCTCATTATTCATTGTAAATTGAGTTGGTGAGTCTCATTATTCATTGTAAATTGAGTTGGTGAGTCTCATTATTCATTGTAAAATCCAGTTGGTGGGTCTCATTACTCATTGTAAATTGAATAGGTGGGCCTCATTACACGCCTTATGTCTTTTAGCGTGTGCTGAGACTGCTTCGATGGGGACTACAGTTACTTTTCTTTGTTTGGGAAATGAGTTAGTAATTCGGATGATTCCACTGGCACGGGTGGTTGAGCAATTATGGATTTTGATTCGTTTGCAGTGATACCAAGGCCTTCCATAACCAATAACTCATTGCAAATCGAATAGGTGGGTCTCATTGTTCATTGCACATTGAGTTAGTGGATCTCATTATCCATTGCAAATTGAGTTGGTGGGTCTCATTATCCATTGCAAATTGAGTTGGTGGGTCTCATTATCCATTGCAAATTGAGTTAGTGGGTCTCATTATCCATTGCAAATTGAGTTAGTGGGTCTCATTATCCATTGCAAGTTGAGTTGGTGATCATTGAAACCCCAGAGGCCCAGTTTATGCCAGAAAACAAACTCAAGTAGTTGGTCTACCCAGAGTAGTGGTCTCTCTAAACTTCGCAGTTGAAAAAGAACCTTTCCTTTGTTTAGTTTAAACTGTTTTAACGCTAGAAAATTGATTATAATGCACTAAGACTACCGTTTCTGTAGCAACCTGATCATAAATGAATGTCAAAGATAGATACGTTTATAATTTGAGACCACCCTATTAGTAACTGCCATGCATCTACTTTTGTTCAGAAATAAGAAAGTTTGCAGTTTTACTGCCTCGTCCCCTTTACACATTTTCAACTTAAATAACATATTAACAAAAATAAACCAGGTCATATCTTAATATTGGTGCTTCCCGTTTTCGCCGCTCCAGTGTCCCGTTTTAACCGCTCCAATGTCCCGTTTTAGCCGCTCCAATGTCCCGTTTTCGCCACCACAATGTCCCGTTTTCGCCGCTCCATTGTCCCGTTTTCGTCACCACAATTTCCCGTTTTAGCCGCTCCAATGTCCCGTTTTCGCCACTACAATTTCCCGTTTTCTCCGCTCCATTGTCCCGTTTTCGCCGCTCCAATGTCCCGTTTTCGCCACCACAATTTCCCGTTTTCTCCGCTCCATTGTCCCGTTTTCGCCACCACAATTTCCCATTTTCTCCGCTCCATTGTCCCGTTTTCGCCAGCACAATTTCCCGTTTTCTCCGCTCCATTGTCCCGTTTTCGCCGCTCCAGTTTCCCGTTTTCGCCGCTCCAATGTCCCGTTTTCGCCACCACAATTTCCCGTTTTCTCCGCTCCATTGTCCCGTTTTCGCCACCACAATTTCCCATTTTCTCCGCTCCATTGTCCCGTTTTCGCCAGCACAATTTCCCGTTTTCTCCGCTCCATTGTCCCGTTTTCGCCGCTCCAGTTTCCCGTTTTCGCCGCTCCAATTTCCCGTTTTCGCCACCACAATTTCCCGTTTTCGCCAGCACAATTTTCCGTTTTCGCCAGCACAATTTCCCGTTTTCGCCAGCACAATTTTCCGTTTTCGCCAGCACAATTTTCCGTTTTCGCCAGCACAATTTCCCGTTTTCGCCACCACAACCCGTTTTCGCCGCTCCAATGTCCTATTTTCGTCACCACAATTTCCTGTTTTCGCCACCACAATTTCCCGTTTTCGCCACCACAATGTCCCGTTTTTGCCACCACAACTTCCCGTCTTCGCCACCACAATTTCCCGTTTTCGCCACCACAACTTCCCGTCTTCGCCACCACAATGTCCCATTTTTGCCACCACAACTTTCCGTTTTTGCCACCACAATTTCCCGTTTTCGCCATCACAATTTCCCGTCTTCGCCACCACAATTTCCCGTTTTCGCCATCACAATGTCCCGTTTTCGCCACCGCAATGTCCCGTTTTCGCCACCACGACTTCCCGTTTTCGCCACCGCAATGTCCCGTTTTCGCCATCACAATGTCCCGTTTTCGCCACCACGACTTCCCGTTTTCGCCACCGCAATGTCCCGTTTTCGCCATCACAATGTCCCGTTTTCGCCACCACGACTTCCCGTTTTCGCCACCGCAATGTCCCGTTTTCGCCATCACAATGTCCCGTTTTCGCCACCACGACTTCCCGTTTTCGCCATCACAATGTCCCGTTTTCGCCATCACAATGTCCCGTTTTCGCCATCACAATGTCACGTTTTCGCCACCACGACTTCCCGTTTTCGCCATCACAATGTCCCGTTTTCGCCACCGCAATGTCCCGTTTTCGCCACCGCAATGTCCCGTTTTCGCCACCACAATGTCCCGTTTTCGCCACCACAATGTCCCGTTTTCGCCACCACAATTTCCCGTTTTCGCCATCACAATGTCCCGTTTTCGCCATCACAATGTCCCGTTTTCGCCACCGCAATGTCCCGTTTTCGCCATCACAATGTCCCGTTTTCGCCACCACGACTTCCCGTTTTCGCCACCGCAATGTCCCGTTTTCGCCATCACAATGTCCCGTTTTCGCCACCACAATGTCCCGTTTTCGCCACCACGACTTCCCGTTTTCGCCACCACAATGTCCCGTTTTCGCCACCATAATGTCACGTTTTTGTCTGAAGGAAAAGTCTACCCTAACCAGAGTACTGGGCTCGTTCATTGTGATATCTTTATGCACTGCAAATCTGCCACAGTATCTCTTTATTCTTATTATTCTAATTTTATTTCGTAAATAGGGGCTGCGTGGTCAAGAGATAAGTCTTCTGTTGCAGGACAGGAAAGTCCTGGGTTTAAAATCTCACCATAGGCACGAACCTTTTTTTCAAACATTGAATCCGTTATTATGTCCTGGCTTTACCCCATCCCCTGATCCCTTGTGAGTAGCGTGATTCGATGTCTAGCGGTATGTGAGTAGCGTGATTCGATGTCTAGCGGTAGGTGAGTAGCGTGATTCGATGTCTAGCGGTATGTGAGTAGCGTGATTCGATGTCTGGGCGAATATGAGTAACGTGATTCGATGTCTGTGCGCATGTGAGTAGCGTGATTCGATGTCTGGGCGCATGTGAGTAACGTGATTCGATGTCTAGCCGCATATGAGTAACGTGATTCGATGTCTAGCCGCATATGAGTAACGTGATTCGATGTCTATGCGCATGTGTGTAGCGTGATTCGATATCTAGGCGCATGTGAGTAGCGTGATTCGATGTCTAGGCGCATGTGAGTAGCGTGATTCGATGTCTAGGCGCATGTGAGTAGCGTGATTCGATGTCTAGGCGCATGTGTTTAGCGCGAATCGATGTCTAGGCGCATGTGTGTAGCGCGATTCGATGTCTAGGCGTTGTGTGTAGCGTGATTCGATGTCTAGGCGCATGTGTGTAGCGTGATTCGATGTCTAGGCGCATGTGTGTAGCGTGATTCGATGTCTAGGCGCATGTGAGTAGAGCGACCCGATGTCTAGCGGGATGTGAGTAGCGCGACCCGATGTCTAGCGGGATGTGAGTAGCGTGATTTGTTGTCTAGCCGGATGTGAGTAGCGTGTTTCGATGTCTAGCTGGATAACGGGGAAAAATGTGAAGTGACGTAAGCACTTTGGCAGTTAAAATTAGAACATAGCAGGCTAAAAATGGCCGCTGCCCGGGTAATAATTGTTAAGCAAAATCTACCCATGCCGAAGACGGATGTATCGGGCCTAAAAGTGCAAATATCGCGACAGTGTCGTAAAACGTGTGACACAAGTCATCCATACCCACTTGCCGAGTGAAAGCTGTGAAGAAGAAGAGACGATGTAATTAATATGGTTGAACACTTTGTGTGTTCGTGATATATATATATATATATATATATATATATATATATATATATATATATATATATATATATATATATATATAGAGAGAGAGAGATTGTTTGGCTGCATTCAAGTTTCAGTATATCATGTATAAATATCAGTGAGCTAAATCTAAGCAGATGTAAGTAAATGATCTCTTTTGTTGTATTTGGGAGGGTGATGAGTTG
The DNA here is from genome assembly GCA_032433765.1 of Megaustenia siamemsis. Taxonomy (NCBI): domain Eukaryota; kingdom Metazoa; phylum Mollusca; class Gastropoda; order Stylommatophora; family Ariophantidae; genus Megaustenia; species Megaustenia siamemsis. The sequence continues at coordinate 35,218,918 of JAVIAB010000024.1, forward strand.
AGGAGACGAGCTGGGTTACTAGTCATCACGGTAAGGTCAGCGAGCTATAGCTGATCAAGACCTCACTTCATCTCCAAATCATTGTCCCTGGTAACGGTCTGCGTCTAAACAGACAGTCTAACAAGACGAGGATCGCCGTGGTCCCCACAGTGGTGGCATCTGTTGCAATAGAACACCTAGTGTTGCTATCATCATCAAGTACCGGGCCTACTGGCGTAGGTGATCATGTCTCTCCACAACCTTCGATCTCGGCAGCTATTTATCATTTCTGCTGTTGACCTTCTGCCAAGCCACTCTCTTAGTGTTGCTATACATGTAGGATATTCAAGAGCCATATTTCCTAGCAGAACATAGGAGATCAAGAAAGACCCAATACATCACCTTCCTGCAGCTAACTCCTCGCATAGACAATGTGATATTAGATTCAGTGTTAAGGTTTGTCCAAGCTCAAAATACGTTGAAAACTCCTGCTATGATTAGGCAAAATATCGGTTTCAAATCGCGCATAAATAGCGGCCAATCTCAAGCTAAATGTGTAGTAGAAACAATATCTGCAGGCCTAGGATCTTACAACACAGATCTTGGCAACGCGAGTCTGTATGATCTGGCAGAGTTCCAACACGAGAAGAAAGATTTAGCGTTTGGATATAAATATATCATTGGACTTTTTGTTTTAAAAAGGCTGTAAATTGAACAATTTTAAATAGACTTTTGTTTTAAATATGTTTTTGGACTTTAATGAAAATTACATAATATGTATTTGGGCTTGTTGTAAATTAGTATGAGTATTTAATTTAATTGATTTTATGTAGATAGAAAGACATGTAATTTGAGTTATCGTAAATAGATGTCACTGTTTCATCAGACTTATGTAAGAAATACCGAAATATTGTTTTGATTCATGTCAGATAAGCTGAAATGTTGCATTTGACTCATTTGAAGTTATTTGCACTTAAAAATATGACTTTTCATACTGTTTTTCTTTATCAGCAGTCTCCGAACTTATTCTAATGTGGGATAACGATATTATGACCTTCATCGATCAACGAACGAAGAAATACAAGAAAATACGGATAATCGAGACCGTTCTGTAAATACGTCTAATCGAGACCGTTCTCTAAATACGGCTAATCGAGACCGTTCTCTAAATACGGATAATCGAGACCGTTCTGTAAATACGTCTAATCGAGACCGTTCTCTAAATACTGCTAATCGAGACCGTTCTCTAAATACGGCTAATTGAGACCGTTCTCTAAATACGGCTAATCGAGACCGTTCTTTAAGTGCGGCTAATCGAGGCCGTTCTCTGAATACGGCTAATCGAGACCGTTCTTTAAGTGCGGCTAATCGAGGCCGTTCTCTGAATACGGCTAATCGAGACCGTTCTCTTAAGTGCGGCTAATCGAGGCCGTTCTCTAAATACGGCTAATCGAGACCGTTCTCTAAATACAGCTAATCGAGATCGTTCTCTAAATACGGCTAATCCAGGCCGTTCTCTAAATACGGCTAATCGAGACCGTTCTCTAAGTGCGGCTAATCGAGGCCTTTCTCTGAATACGGCTAATTGAGACCGTTCTCTAAATACGGCTAATTGAGACCGTTCTCTAAATACGGCTAATCGAGATCGTTCTCTAAATACGGCTAATCGAGGCCTTTCTCTAAATACGGCTAATCGAGACCGTTCTCTAAGTGCGGCTAATCGAGGCCGTTCTCTGAATACGGCTAATCGAGGCCGTTCTCTAAATACGGCTAATTGAGACCGTTCTCTAAGTGCGGCTAATCGAGGCCGTTCTCTGAATACGGCTAATCGAGGCCGTTCTCTAAATACGGCTAATCGAGATCGTTCTCTAAATACGGCTAATCGAGGCCGTTCTTTAAGTGCGGCTAATCGAGGCCGTTCTCTAAATACGGCTAATTGAGACCGTTCTCTAAGTGCGGCTAATCGAGGCTGTTCTCTGAATACGGCTAATCGAGGCCGTTCTCTAAATACGGCTAATCGAGATCGTTCTCTAAATACGGCTAATCGAGGCCGTTCTCTAAATACGGCTAATCGAGACCGTTCTCTAAGTGCGGCTAATCGAGGCCGTTCTCTAAGTGCGGCTAATCGAGACCGTTCTCTAAGTGCGGCTAATCGAGACCGTTCTCTAAATACGGCTAATCGAGACCGTTCTCTAAGTGCGGCTAATCGAGGCCGTTCTCTAAGTGCGGCTAATCGAGACCGTTCTCTAAGTGCGGCTAATCGAGGCCGTTCTCTAAGTGCGGCTAATCGAGACCGTTCTCTAAGTGCGGCTAATCGAGACCGTTCTCTAAATACGGCTAATCGAGGCCGTTCTCTAAATACGGCTAATCGAGGCCGTTCTCTAAATACGGCTAATCGAGACCGTTCTCTAAGTGCGGCTAATCGAGGCCGTTCTCTAAATACGGCTAATCGAGATCGTTCTCTACCTTCCAGCAGTGACTGTTTAAACTGTTTGGTCAAGCGGCTAGGGATCGAGAGGACATATAACCCGGTACTTAAAAATATCTCTTTGAAATAGGATGTGTTGGGACGGAGTATGCAGAAATTATAGCTTGCTACAAACCATTAACCCACAACGCATCTGCTTTCACTTAGCGTGCTTTTAAGGGCGGACGACAACATGGAAATAATCGTTTGGTGAACACAGAAGAAGAAATAAATACAAATATTGTCTTCAATGAACTTCCGTCTTATATTCGTAAAGCTCTAACATACAGTGTGTGATTATTTGTGTTTTCTAGAAAATAGGGAACAATGTAGTGACATGAACAAACGTCTTATATTCGTAAAGCTCTAACATACAGTGTGTGGTTATTTGTGTTTCCTAGAAAATAGGGAACAATGTAGTGACATGAACAAACGTCTTATATTCGTAAAGCTCTAACATACAGTGTGTGGTTATTTGTGTTTCCTAGAAAATAGGGAACAATGTAGTGACATGAACAAACGTCTTATATTCGTAAAGCTCTAACATACAGTGTGTGGTTATTTATGTTTCCTAGAATATAGGGAACAATGTAGTGACATGAACAAACGTCTTATATTCGTAAAGCTCTAACATACAGTGTGTGGTTATTTATGTTTCCTAGAATATAGGGAACAATGTAATGACATGAACAAACGTCTTATATTCGTAAAGCTCTAACATACAGTGTGTGGTTATTTATGTTTCCTAGAAAATAGGGAACAATGTAGTGACATGAACAAACGTCTTATATTCGTAAAGCTCTAACATACAGTGTGTGGTAATTTATGTTTCCTAGAATATAGGGAACAATGTAGTGACATGAACAAACGTCTTATATTCGTAAAGCTCTAACATACAGTGTGTGGTTATTTATGTTTCCTAGAATATAGGGAACAATGTAGTGACATGAACAAACGTCTTATATTCGTAAAGCTCTAACATACAGTGTGTGGTTATTTATGTTTCCTAGAATATAGGGAACAATGTAGTGACATGAACAAACGTCTTATATTCGTAAAGCTCTAACATACAGTGTGTGGTTATTTATGTTTCCTAGAATATAGGGAACAATGTAGTGACATGAACAAACGTCTTCAGCCTGTGTTTGGACTTCTGACCTGCTGGTCTTTTATAGCCAAGTAGTCTGTAGAGGGTTAACCTCTGGGAAATAGGAAAGTAGGTCCAGCATGAGATTATTGGTAGTAGTTTTTTAGCTAATTGCTGTTAGTTGGCCACATTAATGGAAAGATAATCAATAACCTGAGATATGCTGATGATACTGTTCTACTAGCAGAAAATCCTAAAGACCTACAACAATTGCTTAATGTGATAAACACAACAAGCAAAAAATATGGACTAGAAATGAATATCAAAAAGACTAAAACTATGATCATAAACAAAGAAAATTCTCAAGACCTACAATTAAATATCACTGTTGAGGGAACACATCTGGAGACAGTCCAGAGCTACAACTACCTGGGACATACTATAACCAATGATGGAAAATGCAAAACTGAAATAAACAAAAGAATAGGTATGGCAAAAAGTAATTTTAATGCCATGAAAAATATACTAACAACGAAACAAATATCAGCAGTGCTGAAACTAAGAATGGCAAAATGTTACATCTTCTCAATATTCCTGTATGGTGCAGAAACATGGACATTAGACAAGAAAACAGAACAGAAAATTGAAGCCTTTGAAATGTGGATTTATAGAAGAATAGGTAGAATTGGATGGAAACAAAAGATAACAAACGATGAAGTTTTAAAACAACTGAAAATAAAAAGAGAACTGCTGAACACAATTAAGACAAGACAAATGAAATTTTTGGGGCATGTTAAAAAACACAACAGCCTACTAAAAGTAATATTGGAAGGAAAAACACAAGGCAAAAGAGGCAGAGGCAGACCAAGACTAACATGGACGAGTAACATCAAAAGACAAGTCAATCTATGTCAGCCTGCACCATCAAAGCAAGAAACAGAGTAGAATGGCGATCCATGGTAGCCAACCTTCGTTGCGGAGAGGGCACACGATGATGATGCAGTTAGTTGATGTAGTTACTCGAAGGCCCCGGTATCACTGTAAACGAACTAAACTCCATAATTGCTCAACCGCCCGTACCTGTGGAATCGTTAGAATTAACATCTCATCTCATTGGATGGTCCAAACAATGAACGGTGGCTGCAGTCCCCTTCATGGCAACTACAGCATACGCCAAAAGACATAAGGCGTAGCCGCATCGAAAGGGAACGCAACTATATGTCCTTCATCATACGATGTCATCATTCATCGTAAGCAATCGAAGCACGATCCGGATGAAAAACCACAGCTCAAGGTGTGCACAGAGCACTAAACTCAGCAACAAGGAACACTTTTTAGACAGAGCCTCAACCTTTAATGCCGCCTATCCGACATATTGACCGGAAGTCCAGAGATTATTGGTATTATATGTTAGACCACCATCTCAGTGGATTAGATTGTGACGACACTTCTGATTCTGACGCTTTTATCTCAACTACTGGTTGACCCCGACAACGCTTATTTTCTTAATTATATCTATCACTGTGTACTGTTGTGTGCTGTAACCAGATTTGTTTAATATTTATAGTGAGATTATTTAAGATCCATAAGGGGCATGCCTGGAATAACAATTGGAGGTCATAATATAAATAATGTAATGTATGCTGATGATACAGTCTTAATCGCTAAGAGTTTAAATGAGTTACAAGAAATGTTGAACATTATAGTGAAGGAAAGCAAAAATAAAGGACTCAGCTTTAATAGCAAAAAGACAGAAGTAATGGTAACAACAAAGAAAAAGACATCACCTCAGTGCAAATAAAGACAAGTGGAACAATATTAAAACAGGTAAATGAATTTAAATATTTTGGAACTTTGTTAACCTCAGACGGAAGATGTACAAAAGAGGTGAGATGCAGAATAGTAAGTAAAGTACCCCCGTCACGCCAAGTGGCGTATAGGGAAATATGGTGTTAGTGACCCTATATTTTACAGACCTTCAGCACATGATTTTTGGGGTAATGTGGTCGGTATCACGCCCGTGCTGCTTTACTTTCCCAGAAAAAAAAATCCGGTACCCATTTAAGGCTGGGTGAACCCGTAAGCCGTCGATTGGGATCGAACCCTACCCCTTGTCCTTTTTAGTCCAGTTCATAGATGCAGAATGGCTCAGGCAAAAGCAGCTTTCCAGAAAATGGGAAAGATACTATGCAATCCATTTTTTACAATAGAAACAAGAAAAAGAGTTCTTAAATGTTATGTAGAGCCAGTCTTAACAAATGGATGTTAATCGTGGACAATAGGACAACAGACAAAAAAATCACTGGAGTCTGTAGAAATGTGGTTTTACAGAAGAATGTTGAGAATACCATGGACAGCTAAGAAGAGTAATGCATATGTTCTGAAAGAGGTCAAAGCAAAAAGAGAGCTAATTTCCAATATTAAGAAGAAACAATCATCATTCTTTGGCCGTGTAATGAGAAGAGAACAACTGGAATATATTGTAACAACTGGAAAAATTGAGGGACGAAGAGATAGAGGGAAGAAAAGAGAAAAAATACCAGACAGCTTAAGAGAATGGTTTGGCAGAAGGTCAACGACAGAAATGATAAATAACTGTCGAGATCGAATGTTGTGGAGAGACATGATCACCTACGTCAGCAGGCCCGGTACTTGATGATGTTGTTCTGTCACTTATGACGCATACATTTTCTGAAGTTTGACTCAATGACACTATATATATATTAACTCCGTCACCTTTTTACCTTTTAACATGCACGACTCCAGCGTCCTTCATTTTATCTGAAATCCAACTCCGATTACATTTATATTTTCTAATGTCTGACTTGATTAATGTCTATTCTATTTTTGTCTGTCCCACTTCGTCTTCTAGCTCGAGTCCATGGATCTTGCTTGCTTGCATTGGCCCGATGACTAAAGTACACCTCTTTGCCATCCGCTCTTAAATGGACGTTAAGTGGGCGTGTCTGCGTTGTGTTTTGCAGCATATGTCCGTGTATTTAAATGGCAGTCAGTAGCCGACTACGCTTTGTGACGTCTTATAGACCAGCAATGAAATCTAAGTATATTGCTCAGCACGTGACCATTGTTTGCGTGATACCCTAAGTCTATTCCCGGATAGCTTGTCGACGGTTTTCGTCTCCGAAATTATTGTGTTTGTGAATATCTTCTTCGTATGTGTCCCAAGCCTCCGTTTGTGCTTGGTCGAGTGTATCATGTTTGTACTTGGTCGAAGGTATCGTGTTTGTACTTGGTCGAGGGTATCATGTTTGTACTTGGTCGAGTGTATCATGTTTGTACTTGGTCGAGGGTATCATGTTTGTACTTGGTCGAGGGCATCATGATTGTTATTGGTCAAGTCTCACGCTTGTATTAGGTGGAGGGTATCATGTTTGTTCTAGGTCAAGTCTCTCGCTTGTATTAGGTGGAGGGTATCATGTTTGTTCTTGGTCAAGTCTTACGCTTGTATTAGGTGGAGGGTATCATGTTTGTTCTTGGTCAAGTCTCACGCTTGTATTAGGTGAAGGGTATCATGTTTGTTCTTGGTCAAGTCTTACGCTTGTATTAGGTGTAGGGTATCATGTTTGTTCTTGGTCAAGTCTCACGCTTGTATTAGGTGGAGGGTATCATGTTTGTTGTTGGTCAAGTCTCACGCTTGTATTAGGTGTAGGGTATCATGTTTGTTCTTGGTCAAGTCTCACGCTTGTATTAGGTGGAGGGTATCATGTTTGTTGTTGGTCAAGTCTCACGCTTGTATTAGGTGTAGGGTATCATGTTTGTTGTTGGTCAAGTCTCACGCTTGTATTAGGTGGAGGGTATCATGTTTGTTCTTGGTCAAGTCTCAGGCTTGTATTAGGTGGAGGGTATCATGTTTGTTGTTGGTCAAGTCTCAGGCTTGTATTAGGTGGGAGGTATCATGTTTGTTGTTGGTCAAGTCTCACGCTTGTATTAGGTGGGAGGTATCATGTTTGTTGTTGGTCAAGTCTTACGCTTGTATTAGGTGGGAGGTATCATGTTTGTACTTGGTCGAATGTATCATGTTTGTTCTTGGTCTAGTCTCAGGCTTGTATTAGGTGGAGGGTATCATGTTTGTTCTTGGTCAAGTCTCAGGCTTGTATTAGGTGGAGGGTATCATGTTTGTTCTTGGCCAGGTCTCAAGTTTGTATTAGGTGGGGGGTATCATGTTTGTTCTTGGTCAAGTCTCATGTTTGTACTTGGCAGTGGTATCATATTTATATTCTGCTAGGACCCCATGTTTGTACTCAAGTAGGACGCCATGTTTGTACTAGGATGAGAGCTCCGCTACCAAATTTGTGACGAGTTCTGCATGTGTGGTGGTTGTTCATTGCAGACTCGCTTGTCCTATTAGCGTTAGTTTGTTTGTTTAAATCTGTTTTTTTTTTTCATTCTAGCATTGAACCATTCATGTAACCAGTTAGGCCAGGCAGAAAGTGGTGCACAACTGTTACTGTTCCTATACTTTCCAGACTTTCAGTCTTAATTTATTATTTGATCGTTGACTCTCTCTCTCTCTCTCTCTCTCTCTCTCTCTCTCTCTCTCTCTCTCTCTCTCTCTCCCTCTCTCTTTCTTTCTTTAGTTTCAAATCGAAAATTTGATTTGTCTTTATCAATATTTAGCGAGAAAATACAAACACATGTGAAGCTGTCATTGTTCTCTCCTCGTGGATTGTTCAGAGAACACACATTGTTCATTATTGTTAGAGACAGAATTACAGCTTAGGGGGCAAATAAACACGCGCTCTCGCAAACACAAACACAGACACATTTTGATAAAAATATGAAAACAACCCTGGTTTGTTAATTTTATTCAGCCTTCATACATCACTGAAACGTTAACAAATCTTCTTCATAAATATATTGAAACGTTAAAAAATCTTCTTCATAGATCATTGAAACGTTAACAGATCTTCTTCATAGATCATTGAAACGTTAAAAAATCTTCTTACATCACTGAAACGTTAACAAATCTTCTTCATATATCACTGAAACGTTAACAAATCTTCTTCATATATCACTGAAACGTTAAAAAATCTTCGTAATACGTCACTGAAAAGTCAACAAATCTTCTTTATAAATCTTTGAGACTTTTAACAAATCTTCATAAATCTTTGAAACGTCAACAAATCTTCTTTATAAATCTTTGAGACTTTTAACAAATCTTCATAAATCTTTGAAACGTCAACAAATCTTCTTTATAAATCTTTGAGACTTAACAAATCTTCATAAATCTTTGAAACGTCAACAAATCTTCTTTATAAATCTTTGAGACTTAACAAATCTTCATAAATCTTTGAAACGTCAACAAATCTTCTTTATAAATCTTTGAGACTTAACAAATCTTCATAAATCTTTGAAACGTCAACACATCTTCTTCATAAATCTTTGAAACGTCAACAAATCTTCTTCATAGATCTTTGAAACGTCAACAAATCTTCTTTATAAATCTTTGAGACTTTTAACAAATCTTCTTTACAAATCTTTGAGACTTTTAACAAATCTTCTTCATAAACCGTTGAGACGTTAATAAAGCACTGATTCTTTAACTCAAAAATTGCCAAGATCGCAGACATTGAGATGTTACCAAATATTCTTCATAGCTTTATGCAAATGTAGCCATGATGGAAGAAATCGCGGCAGTTAAAACTCTCAATCATTCATGTCCACTCATTTCATCGGGGACATTAAAAACAGATCACTTGTAAGCTCGTAGTAATAACTGGCTAGGCTTCATTCTCATAGACGATCCAATCATTATTATTGTCTCCCCTTGGATATATTTTATGATTGCTGTATAGATCAACTATTTTTCTTTTATTGTCATTTCTCAATGTACTTTTTCTAGGGACATTATTATTTTCATTTTTAAAACATGCGCGACCCATCACTGGCTCTCTGTGTGTATGTGTTTGTATAAACACAACGTATCGTTGCGTTTATATTGATTATTTGTATTCTTGCAAGCAGCGTATTCTCTTAGTTCTATATCAACACTTCTCAGATATTTTGCCGAATTGTTTTTGTGAAGATCTTAGCCTTCAGTTATTGTTTCTAACTATTACATTTAGCTGCATATTAGGCACTATCTGTTCGTAATTCGAAACCGGTATATTGCCTGAATATAGCAGAAGCTTTAGATCATTCTATTTTGCACCTCTGGCGATCGCTTTACTAGGCTTGACTGAAGCTAAATAGAAATCTACTTATGTAATTGTGTATCCGCCATGCACGTACTTCTTGTCTTATTTTACTGACGAAGACTTGTAGCCGAAACGTTTATCTTCTCTTTAGTAAAGCTGCTAAATATAATTTTATGTTTATTTTCCCAGTTTGCAGTCGACCTAGCACATTCTATATTTGTGCATGTCTACATTTATCACAGATTCTATTCTATTCACGAAATCAGTTTTAAAGCAGTCGAACCATCCACATTCCCACTCCACCGCCTGTTTCAGAAATTCTCGAAGCGTATACAGTGTTCCTGCAACAAGATATAAATAGCAATTTAAATCCCATTTATTAGCGAAGCATGCGCCTATCCCAAATGCTGCGACCTTTAAACGTCTGTTTAAAAGGTTTCATCATATTTTTTACTACATACTATTGTCTATCGAATATGTTTGCAAAATGCAAATAATTAAGTGTCGTTTGAGGTCAAGTGTATTGAAAAAGAGACTTTCTATGTCTTTACTTTCTAGCTTTGTTGATGATTAGTTTGGTATTGATCCAGCCAGCCGGTTGGTTTTTTTTTTTTTATCGGTCAAGTATAGTTTTACTGCCGTGACTGAAATTGTGTGGGCTTGGAAACTGTAGACGGGCCAAGTTAAACACAGGAGCTCATTAAGTATGGGAGATGATAGTCTTTATATTCAGGTTGGGGCTTTATTATCGTTGGGTACGAGACTTGAATTTCTGCTGGCTAGCCAGTGACAGGTGGTTGATCTCAGCAATATTTTATCACCCTTCGGTTTTTGTTGTATGCGTTATGATAAACGTTATCATCATCGTCGTGCCCACCACATCGTAACTATTCTTCTCAAAACTACCATTATACCACCATCATTATCACCAACACTACCATTATACCACCACCATCATTATCATCATCAACACTACCATTATACCACCACCATCATTATCATCATCAACACTACCATTATACCACCACCATCATTATCACCAACACTACCATTATACCACCACCATCATTATCATCACCAACACTACCATTATACCACCACCATCATTATCATCACCAACACTACCATTATACCAACACCACCATTATACCACCACCGTCATTATCATCATCACCAACACTGCCATTATACCACCACCATCATCAACACTACCATTACACCACCATTCTTATCATCATCACCAACACTGCCATTATACCACCACCATCATAATCATCATCAACACTGCCATTATACCACCACCACCATCATAATCATCATCAACACTGCCATTATACCATCACCATCATTATCATCATCAACACTGTCATTATACCACCACCACCACCATCATTATCATCATCAACACTACCATTATACCACCACCATCATTATCATCATCAACACTGCCATTATACCACCACCACCAGCATCATCATCACCAACACTGCCATTATACCACCACCATCATTATCATCACCAACACTGCCATTATACCACCACCAGCATCATCATCACCAACACTGCCATTATACCACCACCATCATTATCATCATCACCAACACTGCCATTATACCACCACCATCATTATCATCATCACCAACACTGCCATTATACCACCACCATCATTATCATCATCACCAACACTGCCATTATACCACCACCATCATCATCATCACCAACACTGCCATTATACCACCACCATCATCATCATCATCAACACTGCCATTATACCACCACCATCATTATCATCATCACCAACACTGCCATTATACCACCACCAGCATCATCATCATCAACACTGCCATTATACCACCACCATCATTATCATCATCACCAACACTGCCATTATACCACCACCATCATTATCATCATCACCAACACTGCCATTATACCACCACCATCATCATCATCATCAACACTGCCATTATACCACCACCATCATTATCATCACCAACACTGCCATTATACCACCACCATCATTATCATCATCACCAACACTGCCATTATACCACCACCGCCATCATTATCATCATCACCAACACTGCCATTATACCACCACCACCACCATCATCATCATCGTCAACACTGCCATTATACCACCACCACCACCATCATCATCATCACCACACTGCCATTATACCACCACCACCACCACCATCATTATCATCATCACCAACACTGCCATTATACCACCACCACCATCATTATCATCATCACCAACACTGCCATTATACCACCACCACCATCATTATCATCATCACCAACACTGCCATTATACCACCACCAGCATCATTATCATCATCACCAACACTGCCATTATACCACCACCAGCATCATTATCATCATCACCAACACTGCCATTATACCACCACCAGCATCATTATCATCATCACCAACACTGCCATTATACCACCACCAGCATCATTATCATCATCACCAACACTGCCATTATACCACCACCACCATCATTATCATCATCACCAACACTGCCATTATACCACCACCAGCATCATCATCACCAACACTGCCATTATACCACCACCAGCATCATCATCACCAACACTGCCATTATACCACCACCACCATCATTATCATCATCACCAACACTGCCATTATACCACCACCAGCATCATCATCACCAACACTGCCATTATACCACCACCACCATCATTATCATCATCACCAACACTGCCATTATACCACCACCACCAGCATCATCATCACCAACACTGCCATTATACCACCACCATCATCATTATCATCATCACCAACACTGCCATTATACCACCACCAGCATCATCATCACCAACACTGCCATTATACCACCACCATCATCATTATCATCATCACCAACACTGCCATTATACCACCACCAGCATCATCATCACCAACACTGCCATTATACCACCACCACCATCATCATCATCACCAACACTGCCATTATACCACCACCACCATCATCATCATCACCAACACTGCCATTATACCACCACCATCATCATCATCATCATCATCAACACTGCCATTATACCACCACCACCATCATCATCATCACCAACACTGCCATTATACCACCACCACCATCATCATCATCACCAACACTGCCATTATACCACCACCACCAGCATCATCATCACCAACACTGCCATTATACCACCACCATCATCATTATCATCATCACCAACACTGCCATTATACCACCACCATCATCATCACCAACACTGCCATTATACCACCACCATCATCATTATCATCATCACCAACACTGCCATTATACCACCACCAGCATCATCATCACCAACACTGCCATTATACCACCACCATCATCATCATCACCAACACTGCCATTATACCACCACCATCATCATTATCATCATCACCAACACTGCCATTATACCACCACCAGCATCATCATCACCAACACTGCCATTATACCACCACCACCATCATCATCATCACCAACACTGCCATTATACCACCACCACCATCATCATCATCACCAACACTGCCATTATATCACCACCATCATTATCATCATCAACACTGCCATTATACCACCACCACCAGCATCATCACCAACACTGCCATTATTCCACCACCACCATCATCATCATCAACACTGCCATTATACCACCACCACCATCATCATCATCATCAACACTGCCATTATACCACCACCATCATCATCATCAGTTCATCACCAACACTGCCATTATACCACCACCATCATTATCATCATCACCAACACTGCCATTATACCACCACCATCATTATCATCATCACCAACACTGCCATTATACCACCACCAGCATAATCATCATCACCAACACTGCCATTATACCACCACCATCATTATCATCATCACCAACACTGCCATTATACCACCACCATCATTATCATCATCACCAACACTGCCATTATACCACCACCAGCATAATCATCATCACCAACAGTGCCATTATACCACCACCAGCATCATCATCATCAAAACTGCCATTATACCACCACCAGCATAATCATCACCAACACTACCATTATACCACCACCAGCATCATCATCACCAACACTACCATTATACCACCACCAGCATCATCATCATCATCATCATCACTAACACTATCATTATACCGCCACCAGCATCATCATCACCAACACTACCATTATGATTATACCACCACCAGCATCATCATCACCAACACTACCATTATACCACCACCATCATTATCATCATCACCAACACTGCCATTATACCACCACCATCATTATAATCATCACCAACACTACAATTATACCACCACCATCATTATCATCATCACCAACACTACCATTAAACCACGACCATCATTATCATCATCAACACTGCCATTATACCACCACCATCATTATCATCATCACCAACACTGCCATTATACCACCACCACCAGCATCATCATCATTAACACTACCATTATACCACCACCAGCATCATCATCATCAACACTACCATTATACCACCACCAGCATCATCAGTACCAACACTACCGTTATACCACATCATCATCATCATCATCAACACTACCATTATACAACATCATCATCATCATCACCAGCACTACCATTATACCACATCATCATCATCACCAACACTACCATTATACCACATCATCTTCTTCATCATCATCATCATCAACACTACCATTATACCACATCATCATCATCACCAACACTACCATAACCACATCATCATCATCAACACTACCATTATACCACCACCACCATCATCATCATCATTATCATCATCACCAACACTGCCATTATACCACTACCATCGTCATCACCACCAACATTACCATAATACCACCACCATCATCACCACCAACATTACCATTATACCACTACCATCGTCATCACCACCAACATTACCATTATACCACTACCATCGTCATCACCACCAACACTACCAATATACCACCACCACCATCATCACCACCAACATTACCATTATACCACTACCATCATCATCACCAACATTACCATTATATCACCACCATTATCACCACCGACATTACCATTATACCACCACCATCATCATCACCAACATTACCATTATGCCACCACCATCATCACCACCAACATTACCATTATACCACTACCATCGTCATCACCACCAACATTACCATTATACCACTACCATCGTCATCACCACCAAAACTACCAATATACCACCACCACCATCATTACCACCAACATTACCATTATACCACTACCATCATCATCATCACCAACATTACCATTATACCACCACCATCATCACCACCAACACTACCAATATACCACCACCACCATCATCACCACCAACATTACCATTATACCACTACCATCATCATCACCAACATTACCATTATACCACCACCATAATCACCACCAACATTACCATAATACCACCACCATCATCATCACCAACACTACCATAATACCACCACCATCATCACCACCAACACTACCAATATACCACCACCACCATCATCACCACCAACATTACCATTATACCACTACCATCATCATCATCACCAACATTACCATTATACCACCACCATCATCATCACCAACATTACCATTATACCACCACTATCATCACCACCAACATTACCATAATACCACCACCATCATCATCACCAACATTACCATTATACCACCACCATTATCATCACCAACATTACCATTATACCACCACCATAATCACCACCAACATTACCATAATACCACCACCATCATCATCACCAACACTACCATAATACCACCACCATCATCACCACCAACACTACCATAATACCACCACCACCATCATCATCCCCACCTACACTACTATTATGCCACTACCATCATCACCACCAACACTACCATTGTGCCACCACCATCACCACCACCAACACCACAATTATACCACCACCATCATCACCACCAACACTACTATTATGCCACTACCATCATCACCACCAACACTACCATTATACCACCACCATCATCACCATCAACACTACCTTTGTACCACTACCATCATCACCAACAACACTACCATTATACAACCACCAACAGCACTACCATTATACAACCACCAACAGCACTACCATTAAACCACCACCATCATCATCATCAACACTGCCATTATACCACCACCACCATCATCATCATCATCAACACTGCCATTATACCACCACCATCATCATCATCAGTTCATCACCAACACTGCCATTATACCACCACCATCATTATCATCATCACCAACACTGCCATTATACCACCACCATCATTATCATCATCACCAACACTGCCATTATACCACCACCAGCATAATCATCATCACCAACACTGCCATTATACCACCACCATCATTATCATCATCACCAACACTGCCATTATACCACCACCATCATTATCATCATCACCAACACTGCCATTATACCACCACCAGCATAATCATCATCACCAACACTGCCATTATACCACCACCAGCATCATCATCATCAAAACTGCCATTATACCACCACCAGCATAATCATCACCAACACTACCATTATACCACCACCAGCATCATCATCACCAACACTACCATTATACCACCACCAGCATCATCATCATCATCACTAACACTATCATTATACCGCCACCAGCATCATCATCACCAACACTACCATTATGATTATACCACCACCAGCATCATCATCACCAACACTACCATTATACCACCACCATCATTATCATCATCACCAACACTGCCATTATACCACCACCATCATTATAATCATCACCAACACTACAATTATACCACCACCATCATTATCATCATCACCAACACTACCATTAAACCACGACCATCATTATCATCATCAACACTGCCATTATACCACCACCATCATTATCATCATCACCAACACTGCCATTATACCACCACCACCAGCATCATCATCATTAACACTACCATTATACCACCACCAGCATCATCATCATCAACACTACCATTATACCACCACCAGCATCATCAGTACCAACACTACCGTTATACCACATCATCATCATCATCATCAACACTACCATTTTACAACATCATCATCATCATCACCAGCACTACCATTATACCACATCATCATCATCACCAACACTACCATTATACCACATCATCTTCTTCATCATCATCATCATCATCAACACTACCATTATACCACATCATCATCATCACCAACACTACCATAACCACATCATCATCATCAACACTACCATTATACCACCACCACCATCATCATCATCATTATCATCATCACCAACACTGCCATTATACCACTACCATCGTCATCACCACCAACATTACCATAATACCACCACCATCATCACCACCAACATTACCATTATACCACTGCCATCGTCATCACCACCAACATTACCATTATACCACTACCATCGTCATCACCACCAACACTACCAATATACCACCACCACCATCATCACCACCAACATTACCATTATACCACTACCATCATCATCACCAACATTACCATTATATCACCACCATTATCACCACCGACATTACCATTATACCACCACCATCATCATCACCAACATTACCATTATGCCACCACCATCATCACCACCAACATTACCATTATACCACTACCATCGTCATCACCACCGACATTACCATTATACCACTACCATCGTCATCACCACCAACACTACCAATATACCACCACCACCATCATTACCACCAACATTACCATTATACCACTACCATCATCATCATCACCAACATTACCATTATACCACCACCATCATCACCACCAACACTACCAATATACCACCACCACCATCATCACCACCAACATTACCATTATACCACTACCATCATCATCACCAACATTACCATCATACCACCACCATAATCACCACCAACATTACCATAATACCACCACCATCATCATCACCAACACTACCATAATACCACCACCATCATCACCACCAACACTACCAATATACCACCACCACCATCATCACCACCAACATTACCATTATACCACTACCATCATCATCACCAACATTACCATTATACCACCACCATCATCATCACCAACATTACCATTATACCACCACTATCATCACCACCAACATTACCATAATACCACCACCATCATCATCACCAACATTACCATTATACCACCACCATCATCATCACCAACATTACCATTATACCACCACCATAATCACCACCAACATTACCATTATACCACCACCATCATCATCACCAACATTACCATTATGCCACCACCATCATCACCACCAACATTACCATTATACCACTACCATCGTCATCACCACCAACATTACCATTATACCACTACCATCGTCATCACCACCAACACTACCAATATACCACCACCACCATCATTACCACCAACATTACCATTATACCACTACCATCATCATCATCACCAACATTACCATTATACCACCACCATCATCACCACCAACACTACCAATATACCACCACCACCATCATCACCACCAACATTACCATTATACCACTACCATCATCATCACCAACATTACCATTATACCACCACCATAATCACCACCAACATTACCATAATACCACCACCATCATCATCACCAACACTACCATAATACCACCACCATCATCACCACCAACACTACCAATATACCACCACCACCATCATCACCACCAACATTACCATTATACCACTACCATCATCATCATCACCAACATTACCATTATACCACCACCATCATCATCACCAACATTACCATTATACCACCACTATCATCACCACCAACATTACCATAATACCACCGCCATCATCATCACCAACATTACCATTATACCACCACCATCATCATCACCAACATTACCATTATACCACCACCATAATCACCACCAACATTACCATTATACCACCACCATCATCATCACCAACATTACCATTATGCCACCACCATCATCACCACCAACATTACCATTATACCACTACCATCGTCATCACCACCAACATTACCATTATACCACTACCATCGTCATCACCACCAACACTACCAATATACCACCACCACCATCATTACCACCAACATTACCATTATACCACTACCATCATCATCATCACCAACATTACCATTATACCACCACCATCATCACCACCAACACTACCAATATACCACCACCACCATCATCACCACTAACATTACCATTATACCACTACCATCATCATCACCAACATTACCATTATACCACCACCATAATCACCACCAACATTACCATAATACCACCACCATCATCATCACCAACACTACCATAATACCACCACCATCATCACCACCAACACTACCAATATACCACCACCACCATCATCACCACCAACATTACCATTATACCACTACCATCATCATCATCACCAACATTACCATTATACCACCACCATCATCATCACCAACATTACCATTATACCACCACTATCATCACCACCAACATTACCATAATACCACCACCATCATCATCACCAACATTACCATTATACCACCACCATCATCATCACCAACATTACCATTATACCACCACCATAATCACCACCAACATTACCATAATACCACCACCATCATCATCACCCACACTACCATAATACCACCACCATCATCACCACCAACACTACCATAATACCACCACCACCATCATCATCCCCACCTACACTACTATTATGCCACTACCATCATCACCACCAACACTACCATTGTACCATCACCACCACCAACACCACAATTATACCACCACCATCATCACCACCAACACTACTATTATGCCACTACCATCATCACCACCAACACTACCATTATACCACCACCATCATCACCATCAACACTACCTTTGTACCACTACCATCATCACCAACAACACTACCATTATACAACCACCAACAGCACTACCATTATACAACCACCAACAGCACTACCATTAAACCACCACCATCATCATCATCAACACTGCCATTATACCACCACCACCATCATCATCATCATCAACACTGCCATTATACCACCACCATCATCTTCATCAGTTCATCACCAACACTGCCATTATACCACCACCATCATTATCATCATCACCAACACTGCCATTATACCACCACCATCATTATCATCATCACCAACACTGCCATTATACCACCACCAGCATAATCATCATCACCATTACTGCCATTATACCACCACCATCATTATCATCATCACCAACACTGCCATTATACCACCACCATCATTATCATCATCACCAACACTGCCATTATACCACCACCAGCATAATCATCATCACCAACACTGCCATTATACCACCACCAGCATCATCATCATCAAAACTGCCATTATACCACCACCAGCATAATCATCACCAACACTACCATTATACCACCACCAGCATCATCATCACCAACACTACCATTATACCACCACCAGCATCATCATCATCATCACTAACACTATCATTATACCGCCACCAGCATCATCATCACCAACACTACCATTATGATTATACCACCACCAGCATCATCATCACCAACACTACCATTATACCACCACCATCATTATCATCATCACCAACACTGCCATTATACCACCACCATCATTATAATCATCACCAACACTACAATTATACCACCACCATCATTATCATCATCACCAACACTACCATTAAACCACGACCATCATTATCATCATCAACACTGCCATTATACCACCACCATCATTATCATCATCACCAACACTGCCATTATACCACCACCACCAGCATCATCATCATTAACACTACCATTATACCACCACCAGCATCATCATCATCAACACTACCATTATACCACCACCAGCATCATCAGTACCAACACTACCGTTATACCACATCATCATCATCATCATCAATACTACCATTATACAACATCATCATCATCATCATCACCAGCACTACCATTATACCACATCATCATCATCACCAACACTACCATTATACCACATCATCTTCTTCATCATCATCATCATCAACACTACCATTATACCACATCATCATCATCACCAACACTACCATAACCACATCATCATCATCAACACTACCATTATACCACCACCACCATCATCATCATCATTATCATCATCACCAACACTGCCATTATACCACTACCATCGTCATCACCACCAACATTACCATAATACCACCACCATCATCACCACCAACATTACCATTATACCACTACCATCGTCATCACCACCAACATTACCATTATACCACTACCATCGTCATCACCACCAACACTACCAATATACCACCACCACCATCATCACCACCAACATTACCATTATACCACTACCATCATCATCACCAACATTACCATTATATCACCACCATTATCACCACCGACATTACCATTATACCACCACCATCATCATCACCAACATTACCATTATGCCACCACCATCATCACCACCAACATTACCATTATACCACTACCATCGTCATCACCACCAACATTACCATTATACCACTACCATCGTCATCACCACCAACACTACCAATATACCACCACCACCATCATTACCACCAACATTACCATTATACCACTACCATCATCATCATCACCAACATTACCATTATACCACCACCATCATCACCACCAACACTACCAATATACCACCACCACCATCATCACCACCAACATTACCATTATACCACTACCATCATCATCACCAACATTACCATTATACCACCACCATAATCACCACCAACATTACCATAATACCACCACCATCATCATCACCAACACTACCATAATACCACCACCATCATCACCACCAACACTACCAATATACCACCACCACCATCATCACCACCAACATTACCATTATACCACTACCATCATCATCATCACCAACATTACCATTATACCACCACCATCATCATCACCAACATTACCATTATACCACCACTATCATCACCACCAACATTACCATAATACCACCACCATCATCATCACCAACATTACCATTATACCACCACCATCATCATCACCAACATTACCATTATACCACCACCATAATCACCACCAACATTACCATAATACCACCACCATCATCATCACCAACACTACCATAATACCACCACCATCATCACCACCAACACTACCATAATACCACCACCACCATCATCATCCCCACCTACACTACTATTATGCCACTACCATCATCACCACCAACACTACCATTGTACCACCACCATCACCACCACCAACACCACAATTATACCACCACCATCATCACCACCAACACTACTATTATGCCACTACCATCATCACCACCAACACTGCCATTATACCACCACCATCATCACCATCAACACTACCTTTTTACCACTACCATCATCACCAACAACACTACCATTATACAACCACCAACAGCACTACCATTATACAACCACCAACAGCACTACCATTAAACCACCACCATCATCACCACCAACACTACTATTATGCCACTACCATCATCACCAACAACACTACCATTATACAACCACCAACAGCACTACCATTATACAACCACCAACAGCACTACCATTAAACCACCACCATCATCACCACCAACACTACTATTATGCCACTACCATCATCACCACCAACACTACCATTGTACCACCACCACCAACACCACAATTATACCACCACCATCATCACCACCAACACTACTATTATGCCACTACCATCATCACCACCAACACTACCATTGTACCACCACCATCACCAACACTACCATTATACCACCACCATCATCACCACCAACACTACTATTATGCCACTACCATCATCACCACCAACACTACCATTATACAACCACCATCATCACCACCAACACTACCATTGTACCACCACCATCATCACCACCAACACTATCATTGTACTACCACCATCATCACCACCAACACTATCATTGTACCACCACCATCATCATCATCACCACCAACACTATCAATGTACCACCACCATCATCATCATCACCACCAACACTATCATTTTACCACCACCATCATCATCATCACCACCAACACTATCATTTTACCACCACCATCATCATCATCATCACCACCAACACTATCATTGTACCACCACCATCATCATCATCACCACCAACACTATCATTGTACCACCACCATTTTCATCATCACCACCAACACTATCATTGTACCACTACCATCATCATCATCACCACCAACACTATCATTGTACCACTACCATCGTCATCATCACCACCAACACTATCATTGTACCACTACCATCATCATCATCACCACCAACACTATCATTGTACCACCATCACCACTATCATTGTACCACCACCATCATCACCACCACCACTATCGTTGTACCACCACCATCATCATCACCATCACTACCATTGTACCACCACCACTACCATTGTATCACGACCATCATCGTCATCACCACCATTGTTGTCCTTATCACAAGTATCAGTTAACACTGATAAAACCACCCAGCTGAGCTACCGACGTTCGGACAACCCGTGTTCGATTCCCTCTGGAAGCAGTGTGGGTTGAACTCGTGGTTGGAAAATAAATTACCACGCGATCGACCCAGCCGATGGCAGAAATGGGTACTAGGGTGGTACTCTAGGAAGGTGAGGTATGCCGCCTCGCATCGTGAGTGTCGATGCTTGAAGCGACACTCTTCAGAAGTCTTCACTTCTGGATAGTCGGCCGAGCACATATGGGTGAAAAACTGTCGTGCTAAGACGCCGATTCAAGTCTCGTACTTTACCTTTCCTATCAGTTAACACTTAGGCCGCAGCCAATCCTCCTGCTCCCATCACCACCGCGCGTCCAATGAGCATTTCAGTTTGTCTTCTTGTGTCCACATCTTGATGTCAGACAAGTGCTTTGCTTGTAATAAATTTGACCGTTGCCCGGAGCCCCTCTGTAGGCATGTTGCTTAGTTTTTAATCAACACCTCTCCTCATTGTGAACTCATTACATGGCGTAGTAATGGCACTACGGCTTGCACTCCAGAGACTTCAACACCTGTTCGATTCTAGGGTGAGCTTATCCCAATCTCAACTGTCTTGGACGTTGATTTTCTGTTAACCCCGCCCTCTATCCCGTCCTGCCTGTCGCTGGGGCTTGAAAGACCTTCAACTGGGATACAGGGGAGAACAGGATCCGTCACGTGCCAGGGGAGAACGTGGTCCGTCACGTGAGATAGGCTTGAGTTTAGGAGGGTAGGATCTATCACAAGTTTTATGTTAGGCTTTATGACCCAATAGAACCCCAAAATGAAGGTAGATGTAGTCAAATTGGCAATGAAAAGTCATCGTTTACGATAATGAGAGGTTGCCAGAATAAGAGAGTAGAATAAAATCACCCTAGTAATGTCTGCCTTATGCTCTCATCTGGGACAAAACTATCATTTTCAGGTTTAGAGTATCATCGTCGTCGTCATCACAAAAATCTTCAACATTATGATCAGCGAATCCGCTGTGACTGCTGGCATAGAGGATCACGCTTCCCCACAAATTTATGTCTCTACGGTTATGCTGTTAACTTCCCATTGTGCCATTTTCTTCAACTGTTCTATTATTGCTATTCTTTCTGTGTCCTTCTGCCCCTTCCCTCTTTTTCTTCATTTGTCGCTATATATTCTATCGTTTTTTCGCTACATATTTTATCATTTGTTGCTGTATATTCTATTAAGTGTTGCTATATATACTTTAATTTGTCGCTATATATTCTATAATAAAAAAAAAAAGTAAAGTACCCCCGTCACGCCAAGAGACTTATAGGGAATTTGGTGTTAGTGACCATAATTTTTACAGACCTTCGACACATGATTTTTGGGGTAATGTGGTCAGTATTACGCCCATGCCGCTTTACTTTCCCAGAAAAAATCCGGTACCCATTTAAGGCTGGGTGAACCCGGAAGCCATCGGTTGGGATCGAACCCTACCCCTTGTCCTTTGTAGTCCAGTTCACTAACCACTGAGCTATCGCAGCTCCCTATTCTATTATTTGGTGCTATATATTCTATCATTTTTTCGCTATATATTCTATATTTTTCGCTATTTATTCTATAATCTGTTACTATATATATATACACACTGTCATTTGTCGCTATATATTCTATCATTTGTCGCTATATATTTTATAATTTGTTGCTATATATAGTCATTTGTCACTGTATGTTCTATCATTTGTCACTGTATGTTCAATCATTTGTCACTGTATGTTCTATCAATTGTCACTGTATGTTCTATCAATTGTCACTATATATTCTATAATTTGTTGCTATATATACTATCATGTTTCACTGTATATTTCATCTGTTCTCTTTTCATTATGTTGTTTACAAGAAAAGATTCTTGGTTCTCTTCTGTTTTAGAGTAAGCTTACCTTTTTTTTTATTTGGCCTCTTTTTAAAAATTGTCATTATTTTTTTTTTTTTTAAATCTGCCCCTGGTATTCTTCTTTACAACAACATCTCTTTGCCTTCCATTGATTGACTTCTTTATTCAAGGGTCACTTCCGTTTGTCAGGACTGTAGATACAACTGTAGATACAACTGAAGAACTACTCTCTTTCCTATATCCAATAGCAAGGGCTGATTGAAGAACAGGGTATAGGCGACTGAAGAAAACCACACATGTATGCGTTTTATCTGTCAGATGTCTCCTGTATGTATTTTCTTTTATGTGGTTCAAACTGAAGAAGACATACTGGTGGGTTGCCTACTTTTGGCGTGAGGCCGCTCTCTGTTCAGCCTCAGACTGTGTCGTCTATGTTATTTTGGTAGAAGATATACTACATGCTGGCTCCGTACTCGACCACTTAAGGGTGATTTTTGCATTAGACCAAAGGCTACAATTGTAAATAAAGCTTAGGGTCGTAAGTCCCAAACAAACGAATGCCCTTGTCGAACAGGCATCTAGAACCTAAAACGTGTCCTCCATCTGTGTCCAACCCAATAGGAACAACGACTGCCAAAAATCAGGCCAGATGGTATTAAACTAAGGCATAAACTATGGGGCAGCCATCTCGACCTGGAAAAAAATTGTCGGCTTCATCATGGAAACGGGACTACAGATATGATCTCATGAACCAAAGATCAGATGGAAGGCCTCTACTACCAGGACGGGGTGGGGCAACAGGTGGAACTGTTGTACCAGTAAAATAAACCCCATACATCCAACAACTGAGTAAACAACCATACATCCAACAACTGAGTAAACAACCATACATCCAACAACTGAGTAAACAACCATACATCCAACAACTGAGTAAACAACCATACATCCAACAACTGAGTAAACAACCATACATCCAACAACTGAGTAAACAACCATACATCCAACAACTGAGTATACAACCATACATCCAACAACTGAGTAAACAATGCGAGTAAGAGCCGCATTCAAAGCTATATCCAAGGTGAAATTACTCCAGAAAACAAACCACTGCTGCCTGACAGTTATCATCGAGAGAATGGAAGGCAGCGGAAGAACACTCAGACATAAACCACGGGCAGGGTGGGCCCAACAGCCCTGACCGGCATCCACCCTACGAGAAGGGAAAACTTCTACGTCAAACCAAGATCCAATCTGCCGAAGAGAAATGTGTCAGCCACGGCGCAAGTTTAGGGGAAAATTCAGGTCGCACACCCATATACGGGTACTGATCATGTGACCATGTGTCATATTTTATCTGACTCCTCCGTCATGATACAGGACAAGGAGTCATGTTCGCGTGATCACAAGACTTGAACGCTGGGAAAGAAGTAAAAGCTGTGTCATTGAGCTAACGAGAAGCTCCAGGCAGTCGTGAATTAATCGCCATCACCATTCTGGAAGTGTGAAATAAATACTAGACCATTGTTCGTGCTTTAACAGCTTCAGGCTTGTGTTCGTTTACCTCATTTATGTGTATGCAGGCGACTGCAAAAATCATATCTGGATATGAATCCACTGCAACAGGTTGCACATGCATAAGCGGAGCTGGGCATATTGTGCGTTTTTTTTTAAACGCCGCTTGAGCGCGACGTTTCTAGAGGAAGTGCTCGCCCATAGGTAATGTTACTGCGTTGCAATAAGCAGTCTTGTGCAATGATTTACCTGAATGTGACGTCAGTTTTGAAATCTTAAAAAGACCTTGCGCCAATCTTTGCACAGTATGCAAACATCTAGATGCGAACACACAAAATATATATGCCGTATAAATAGTTACATCTCCCCCAAGATGGCGGCTCTTTTGCAACATTACACAAAGTAAGAGCAGCAAAGTATTGAGGATTTTGTTTATCAAAGCCTTGAAACCTGTAGATATTCATCATCGCATGAGAATTCAGAACGGTGACAGGTGTATGAGTCGTAGACAAGTGTATGGATAGATTGATAAGTTCAAGAACCAATATTGTGGAGGTTTCCCCTCGCCCACTGAGAAGTTCAAGAACCAAAAGTGTGGAGGCTTCCCCTTGCCTTATGAGAAGTTCAAGAACCAATATTGTGGAGCTTTCCCCTCGCCCACTGAGAAGTTCAAGAACCAAAAGTGTGGAGTTTTCCCCTCGCCCACTGAGAAGTTCAAGAACCAAAAGTGTGGAGTTTTCCCCTCGCCCATTGAGAAGTTCAAGAACCAATATTGTGGAGCTTTCCCCTCGCCCACTGAGAAGTTCAAGAACTAATAGTGTGGAGTTTTCCCCTCGCCCATTGAGAAGTTCAAGAACCAATATTGTGGAGCTTTCCCCTCGCCCACTGAGAAGTTCAAGAACCAATATTGTGGAGTTTTCCCCTCGCCCATTGAGAAGTTCAAGAACCAATAGTGTGGATGTGGAGTTTTCCCCTCGTCCATTGAGACGTTCAAGAACCAAAAGTGTGGAGTTTTCCCCTCGTCCATTGAGAAGTTCAAGAACCAATAGTGTGGATGTGGAGTTTTCCCCTCGTCCATTGAGAAGTTCAAGAACCAAAAGTGTGGAGTTTTCCCCTCGTCCATTGAGACGTTCAAGAACCAAAAGTGTGGAGTTTTCCCCTCGCCCATTGAGAAGTTCAAGAACCAAAAGTGTGGAGTTTTCCCCTCGCCCATTGAGAAGTTCAAGAACGAAAAGTGTGGAGTTTTCCCCTCGTCCATTGAGAAGTTCAAGAACCAAAAGTGTGGAGTTTTCCCCTCGTCCATTGAGAAGTTCAAGAACCAAAAGTGTGGAGTTTTCCCCTCGTCCATTGAGAAGTTCAAGAACCAAAAGTGTGGAGTTTTCCCCTCGCCCATTGAGAAGTTCAAGAACCAAAAGTGTGGAGTTTTCCCCTCGTCCATTGAGAAGTTCAAGAACCAAAAGTGTGGAGTTTTCCCCTCGTCCATTGAGAAGTTCAAGAACCAAAAGTGTGGAGTTTTCCCCTCGTCCATTGAGAAGTTCAAGAACCAAAAGTGTGGAGTTTTCCCCTCGTCCATTGAGAAGTTCAAGAACCAAAAGTGTGGAGTTTCCCCTCGCCAGGTCCAGCATTCACGACAGTCTTGGAAGACAACAATGCCGCCATGGAAAAGGTATTCACGGGAAAACACGCTCGTTACAGCCAATTAGATGGCATTACTATTGGACATTAGTGTTGGATCAGCCCATTACATCGTTCACGATGCGCTGAAGTTCCGAAAATTGTGCAAGATTGGTACCCAAGCGACGGTGCATGAATGGACTGCGCACCTGCTTGAAAGAATTCTTTTCCCTCGGCATCTACGCGCTTATCAAGCTCAGGCTAAGTGCATTGAACTAAAGGCGGACTATGTTGAACAGTGATAATATAATTACCTCATTATTTGCTAAAGCTAAAGAATCTAGTTCTTTAAAATTATTTGTCTAAAAATTGTTAGCGGTTTTCACTAAGGCTTTTTTTGGCCAGAAGTAGTAGATCAGTAGATAGTTAATGACCTGGTTTCTGGGAGCAAGAGGTTCAGTTTCATTCCTTCGACAGTTCGGCTTTATTCTCCGACATTTCGGCTTCAAGATTAGCAGTCAAAGAATACTGAAGTTGTGTGATCATATCCTTGCACTGGACATCTCATAGTCAGCTTCCTTCTCCCACCTAAAGATGGTAATGTTCAAGTCATTTGTTTATATATCACCAAGGCTCTCTGTCGTCGTCAGCTGTCACCAGAATAGTCACCCAAAGTCTAGTCACCTGACAACACCTAGGCTGAAAGCGCAGCTGTCAGCGATTCATAGTAGATTGCTGGCGTTAGGATCAGTGAACCAGAACTAACCAAGATCGTGTCCCGCCCATCAACTACGTAAGCAAACTAGGCTGGCCAAGAGAGTGGAGATTGAACATGAAGATGACCTTGTACTCAGTAACGATTATGTTCAATCATATTTTTGGGCCGAAATACGCATATACTGTAGCTTAATCAGGTACTGATTCGATATTTAAACAAAAACCCGTTCATTTAATGTTCTTTTATGGGTGGTCAGAGAAGAGTAATTGTGTGAATACAGAAGTTTGTTCATGTACCTGCACTGTTGCTTGTTCTGGCAAGAGTTAATCTTCACAATAGTGAGTCCGTACACGTGTCGTTGTAAAAAAAGAAAGAAAAGAGGTATGTCACGCCACCTGGTGGCATATCAAGAATATGTTGCTAAAGATCCCGTAGCAATTGTCTTTGGATAATGGTGTGGTAGTGATTTCATTCTACTGATCCTCAGCTTCAAGAGCTGGGGTGGCCAGTCCCCTTCCTCGCTGCCTTTCCTTCTAGAGAATATCTCTGGTACCCATTTATAGAGGCCTTGTAGACCCCGAGAGCCTTTTAGGTAGGGCATTTCTTTTTCACTCAACTTGCATTTGAACTTCGAACCTTCAAGTCGACAAGCGAGTGCACTAACCACTAGGCTTACTGCATATATGGTAAACTTATTCTTCTTTTTTCCTACCTGATTTACCTTTCAGCAATGATCATCATCATGTACCCTGCCGGTTGGCGTAGGCGATCATGTCCTTCCACAATCTTCTATCTACAGTGCATCGTATCAGTTCTGTTGTTGACTGTTTTCCATGCCATGACACCAAGCTAT
Organism: Megaustenia siamemsis; assembly: GCA_032433765.1. Taxonomy (NCBI): domain Eukaryota; kingdom Metazoa; phylum Mollusca; class Gastropoda; order Stylommatophora; family Ariophantidae; genus Megaustenia; species Megaustenia siamemsis. The sequence goes on from JAVIAB010000024.1 coordinate 35,248,768, forward strand.
CCAGTATTTTCTCTCTTTGTCTTCCGCGATCTCTCTTTCCTTTTATTTTGCCAGTTGTAACCAAGTATTCCAACTTTCCTCTTCTCATGATGTGCCCGAAAAATGTTGATTGCTTCTTTCTGATGTTTTTTAAGAGCTCCCTTTTTGTGTTGGCCTCTTTGAGAACTTCCTCATTGGTCTTTTTATCTGTCCAGGGAACTTTCAACATTCTTCTGAGAAATCCCGTCTCTGTGGCCTCTAATCGTCTTTTCATTTGTTTGTCTACTGTCCATGATTCGCTTCCATAGGTCAGAATTGTTTCTATATAGCACCGATGAACTCTCTTTCTCATTTTTATTGACATAGATTTGTTGCATAAGATATTTTTCATTTTCTGAAATGCTATTTTGGCCTGAGCTATTCTGCTTTTTATTTCTGTGGTGCATCTCCCATCTGATGTAATTATTGTGCCCAAGTATTTGAAACGTTGCACTTGTTTCAGATTTGTCTCGTTTGTTTTTATGCTGCATGATGGTAATGATTGTTTCTTCGATATAACCATTACTTCTGTTTTCTTACTATTCAGACTGAAACCTTTCTTGTTGCTTTCATCTACTATTATGTCTATCATTTCTTGTAGTTCGTTCTCTGTTTCTGCTATTAAGACTGTGTCATCCGCATATCGCAAATTATTTATGTTGTGACCGTTGACTTCAATTGCTTTCAATTCAGCAATGATGGTATTCTGATTCTTCTTTCCTAGCTGATTTACCTGTCAGCAATGATGGTATTCTGATTCTGCTATCCTAGCTGATTTACCTTTCAGCAATGATGGTATTCTAATTCTTCTTTCCTAGCTGATTTACCTTTCAGCAATGATGGTATTCTAATTCTTCTTTCCTATCTGATTTACCTTTCAGCAATGATGGTATTCTAATTCTTCTTTCCTAGCTGATTTACCTTTCAGCAATGATGGTATTCTGATTCTTCTATCCTAGCTGATTTACCTTTCAGCAATGATGGTATTCTAATTCTGCTATCCTAGCTGATTTACCTTTCAGCAATGATGGTATTCTGATTCTTCTATCCTAGCTGATTTACCTTTCAGCAATGATGGTATTCTAATTCTTCTTTCCTAGCTGATTTACCTTTCAGCAATGATGGTATTCTGATTCTTCTATCCTAGCTGATTTACCTTTCAGCAATGATGGTATTCTAATTCTTCTTTCCTAGCTGATTTACCTTTCAACAATGATGGTATTCTGATTCTTCTTTCCTACCTGATTTACCTTTCTGCAATGATGGTATTAGTATCCTCTAATAGACCTTCAGCACATTTTTTTTTCGGCGGTGGGGGTGGGGTGGAGGGGGGCGGGTAATGTAGTCTAAATTACTCTAGTTCTTTTTATTCTTTCCTATAAAAATAATCCGATACCCATTTAAATTTAATGACGCCATCAGAGCCGAACCGCGCCTCTTGTCCTCTGTAGTCCAGTTCACTAACCACTGAGCTACTCCCTTTTTGTGTCGTCATACCTCACCACTCCTCTATGACACATGACTCGCCAGTTTAACTCTGACGCTGGGATTCAACTTAGTGACTCCCGATGCATGATGCTAACTTCCGAATTCTACTCCACGACTTCGACCCAACAGCCATGACCCTTCCTGCTTGCCTGTGTTGTAGCTTTACTTAAATAAGCAACGCCTGCAGCAGTATAGTCTGGCAGGAAATGCTTTAACAACGTAATCGTGATATTACCAAGTGATCCGCCCTTGATGTGAGATGTCAGGCAGGCCAGGTTGAGCAGCCGTGGAATGATCGATACCACTGATGACGTCTCCCGAATACGATGTCATGAGATAATGCACGTTGTAACGGAACGAATTTCTGAAGAAAAAAAAAAGTAATTTGATGAATAACAGTACATGGATAAAGTAAATGGGCTTATTAACTGTAATAGATTGAAAGTGATTTTGGAAAAAAAGCTGTTGATATTTTAATTGAAGAAGATAGCTATTTGAACAAACCGCGTTGTTGGAGCAGTAATGGCTTTGAATAGCTCTCTACGTGTTGTATGTAGCCGTGTATATATGGAGCAGTGGGGGACTGGTTACTGACAGAGAGGTTGTGGGTTTAAATCCCGGCTGTACCAGTTGGGATTTTTATTTTTATTTTTTTCTGCGGCAACCACCGCTGGTCTCAGCAGCGAGGCCCGACTTGAAACGTCAATTGCTCATGGATGGAAAAAACATGAGTACCTCCGAAGACGAAGTTATCTGCCCGTGTGGCGAGGGACCCCTGACCCCTGTGCACACGGCTGCCGGATAAAAACGGATTAACACGCACAATTAATTCAGTTCCTTGTCTCTAGGGACTTCGTCAAAACTGGCGAATGCCAAAAAAAAAATAAAAATAAATAAGTAAATAAAAATGAATCAGTAATGGCTTAGAATAGCTCTCTACGTGTTGTAGCCTTGGTATAATTATTGCTTTGAATAGCCGTCGCGTATTTTATTGGCATGAACATATTGAATGTGATATTTTATTATTGACTGCATTGAATCTGTGATAGCTTTGTTTGGAATGAAGTAGCCACGATGTATTTCTTTTGAATGGGTTGCCGCCGTGTATGTTTTTTTTTTATTATTATCCGTGATATCTGTGTTTGGAAGGAGTAGCTGTGTTATCTGTGTTTGGAAGGAGTAGCTGTGATATGTGTTTGGAAGGAGTCGCTGTGATATCTGTGTTTGGAAAGAGTAACTGTGATATCTGTGTTTGCAATGGGGAAGCTGTGTTATCTGTGTTTGGAAGGAGTAGCTGTTATCTGTGTTTGGAAGGATTAGCTGTGATATCTGTGTTTGGAAAGAGTAGATGTGATATCTGTGTTTGGAAAGAGTAGCTGTGTTATCTGCGTTTGGAAGGATTAGCTGTGATATATGTGTTTGGAAAGAGTAGATGTGATATCTGTGTTTGGAAAGAGTAGATGTGATATCTGTGTTTGGAAAGAGTAGCTGTGTTGTCTGCGTTTGGAAGGAGTAGCTGTGTTATCTGTGTTTGGAAGGAGTGGCTGTGATATCTGCGTTTGGAAGGAATAGCTGTGATATCTGCGTTTGGAAGGAGTAGCTGTGATATCTGCGTTTGGAAGGAGTAGCTGTGTTATCTGCGTTTGGAAGGAGTAGCTGTGATATCTGCGTTTGGAAGGAGTAGCTGTGTTATCTGCGTTTGGAAGGAGTAGCTGTGATATCTGCGTTTGGAGGGAGTAGCTGTGATATCTGCGTTTGGAAGGAGTAGCTGTGATATCTGCGTTTGGAAGGAGTAGCTGTGTTATCTGTGTTTGGTAGGAGTAGCCATGATATCTACGTTTGGAAAGAGTAGATGTGATATATATGTTTGGAAGGAGTAGCTGTGTTATCTGTGTTTGGAAAGAGTAGCTGTGTTATCTGTGAAGGAGTAGCTGTATTATCTGTGTTTGGAAGGAGTAGCTGTGATATCTATGTTTGGAAAGAGTAGCTGTGATATCTGTGTTTGGAAAGAGTAGCTGTGATATCTGTGAAGGAGTAGCTGTATTATCTGTGTTTGGAAGGGGTAGCTGTGATATCTGTGTTTGGAAAGATTAGCTGTGATATCTGTGTTTGGAAAGAGTAGCTGTGATATATGTGTTTGGAAAGACTAGCTGTGATATCTGTGTTTGGAAAGACTAGCTGTGATATCTGTGTTTGGAAAGACTAGCTGTGATATCTGTGTTTGGAAAGACTAGCTGTGATATATGTGTTTGGAAAGACTAGCTGTGATATCTGTGTTTGGAAAGACTAGCTGTGATATCTACGTTTGGAAAGAGTAGCTGTGGTATCTTTGGAATATTTTAGCCATGATATATATATAATGTGTTTAGGAATGAGTAGACATGATATTTAAATTGAAAACGACCTTCCTATGTTTAGAAATGCTAATTATCGCAAACACTCATCTATTTCTCTCATATTGTTTATCACAAACACCCGTTTCTCTATTTCTCTCATATTGTTTATCACAAACACCCGTTTCTCTATTTCTCTCACATTGTTTATCACAAACACCCGTTTCTCTATTTCTCTCATATTGTTTATCGCAAACACTAGTCTATTTCTCTCATATCGTTTATCGCAAACACTAGTCTATTTCTCTCACAATGTTTATCACAAACACTCATCTATTTCTCTCATATTGTTTATCACAAACACCCGTTTCTCTATTTCTCTCACATTGTTTATCACAAACATCCGTCTCTCTATTCCTTTTACACTGGTTATCACAAACACACGTCTATATTTCTCTCATATTTTTGTGTCTTTCTTTGCTTCTTAAGTGCTCTCTTCCTTTCTGCCCATTTTTCCGTTTCAGTTTATCCGTATCTCTCCACCTCTCTCATCCGCTTCCTTGTTTTCTCTCATTGACTATCTCTGCCTTTCTTAAACTGCCTGAAACCAGCATAATTCGCTTTCTTATCTCTCCATTATCGACATTTACTTGTGACCTTTAAATAGATAGACCTGCACGAAACGTCACACATCAAGATATCCATTTGTTACAAAATGTCTACATTTCAAAATGTCGACCAACGACACATCGTCAGTGAAGCAAAGCGCATATGAACCTCACCAAATATCATTAAATATATTATTTTGTTCCGACTATTTATTAAATAATTACATCATTAATGGAGCGCAGCGTAAATACGCGTTTCAAACTGCCGTAGCCTGTCATTGGTGGGCTGTGATTCATAGAATGTTTTCTTTTCGTCAAGATTGCGTGTCACGTGTTGCTTTAGCCTCTTGAAGGTAATGTATTCCCCGATGTCGTTTTATAGAAGTACAGAGTTTACCCCAGGAAGACTTCTTGTCTAGTGCAGTGGTTTCGTCTTCCCAACATCTCATCAATGTTCAGTTCTGTTCATGGAATCAGTATTATTGCAGTCGAGAATTCTCCATTCACCCCTCTCACTCATGTTACAGCTCCCGCCAAATGAAAACGTTAGCAAATTATGTTAGCAAGAACGACTTCAGTATACAACCCTATCCGGCGCATAGGTGACGACTCCAGATGACTTCCATCGAATAGAGAGTGCATAATCAGTGTGGAATCAAACAAAACCCTTTAAGAAACTTCCAGACTTGGGCATTTGGTAGCAGGAAATGATCTTATATGTTGAGTCATGAACCAAATAAATCTCCAGTGAGCGAGAACTTTTTATCTCCCCTTTCTACAAATAAAGTGAAGTAAGGGCAGCTTTCTTCACCCATTATGGTGTTAGTGTCCATAGTTTTCAGTAACGAATGGAACATTTTGAAGTTCTGTGGTCAGTATCACGCCAGGTTGCTCTATTTTATCAGTGATTCTAGAATTGAAATTATTAGAAGAGGAAGTGAAGAGAAAAGAAGTGTGGATGGCTGGCTAAATGTGTAAAACCAATAGTTCTCTAAAATATGAGGTGAGTGCGCTTTTGGGATCATGGTAGAGCCAAAGGTTATTTTTGTTTGTTGTAAATTAAATAAACCATTTGGTCTGAACACTAACAGGTGCCGACTGCACTTTTGCATGGAGCCTTTATTTTTCAGCCCCATACTCCCAGTGTGTACCTGCACCTGTACCTATACTTACACCTACCTGTACCCACACCTATACTTACACCTGTACCTATACCAACACCTGTACTTATACATACACCTATACTTACACCTGTACCTGTACCTACACATGTATTTATACCTACACCTGTACCTGTACATACACCTGTACCTATACCTACACCTGTACCTATACCTACACCTGTACCTATACCTACACCTGTACCTATACCTACACCTGTACCTACACCTGTACCTATACCTACACCTATACCTACACCTACACCTATACCTACACCTGTAACTATACCTACACCTGTACCTATACCTATACCTACACCTGTACCTGTACTTACACCTGTACCTATACCAACACCTGTACTTATACCTACACCTATACTTACACCTGTACCAACACCTGTACTCATACCTACACCTGTACTAACACCTGCACCTATACCAACACCTGTAGTTATACCTACACCTATACTTACACCTGTACCTACACCTGTACCTACACCTGTATTTATACCTACACCTGAACCTGTACATACACCTATACCTACACCTGTACCTATACCTACACCTGTACCTATACCTATACCTACACCTGTACCTATACCTACACCCGTACCTGTACCTACACCTGTACCTGTACTTACACCTGTGCCTACACCTACACCTATACCTACACATGTACCTATACCAACACCTGTACCTATACCTACACCTGTATCTATACCAACACCTGTACCTATACCTACACCTGTACCTATACCTACACCTGTACCTATACCTACATATTTACCTATACCTAAGCCTGTACCTATACCAACACCTTTACTTACACTTCCATCTACACCTATATCTACACTTATACCTATACCTGCACCTGTACTTGTACCTGTACCTACACCTATACTTGTATCTACTCCTATACCTACACCTGTATCTATACCTACACCTGTAACTGCACTTACTTATACCTATACTTTCACATATACCTGCGACCTACACCTCTTATTCCTACACCAATACCTACATCTCTTTTATCTACACTTACACCTATACATACACTTACACCTATACCTACACCTCTTATACCTGCACCTGCACCTCTTATACCTACATCTATACTTACATCTCTTATGCCTATACTTATGTCTATACATACACCTATATCTACACTTACACCTAGACACACACCTATACCTATACTTACACCTATACACACACCTATACCTACACTTACATCTATACACACACCTATACCTACACTTATACACACACCTATACCTACACTTACACCTATACACACACCTATACCTACACTTACACTTATACACACACCTATACCTTCACATATACCTGCACCTGCACCTCTTATATCTGCCAATATTGATAGACAGATCCATCCACAGAACGAACAATATTTATTCATGGTGCCTGGCCTTGTCTCCTTTCTCCTGTGCCTTTTGTCTTCTAAATTTGACATCAGCACTGCCTCAAAAGTTGCTGTGCCATTTGTTGTTTTTGTTCTCCATGTGCTACGAGATGCAGCCAGATTTTTCCAGTTTCTTTCACTGATAAAGAATTCCCACAAGGAAGTCCTGCAAACGTCTTCATATCTCAACAGTGATCTGCCCTTTGATTTAATGATATAGCTGCGGGACTGGCAACACCTTGTTGAAGCACCACGGTTTTCTGTATACTTATTGACAGGGAGAATAAATCACATGATCTAGCTAGATTGTAATCATTGAATGAAGGATGGATTCATCATAAGCAATACTCTAACATTATTTAAGTGTCTGTAAACTAGGATAAAGTCCAGCTGGTGCCAATGCCCGGACCTTGGGTGGCACCATGTTGCTTTCTGTCGGTTCTTAATGATGAAAAAGATATAGGCAGCACACAGGTTGTTAAGGGAACAAAATTCTAGAAGCCTCTGACCATTATCAGTTATTTTGCCAATGCCATGATGACCTAGGTATAATGCCCATGAATGATGGTCAGATCCAATTTGTGCATTTAGATTGCCCAGTACATAAAGTTGTTCTGCTTTAGGTATAGAATTTAAGGCAACTTGGAGCATCTCGTAAAATGTATCTTTTCACATCTATATCTACATCTATATCTACACCTACACTTACACCTACACCTATGCTCACACCAGCGTACCCCAGAAAGTCAATAAATGCTGTAAAGTTTGAAGAAGAAGAGGAGAGCATCATCATCATCAAACTGTAACAGAATCTGAAGGTATGATGTGTGAGACTAAGGGATTGCTCTTGTCTTGAGGTTGTGCTAGGGTCACCAGATGATAACAATTAAAAGCAGGACATTTTATTAGAAACAACATAATTTTTATTTGTCACAAAAACAGAATATGACAGAGTTGCTCTTATTTTTGCTACTTTATATATTAAGATGAAATCTGGCTGGATGAAGGACCCACACCTAAAAACTAGGACGTGACCTGCAAAATTCTGATGACTGATAAACCTTATTTTAGTTACCCACTACACAACCGGAAGGTACACAGTTTGAACCACATTTGGAGTGAATGAGTTTTTCTTAAGTAACCCCTTGATCTCTAGGTCTTTTATTGAAGTTCTCTCTCTCTCTCTCTGCGATCAAGACTCAATCAGAGTAGGATTCCAGACTCTCACAGGAAGACAGCTGTCTGTTTTAAGTGAATTGATCGACCCCACAGACAGAACATCATAATTAGAGTCCGTTAGATCCACTCTGATTGAATACCTGTTAAAACGTTGCACTGTGTTCTGCGCCAGTGGCCCAGTGCATCCGATTTCAGCCAGCATTTTATTCAGGTTTGCTTTCCTTAGCCACGTAGGTGGCGAAAAACGAGACTTTGACACATCCCGTTCAGTTGATTGACTTTGTAGCCAATGGTCTCTATCCACACAAACAGTAGGCCAACCAGAACACCCGTGTCAGAGATCAGCAATGGTCTCTATCCACACAAACAGTAGGCCAACCAGAACACCCGTGTCAGAGATCAGCAATGGTCTCTATCCACACAAACAGTAGGCCAACCAGAACACCCGTGTCAGAGATCAGCAATGGTCTCTATCCACACAAACAGTAGGTCAACCAGAACACCCGTGTCAGAGATCAGCAATGGTCTCTATCCACACAAACAGTAGGTCAACCAGAAACACCCGTGTCAGAGATCAGCAATGGTCTCTATCCACACAAACAGTAGACCAACCAGAACACCCGTGTCAGAGATCAGCAATGGTCTCTATCCACACAAACAGTAAGCCAACCAGAACACCTGTGTCAGAGATCAGCAATGGTCTCTATCCACACAAACAGTAGGTCAACCAGAACACCCGTGTCAGAGATCAGCAATGGTCTCTATCCACACAAACAGTAGGTCAACCAGAACACCTGTGTCAGAGATCAGCAATGGTCTCTATCCACACAAACAGTAGACCAACCAGAACACCCGTGTCAGAGATCAGCAATGGTCTCTATCCACACAAACAGTAAGCCAACCAGAACACCTGTGTCAGAGATCAGCAATGCAAAAATGTAAATGCTGGAAGAAAAGTTCCTGAGTTCTCGTCGAAGAAGATCCAAGAAGAATCTTCATAAATGAATGACAGCATATCCTGGAGCGATCCCTTCTTTCCACCAAAGACGAATATGGCTTGTATCTCACACGCTACTTGATGATGTCCAAATTTGTAGACTTTGATAAATTAAAGTCGTATGTGATTTGAGTAGCACACAAACAATGAATAGAATAGTTGAGTTCTTGGCTCTTGTGTCTTGAATAAAACAGAATGTGACAAACTTAAGTATGGAATTTACCTGACAAGTATTTTAAACTGAAAGTTGTACCAGATATATATGAATATATAATGAAATATGTAATTTACTATTTGGATAGTTTGTCAAAGAATGTGTTGATCTCCTCCTGCCTTAGTGGACGCATGGTCCTTTTTGGTTCATTTAGACAGCGTCCCCAAGAGTCAGAGTGAAATGAATCTCCATTGTCGCCAACCTTCGATGCTGGTAGAAAGCACGACAAGATTGTGTTCTGAGCTTATACTCCAGGCATTGTGCTAGTAAAAGCTAAACTATAATGGCCGCCATTGAGAATGAACGAAATTCTGCAAATTCAGATCTTGGCCATTGGGCTTTGTTCAAATGCAAACAAGCGTCCATCTTCTTTTTGAATTTGAGCATGTAAACAAAAACAAAAAAAAACAAAGCATGTGAAAGTAAAAAAATAATAGGCTATTTGTCACTGACCAGGAAAAAATGCTAAACTTTCTACCATCTTTTATAATTAGTTGCCAGTTTTCTAAAATTACCCTGGCGGCGCTCACTAGTGCTACAGAATTTGTTTTACTGCACTGAGATCTTGCTGTGCTATCAAGAAAAAAAAATATAAATGCTGATTGACATTATCTGAGTATGATTATCCCAGGACAAGACAAACACAAAATACAACACTGATTGACATTGAGTATGATTGTCCCAGGACAAAGACAAACACAAAATACAACACTGATTGACATTGTCTGAATATGATTATCCCAGGACAAAGACAAACACAAAATACAACACTAATTGATCTTATCATGATAAGAAAAATATCAGCTGCAAGCAAGTTATAACACATTGTTATTAATATTTATGAACCAAGCATCCGCCAGAACGCAGATTTAAAACGCTTAAGAGGAAAATCACAAACAGGACCAAAGAAAATATCTACACAAACTCTAAATGTCTCATTGGTCTCTCGAGCCTAAAATAATGATGTATGTATGTAGAAGCTTTAGGGAAATTATAACTGCTTACAAATGATAACAGGGAGATATTAAAGGAGCTGCAAAAGTACAACAGATATATGTGACAAATTGCAAGGAACTAGTGGAAAAAATGATTGGAGTAAATTCTGAACTAAAGAGTAGTTGCTGGTATAAGACAAATATTAGATAAGCTTTTGATATAGTAGGAAAATTAGAACTTCTGGTATAGCAGGAATATTAGAGAAAGTTCTTGTATAGCAGGAATATTAGAAAAACTTCTTGTATAGCAGGAATATTAGAAAAACTTCTTGTATAGCAGGAATATTTGAGGAACTTCTGGTATAGCAGGAATATTAGAGAAACTTCTGGTATAGCAGGAATATTAGAGAAACTTCTGGTATAGCAGGAATATTAGAGAAACTTCTGGTATAGCAGGAATATTAGAGAAACTTCTGGTATAGCAGGAATATTAGAGAAACTTCTGGTATAGCAGGAATATTAGAGAAACTTCTGGTATAGCAGGAATATTAGAGAAACTTCTGGTATAGCAGGAATATTAGAGAAACTTCTGGTATAGTAGGAATATTAGAGAAACTTCTTGTATAGCAGGAATATTAGAGACTTCTGGTATAGCAGGAATATTAGAGAAACTTCTTGTATAGCAGGAATATTAGAGACTTCTGGTATAGCAGGAATGTTAGAGGAACTTCTTGTATAGCAGGAATATTAGAGACTTCTGGTATAGCAGGAATGTTAGAGGAACTTCTTGTATAGCAGGAATATTAGAGACTTCTGGTATAGAAGGAATATTAGAGAAACTTCTTGCATAGCAGGAATATTAGAGACTTCTGGTATAGCAGGAATATTAGAGAAACTTCTTGTATAGCAGGAATATTAGAGACTTCTGGTATAGCAGGAATATTAGAGAAACTTCTTGTATAGCAGGAATATTAGAGACTTCTGGTATAGCAGGAAAATTAGAGAAACTTCTGGTATAGCAGGAATATTAGAGAAACGTCTGGTATAGCAGGAATATTAGAGAAACGTCTAGTATAGCAGGAATATTAGAGAAACTTCTTGTATAGCAGGAATATTAGAGAAACGTCTGGTATAGCAGGAATATTAGAGAAACTTCTTGTATAGCAGGAATATTAGAGGAACTTCTTGTATAGCAGAAATATTAGAGAAACTTCTTGTATAGCAGGAACGTTAGAGGAACTTCTTGTATAGCAGGAATATTAGAGGAACTTCTGGTATAGCAGGAATGTTAGAGGAACTTCTTGTATAGCAGGAATATTAGAGGAACTTCTTGTATAGCAGGAATGTTAGAGGAACTTCTTGTATAGCAGGAATATTAGAGGAACGTCTTGTATAGCAGAAATATTAGAGGAACGTCTTGTATAGCAGGAATATTAGAGAAACTTCTTGTATAGCAGAAATATTAGAGAAACTTCTTGTATAGCAGAAATATTAGAGAAACTTCTTGTATAGCAGGAACGTTAGAGGAACTTCTTGTATAGCAGGAATATTAGAGGAACTTCTGGTATAGCAGGAATGTTAGAGGAACTTCTTGTATAGCAGGAATATTAGAGGAACTTCTTGTATAGCAGGAATGTTCGAGGAACTTCTTGTATAGCAGGAATATTAGAGGAACGTCTGGTATAGCAGGAATGTTAGAGGAACTTCTTGTATAGCAGGAATATTAGAGAAACTTCTTGTATAGCAGGAATATTAGAGGAACTTCTTGTATAGCAGGAATATTAGAGGAACTTCTTGTATAGCAGGAATATTAGAGGAACGTCTTGTATAGCAGGAATATTAGAGGAACTTCTTGTATAGCAGGAATATTAGAGACTTCTGGTATAGCAGGAATGTTAGAGGAACTTCTTGTATAGCAGGAATATTAGAGACTTCTGGTATAGCAGGAATGTTAGAGGAACTTCTTGTATAGCAGGAATATTAGAGACTTCTGGTATAGAAGGAATATTAGAGAAACTTCTTGCATAGCAGGAATATTAGAGACTTCTGGTATAGCAGGAATATTAGAGAAACTTCTGGTTTAGCAGGAATATTAGAGAAACTTCTTGTATAGCAGGAATATTAGAGACTTCTGGTATAGCAGGAATATTAGAGAAACTTCTTGTATAGCAGGAATATTAGAGACTTCTGGTATAGCAGGAATATTAGAGAAACTTCTTGTATAGCAGGAATATTAGAGAAACGTCTGGTATAGCAGGAATATTAGAGAAACTTCTTGTATAGCTGGAATATTAGAGGAACTTCTTGTATAGCAGAAATATTAGAGAAACTTCTTGTATAGCAGGAACGTTAGAGGAACTTCTTGTATAGCAGGAATATTAGAGGAACTTCTGGTATAGCAGGAATGTTAGAGGAACTTCTTGTATAGCAGGAATATTAGAGGAACTTCTTGTATAGCAGGAATGTTAGAGGAACTTCTTGTATAGCAGGAATATTAGAGGAACGTCTTGTATAGCAGAAATATTAGAGGAACGTCTTGTATAGCAGGAATATTAGAGAAACTTCTTGTATAGCAGAAATATTAGAGAAACTTCTTGTATAGCAGAAATATTAGAGAAACTTCTTGTATAGCAGGAACGTTAGAGGAACTTCTTGTATAGCAGGAATATTAGAGGAACTTCTGGTATAGCAGGAATGTTAGAGGAACTTCTTGTATAGCAGGAATATTAGAGGAACTTCTGGTATAGCAGGAATGTTAGAGGAACTTCTTGTATAGCAGGAATATTAGAGGAACGTCTGGTATAGCAGGAATGTTAGAGGAACTTCTTGTATAGCAGGAATATTAGAGAAACTTCTTGTATAGCAGGAATATTAGAGGAACTTCTTGTATAGCAGGAATATTAGAGGAACTTCTTGTATAGCAGGAATATTAGAGGAACGTCTTGTATAGCAGGAATATTAGAGGAACTTCTTGTATAGCAGGAATATTAGAGGAACTTCTTGTATAGCAGGAATATTAGAGGAACGTCTTGTATAGCAGGAATGTTAGAGGAACTTCTTGTATAGCAGGAATATTAGAGGAACTTCTTGTATAGCAGAATATTAGAGGAACTTCTTGTATAGCAGGAATGTTAGAGGAACTTCTTGTATAACAGGAATATTAGAGGAACTTCTTGTATAGCAGGAATATTAGAGGAACCTCTTGTATAGCAGGAATGTTAGAAGAACTTCTGGTATAGCAAGAATATTAAAGGAACTTCTTGTATAGCAGGAATGTTAGAAGAACTTCTGGTATAGCAAAAATATTAGAGGAACTTCTTGTATAGCAGAAATGTTAGAGGAACTTCTTGTATAGCAGAAATGTTAGAGGAACTTCTTGTATAGCAGAAATGTTAGAGGAACTTCTTGTATAGCAGAAATGTTAGAGGAACTTCTTGTATAGCAGGAATGTTAGAGGAACTTCTTGTATAGCAGGAATGTTAGAAGAACTTCTTGTATAGCAGGAATGTTAGAGGAACTTCTGGTATAGCAGGAATGTTAGAGGAACTTCTTGTATAGCAGGAATGTTAGAAGAACTTCTTGTATAGCAGAAATGTTAGAGGAACTTCTTGTATAGCAGAAATGTTAGAGGAACTTCTTGTATAGCAGGAATGTTAGAAGAACTTCTTGTATAGCAGAAATGTTAGAGGAACTTCTTGTATAGCAGGAATGTTAGAGGAACTTCTTGTATAGCAGAAATGTTAGAGGAACTTCTTGTATAGCAAGAATATTAAAGGAACTTCTTGTATAGTAGGAACATTAGAGGAACTTCTTGTATAGCAGGAATATTAGAGAAACTTCTTGTATAGCAGGGATGTTAGAGGAACTTCTAGTATAGCAGGAATATTAGAGGAACTTCTTGTATAGCAGGAATATTAGATGATTTTCTTGTATAGCAGGAATGTTAGAAGAACTTCTGGTATAGCAAAAAATATTAGAGGAACTTCTTGTATAGTAGGAACATTAGAGGAACTTCTGGTATAGCAGGAATATTAGAGGAACTTCTTGTATAGCAGGAATATTAGAGGAACTTCTTGTATAGCAGGAATATTAGAGGAACGTCTTGTATAGCAGGAATATTAGAGGAACTTCTTGTATAGCAGGAATATTAGAGGAACTTCTTGTATAGCAGGAATATTAGAGGAACGTCTTGTATAGCAGGAATGTTAGAGGAACTTCTTGTATAGCAGGAATATTAGAGGAACTTCTTGTATAGCAGAATATTAGAGGAACTTCTTGTATAGCAGGAATGTTAGAGGAACTTCTTGTATAACAGGAATATTAGAGGAACTTCTTGTATAGCAGGAATATTAGAGGAACCTCTTGTATAGCAGGAATGTTAGAAGAACTTCTGGTATAGCAAGAATATTAAAGGAACTTCTTGTATAGCAGGAATGTTAGAAGAACTTCTGGTATAGCAAAAATATTAGAGGAACTTCTTGTATAGCAGAAATGTTAGAGGAACTTCTTGTATAGCAGAAATGTTAGAGGAACTTCTTGTATAGCAGAAATGTTAGAGGAACTTCTTGTATAGCAGAAATGTTAGAGGAACTTCTTGTATAGCAGGAATGTTAGAGGAACTTCTTGTATAGCAGGAATGTTAGAAGAACTTCTTGTATAGCAGGAATGTTAGAGGAACTTCTGGTATAGCAGGAATGTTAGAGGAACTTCTTGTATAGCAGGAATGTTAGAAGAACTTCTTGTATAGCAGAAATGTTAGAGGAACTTCTTGTATAGCAGAAATGTTAGAGGAACTTCTTGTATAGCAGGAATGTTAGAAGAACTTCTTGTATAGCAGAAATGTTAGAGGAACTTCTTGTATAGCAGGAATGTTAGAGGAACTTCTTGTATAGCAGAAATGTTAGAGGAACTTCTTGTATAGCAAGAATATTAAAGGAACTTCTTGTATAGTAGGAACATTAGAGGAACTTCTTGTATAGCAGGAATATTAGAGAAACTTCTTGTATAGCAGGGATGTTAGAGGAACTTCTAGTATAGCAGGAATATTAGAGGAACTTCTTGTATAGCAGGAATATTAGATGATTTTCTTGTATAGCAGGAATGTTAGAAGAACTTCTGGTATAGCAAAAAATATTAGAGGAACTTCTTGTATAGTAGGAACATTAGAGGAACTTCTGGTATGGCAGGAACATTAGAGGAACTTCTTGTACAGCAGGAATGTTAGAAGAACTTCTGGTATAGCACGAATATTAGAGGAACTTCTTGTATAGTAGGAACATTAGAGGAACTTCTTGTATAGTAGGAACATTAGAGGAACTTCTGGTATGGCAGGAATATTAGAGGAACTTTTCATATAGCAGGAATATTAGAAATTTGGTACAGCAGGAAATACATGTATGTAACTGTTGAATAGGTATCAAGTTTTTTAAGATTTTAAGTTTTTTAAGCTCATATTTCAGGCATCATTGAAGTAGGTTTGTATCAGCTTTGATTTAACAGATGAAATCTGATATAGTAGGAATATTAGATGAA
The DNA here is from genome assembly GCA_032433765.1 of Megaustenia siamemsis. Taxonomy (NCBI): domain Eukaryota; kingdom Metazoa; phylum Mollusca; class Gastropoda; order Stylommatophora; family Ariophantidae; genus Megaustenia; species Megaustenia siamemsis. The sequence goes on from JAVIAB010000024.1 coordinate 35,264,655, forward strand.
ATCTGGTATAGTAGGAATATTAGATGTAATCTGGTATAGCAGGAATATTAGAGAAAATATGTGTAGCAGTAATATTAAAGGAATTTCTTGTTTAACGAGACACTTGCGTAACCCTAGACATAACAGAAATATTTGGAAAACTTTTGGTATCACATTAACATTAGAGGAACTTATGATCTAGCAAGGACAAGAATATTTGAAGTGTTTCACGGTTCAGTATGAAACCTGTTGAGTCAACTTCATTCTTCTGTAGATTCCAGAGTGTTTCACACCATCTATCCACAAAGAACGCCGCGATAACTCAGTGGTTAGTGAACTGGACTACAAAGGACAAGAGGTAGGGTTCGATTCCAACCGACGGCTCCGGGTTCACCCAGCCTTTAATGGGTACCGGATTTTTTTCTGGGATAGTAAAGCTGCACGGGCGTAATACCGACCACATTACCCCAAAAATCATGTGCCGAAGGTCTGTAAAATTGATGGTCCACAACACCATATTCCCTATACGCAACTTGGCGTGATGGGGGTACTTTACTTTACTCTTTTATCCACAAAGAACGCCTCATTGCTCTTTCATGATGCAAGTCAACAGAGGGAGTACAAGTTTTTGCTTGGTTGCATACTTTTTCATTGTTATGACCCATATATGGTATATTGCTAAAGAGCCATTTTGTGTCCTGAAAAAATACTTTTTTCTTTTGCCTTTTTTTCCATGCACTTTATAATAAAACTCTTGCTAATTACTGACTTTTCCCTCATGTTTGTACGTGCGCACACATACACATTTATTGGTCATTTATTTAGAAAAAAAAACGTTGAAAGCAGATGTAAGGGCAACTGGCAAAGCTTGAGAGCAAAATAAGTCAAGGAAGACAATAAGAGTAAAGATATTGATACAATGAAATAAGACAGTTATTGTGATGGGCTATTCAATGAAAACTTCAGATTGTCCAAAACCAGTGTCTCCAGAATAAGTGGAATCCTCTGAGAATGGAGCCGATTCAGTTCCAACATCTTTCTGATACTGCATTTCCTCTTGATATCAGAAACTGGTTGCTTATCTTCTTTGGCTTTTAGATTTAGAAAATATATTCCCCAGGCAAGCTGTACAAAATGTTTTTATGTATTTTTTTTAAAACAAATGAATGTGCTAAAAATAACATCGTAATGTAAATATTCTGATTGCAAGCACAAAATACAAGTTTTAAAATAACCCATTGTGTGCATGGAGTTTATGTATCTTGCAGATTTTTCCAGATGAACTATGAGACATTGAATCTCATATTTCAGTTATTTCAACATGATTATGTGAAACTCCCCCCTCCCCCCCCCAATAAGTTATGACATTTTGCAACACAACATGACAGTGTCTTTATTTATAAGTTGAGAAGCACTGAATTAGATCATTTCCTTGCCACCAAAGAAGCCAGTTTCATTCATTTCAATATGGCATCAGATATCAGCAGAAAAAATATTTGTGTAGCTCTTGGGCTACAGTATTGATTGAAAATCTAATGGAAATGAAAATCTAATATATAATTTATAATCATTTCATTCATTTTTGTATGTTTAGCAAATGCAATATGTAATTTTTTTTTCCCACAATTAGTGTGCTTTTTCCCCCATACTATTTGAAAAATAGATTGACGAACGCAGAAATACATGTATGTAGCTGTTAAATAGGTAGATAGTTTTTTAAGATAGCTCGTTTTTCAGGCATCAGTGAAGTAGGTTTGTATGAGTTTTGATTTAACAGAAAGGAAGGTTACAGAAAACTAAAGGCTAAGGGTGCAGCCTCAAATATTCGCTGAAGCAGACCATAAGTTGCAAAACACAGTGTAGAGCAATCTGCTATTCAGTGTACACAGAAACAAATCTACACAAAATAAATGGAATTACTTCAAATATTTGGGATCTGGGTGATCTAGAGGTAATGTTTTGACCTCTGGCAAGAAGGTTCTGGGTTCAAATCCAGCCACAGGCAGTTGGAATTTTTCACTTTTAATTCATGGTTTCTTCATGGCTTTACTCTCCCTTGATCTCATTAATATGGACTGCTCTGCCAAGTCAACCGAAGGTTTCACTTTAGGGATTTTGCACCATTGGTGTTTTGTGTGTTGTTGGCTGCATTCGCTGGACTAATTGGGTGTTTGTGGCTCATCCATTGTTGTGTGTGCTAGGTCATCATGATGGCTGATCATATATCCAATGTCTTGGATAACGCTGGAAGACAGGAGGTCCTGAGTGCATTGGTGTTTTGTGTGTTGTTGGCTGCATTCGCTGGACTAATTGGGTGTTTGAGGCTCATCCATTGTTGTGTGTGCTAGGTCATCATGATGGCTGATCATATATCCAATGTCTTGGATAACGCTGGAAAACAGGATGTCCTGTGTGCATTGGTGTTTTGTGTGTTGTTGGCTGCATTCGCTGGACTAATTGGGTGTTTGAGGCTCATCCATTGTTGTGTGTGCTAGATCATCATGATGGCTGATCATATATCCAATGTCTTGGATAACGCTGGAAAACAGGATGTCCTGTGTGCATTGGTGTTTTGTGTGTTGTTGGCTGCATTTGCTGGACTAATTGGGTGTTTGAGGCTCATCCATTGTTGTGTGTGCTAGGTCATCATGATGTCTGATCATATATCCAATGTCTTGGATAACGCTGGAAAACAGGATGTCCTGTGTGCATTGGTGTTTTGTGTGTTGTTGGCTGCATTCGCTGGACTAATTGGGTGTTTGAGGCTCATCCATTGTTGTGTGTGCTAGGTCATCATGATGGCTGATCATATATCCAATGTCTTGGATAACGCTGGAAAACAGGATGTCCTGTGTGCATTGTGTTTTGTGTGTTGTTGGCTGCATTCGCTGGACTAATTGGGTGTTTGAGGCTCATCCATTGTTGTGTGTGCTAGGTCATCATGATGGCTGATCATATATCCAATGTCTTGGATAACGCTGGAAAACAGGAGGTCCTGTGTGCATTCTGTGCACATTAAAAACCAGTTGGCAGCTGGAAGTAAAGAAAGAGTTGGCCAAAAATAAGCTGCTGCCCAAAAACAAATTAATAATAGAAATCTACCCAGAAGCATCACAACTTTTGATTTTTGATGATAAAAAAAAAATGAGCACCTCTAAAGTAAGAAAATATCTGCCTGTATGGCGACGGACACCTGAGCACACAGCTACTGGTGTGGAATTGGGAAGAAGTGATATTTACTCAAAATTCAGTCCATCGAGACTTTGCTAGAGATATAAAGCTGGCAAACGCAAATATCAACTTCACATATTCATAGCTGTGGCCAGTAAGCAATATTATCAGTAAGGTTTGGTGGCTAGTGTTGACTAAATGGTTCCTGTTCAGTGTCTTACTACATAAAAATATGTATTGACAACAAACAGTAGCCTTAAGAAATGGCAACCATTAGGACAGTTTCAATATATAAAACGTGTTCTGTTGCCCAATTTTTTCTCACTTTGTAGTGAAAATATTATAAGATCAATAGTAGACAAACAAGGAATTAAAGTCAATGGTCACAACATAACCAACATGTGATATGCACATAACACATCAGTAGCATAGATAGAAAATGAACTACAAGAAATGGTAGATATAATAATGAGGGAAGACAACATGACAGGTCTCAGCCTAATTAAACAGTAAGAAAACAGAAGTAAATATTGAAGAAAATAACCATTACCATCAGACAACATAAAAATAATGGAATCTGAAACAAATGCAGAGCAACAAATACTCACACAATAATACCATCAGATGGAAGATGTGTCACAGAAATATAAAGCAGAATAGCTCAGGCCAAAATTGCATTTAAGAAAATGAAAACATCTTGTACAACTAATCTATGTCAAGTGAAGTAATAAGAAAGATAGTTTGTCGGTGATATATATAGAACTAATTCTGACGTTTTGTAGCAAATCATGGACAGTAGACAAGCAAATAAAAAGATGATTAGAGACCAAAGAGATTGCATTTCTCAAAATAAAGTTGGGAATTCCTTGGGCAGTTAAAAAGACCAACAAGGAAATTCTCAAAAGGGCAACACAAAAAAGCTCCTAAAAATATTAGAAAGAAACAGCCAACATTTTTCAAGCGCAGCATAAGATGAGAAAAGTTAAAATACTTGGTTAAAACAGGCAAAACGGAGAAAGAGAGAACATGGATGACAATGAGAAAAGATATTAGAAGGTGTTAGGTAATTTGGTGTCATGGCATGATAAACAACCTCCAACAAAATTTGATAATATGAGGACAGAGAATTGTGGAAGGACATGATCGCCTATGCCAACCGGTATAGCACATGATGATGATAAGGAGTAAGATTTAACAAAAGTTGTTGGATCAGAAAAAAGGCTCTGACTGGACTCATCTCCATTTAATATAGAAATTGATACTGCCTTTGGCTTTTGGTACTTATAGAGCAGGATTTTTTGCAACACACTGTAGTATGGGATTATCATCATTTGCCACACCGGTTGGTGTAGGCGATCATGTCCTTCCACAATCTTCTATCCACAGTGCATTGTATCAATTCTGTTGCTGACTGTTTTCCATACCATGACACCAGGCTATCTAGTATCTTCTCTCTTTGTTGTCTGTGACCTCTCTTTCCCTGTATTTTGCCAATTGTAACAAAGTATTCCAACTTACCTCTTTTCATGATGTGTCTGAAAAATGTTGATTGTTTCTTTTTGATGTTTTTTAAGAGCTCTCTTTTTGTGTTGAGAATTTCCTCATTGGTCTTTCTAGCTGTCCTAGGAACTTTTAACATTCTTCTGAAAAATCCCATCTCTGTGGCCTCTAATCGTCTTTTCGTTTGTTTGTTTACTGTCCATGATTCGCTTCAATAGGTCAGAACTGGCTGTATATAGCACCGATGAACTCTCTCACTTCTTTTGACATAGACTTATTGCATAAGACATTTTTTATTTTCTAAAGTGCTTTTTTGGCCTGAGCCAGTATGATTTTTATTTCTGTGGTGCATCTTCCATCTGATGTTATTATTGTGCTGAAGTATTTGACACTTTGCACTTGTTTCAGATTTGTCCAGTTTATTTTTATGCTGCATGATGGTGATGATTGTTTCTCTGTGCTGCATGATGGTGATGATTGTTTCTCTGATGGGACCATTACTTCTGTTTTCTTACTATTCAGACTGAAAAACAAGTATTAGAAACGTAATATGTGATAGTTAGTAAATAAATTATTAACTAAAGTTCTGACTCCGTTTATATTTTTAGATCATAGTTTTTAATTTAAATTGAAATGGTTTGAATAATGACTGAAAAAATAATTTGTTTCCCTCATTTTTTTTTTTTTTGCAGTAAATTAATTTGTGACTGAAACAAAGCTGGGATACTCTAAAGTCAAGCTGTGATACAAGTCAAGATAAAGTCAAATTGTGACGATGGGCTTCTTCACAGGATGTGCTAGGCTGTTGCTGATTGTCTTCAACTTCATATTTTGGGTCAGTTACATGCACTTTAGTCATGTCTGCATACACCTTAATAATATCAGGATACATCTTACTAAAGTCTGCAAACACCTTACTGTCTTTATATACTTTACTAATGTATGTATTCATTTTACTAATGTTTGTACATACCTTACTAATGTCTGTATCATCATCATCATCATCGTGTGCCCTCTCCGCAATGAAGGTTGGCTACCATGGATCACCATTCTACTCTTTTTTTTGCTTTGATGGTGCAGGCTGTCATAGATTGACTTGTCCATCTTTTGATGTTACTCGTCCATGTTAGTCTTGGTCTGCCTCTGCCTCTTTTGCCTTGTATTTTTCCTTCCAATATTACTTTTAGTAGGTTGTTGTGTCTTTTAACATGCCCCAAAAATTTCATTTGTCTTGTCTTAATTGTGTTCAGCAGTTCTCTTTTTATTTTCAGTTGTTTTAAAACTTCATCGTTTGTTGTCTTTTGTTTCCATCCAATTCTACCTATTCTTCTATAAATCCACATTTCAAAGGCTTCAATTTTCTGTTCTGTTTTCTTGTCTAATGTCCATGTTTCTGCACCATACAGGAATATTGAGAAGATGTAACATTTTGCCATTCTTAGTTTCAGCCCTGCTGATATTTGTTTTGTTGTTAGTATATTTTTTATGGCATTAAAATTACTTTTTGCCATATCTATTCTTTTGTTTATTTCAATTTTACATTTTCCATCATTGGTTATAGTATGTCCTAGGTAGTTGTAACTCTGGACTGTCTCCAGATGTATTCCCTCAACTGTGATATTTAATTGTAGGTCTTGAGAATTTTCTTTGTTTATGATCATAGTTTTAGTCTTTTTGATATTCATTTCTAGTCCATATTTTTTGCTTGTTGTGTTTATCACTTTAGGTAATTGTTGTAGGTCTTAGGATTTTCTGCTAGTAGAACAGTATCATCAGCATATCTCAGGTTGTTGATTATCTTTCCATTAATGTTTAGGCCTGGTATCTCTGAGATGTTTTTAAAGATTTGCTCAGTGTATAGATTGAACAAGCTTGGTGATAGGATGCATCCTTGTCTTACTCCTCTTTTTATGTCCATGGGTGTAGAGTTCTCCTTGTTATATCTTATTATTGCTGTTTGCTCCCATTACAAATTACATATTAGTCGTATGTCTGCGTCGTCTAGGTTTATATCCTTTAGGCAGTCTATAAGTTGGTTATGGTGTATTCTATCGAAAGCTTTGGTGTAGTCTATAAAGCAGGCATATATTGGTTTGTTTACCTCTGTGTACTTTTCAATCAATGTTCTCATGCTGAATATGGCTTCTTTTGTCCCACTGTTTTTCTTGAATCCAAATTGTTGCTCCTTTAATTCAGTATTGATTTTATTCTGAATCCTTCCCTGTATAACTTTTAGTAAAATTTTTTTTACCTGGCTCATTAGGCTGATTGTTCTGAAGTCACTGCATTCAACTGCACCATTCTTTTTAGGCAATGCAATGAAGGTTGATGTTTTTAGATCGTTTGGTATGTATCCTGTATGGTATATGTCATTGCATATGTCTGTGATCACTTCGACGCCAAACTCTTCTAGAGCCTGTATCATCTCTATCTGTATATTGTCAGGCCCTGCTGCTTTTCCCTTTTTCATTGTTATGATGTCCTAATGTCTGTATATACCTTACTAATGTCTGTATATATCCTTACTAATATCTGTATATTTCCTTACTAATATCTGTATATATGTTACTAATGTCTGTATATACCTTACTAATGTATTTATACATATGACTAATCTCTGTATACACCTTACTAATGTCTGTACATACTTTACTGTCTGTAAACATCTTACTAATGTCGGTATATATTTTACTTCCGTCTGTACATGCCTTAATAATATCTGCCCGCATGCGCTTTAAAAATGTATACACAATGTTGTTTATATACAGGTCAAAGATGCCCAGCAACACCTAAGCTGAATGTAAGAGTCAACTCATGGTTGACTAGTTACATTTGCATCAGTGAACCAAAACTGATCAAAATCCTACTCCACCCCTAACAATGGACCTGGTAACAAGCTTGGTCTGGACAAGTGGATAGAAGCAACCTATTGACAGAAATATGCCTTTTGCTGAAGTTAGATGTGCTAGGTGGAAACATACAAAAAACACGAGACTTTCAGTTCCCAGATGGTGTAATGGAGTTCATGTTCTCTCGACCACTGAAGGCTTTGCATTTGGGGACTGATTAATTTCAGCTCTCCAATGCAGATTTCTGCGTTAAAGTCAACCATGATGTTCCACTTAACGGATTTGCGCCGGTGCTGCTGGGTCTTGCATATGGCAATATTCCTCTTTGGCAGGTCAAGTGTTGTGAATGTGACCTTCCCCCATCTTGGAGTTGATGTGCAGTTTACGTCAACACATTGAGTGCTGTTCCATGGTCGTCGTTGGAATTGTTTGACACCAATTATTTACAAGTTACAACTCATTAATATGGACTGCTCTGCCAAATCAACCGATGGTTTCACTTTGTGGATTTTGCACCATTGGTATTTTGTGTGTTGTTGGCTGCATTCACTGGAGTAATTGGGCATTTGTGGCACATCCATTGTTGTGTGTGCTATGTCATCATGATGGCTGATCGTATATCCCTAAACCAGCCATCTGCTTATAATGAAGGGTGAAATGACGGAGTTTTTTGTTCATGACTTTGCTGCCTCAGTTTGACTCCCGGAGTTTCATGTTAGTCAGGAGGGATGATGTCTAGATTCAAGAAGACTACAATGAGATTGAGGATAGACTTGTGAACTGTTTATCATTTCACAGATTCACATTGCAAGGGAGATCTGAGCGCATATGGTCTGTTGTTCGATGTGCAATGAGGATAATCTGAATACTTGCTCTGTTTCATATGTTCAGATTTGGAGACAAAAATTATGTCCTAAGATCATCATGCACTATACATTAAAAAAAAATATGATGATCAACATTTTCAGGAGGATGTGAACTTCCTGTCAGTATGGCGGATAAGCTGCGGGAACTGTTAAAGGCAGTGTCTGAAAAGTGTTCCTTGTTGCAGTTTCCTCATATATTTTAAGTCTGGCTTGCTGCCAGAGCTACTGAGTTAAGTACTCTGTGCACACCGTGAGCTGTGCGTTTCATCCATTTTGATCATGATTCGATTAACCCAATTGCTTACGATGAATGATGATATCATATGATGGGGAACAGATGGCTGTGTTCATTTTCTGTGCAGTTTCGCCTTATGTCTTTTGGTGTGTGCTGAGACTGTTATGATGGGGACTGCAGTTACCTTTCTTTGTTTGGGAGATGAGATATTAATTCGGATGATTCCACTGGCACGGGTGGTTGAGCAATTATGGATTTTCATTCGTTTGCAGTGATACCGGTGGCCTTCCATAACTATAACCATAGGAAATATCACAACCGGCTGCAAAATAACAACACATCACAACTGTGCTCTTTTAGCAGCTATTAAGTATTCAATATGAAGAGAAGTTGTCATCTGATGGGCAGCAGCAGTGAAAATATGATCGTTGATTAATATCTGAAATCTTATTTCCGCTTTACTATCTTTAAAACACTTTATTAACATTTGTAAACACTTGATTAATATCTGTAAATACTTTATTAATGTGTATATATCAAACATACCTACTAGGACATATTAATTTCTAGCAAGTTCTTACGCTTCAGTTGTAGGCTTGTTTAGAACAGAAAATATCCAGAAACATATATTTCTCAGTGAAATAGATATGTTAATGAAATAGCAGAAAATCAGTCGTTCTGTAAATGAAATAAATAACAACTTGTTAAAAAAAATGTGTTCTTGTTCTATCCACGAAATATTTATTTTCTTTTAAAATAAAATGTTAACAGACAAGATCAAATTTGAAGGCCACAGAAATATGGCTTTATAGACGAATGTTGAAAATGCCATGGGCAGCTAAAAGCCTGAAATGTGTAACAAGTGATGTTCTAAAAGAGGTCAAGGCTTAAAGATTGCTTATTACCAGTATTTTAAAAAATGATAATAATTTGTGTTGCTGCATTATAAAATGGGAGCATGTGGAACATGTAGAGATAAGATGGACAAAAATAGAGGGAAGGATACATAAGGGGAAGGGGGACTGATTGATCACAAGGCAAGATCCTGACCTCAAGACAGAGAGGTTGTGGGTTCAAATCCCGGCTGCACCAGTTAGGTATTTTTATTTATGATTTCTCTCAGCAGCAACTACCCCTGGTCTCAGCAGCGAGGCCTGACTTGAAATGTCAGTTACTCATGGACGGAAACATATGAGTACCTCTGAAGACAGAGTTATGTGCCTGTGTGGCGAGGGACCCCTGTGTCGCACGGCTACCAGGGAAAAAACGAATTAACACGCAAAATTCAGTTCCTAGTCTCTAGTGACTTCATCAGAGGTCAAATCTGGTGAACGCAGAAATAAAAAAAAAATAAATAAAAAAAAACATAATGGGAACCATATGTAGAGGGAAGAATACATAGAGCGAATAAAATACCATAAATATGGTCCCTGCCTGGTCAAATTTATCAGCAGAAACCTACCCTCACTGTGGACCCCATTTCGTGAAAAGCAGTTCTTGCACGTAGACCAGGACTCTCCTCTGATTTTCTCAAGAGGGATATCAGAGCATGTATGGATTCATTTGTTGTGCAGTGATGATGATGCTAATGACAAACAAACAATAGATCTCTAAGATACCAGGTTTAAGAGAGGAATGTCAACAACAGTTGAGGGAAACAGATCTCTAAGATATCAAGTTTAAGAGAGGAATGTCAACAACAGTTGAGGGAAACAGATCTCTAAGATACCAAGTTTAGGAGAGGAATGTCAACAACAGTTGAGGGAAACAGATCTCTAAGATATCAAGTTTAAGAGAGGAATGTCAACAACAGTTGAGAGAAACAGATCTCTAAGATACCAAGTTTAAGAGAGGAATGTCAACAACAGTTGAGGGAAACAGATCTCTAAGATATCAAGTTTAAGAGAGGAATGTCAACAACAGTTGAGGGAAACATATCTCTAAGATACCAAGTTTAAGAGAGGAATGTCAACAACAGTTGAGAGAAACAGATCTCTAAGATATCAAGTTTAAGAGAGGAATGTCAACAACAGTTGAGGGAAACAGATCTCTAAGATATCAAGTTTAAGAGAGGAATGTCAACAAAAGTTGAGGGAAACAGATCTCTAAGATATCAAGTTTAAGAGAGGAATGTCAACAACAGTTGAGGGAAACGGATCTTTAAGATATCAAGTTTAGGAGAGGAATGTAAACAACAGTTGAGGGAAACAGATCTCTAAGATACCAAGTTTAAGAGAGGAATGTCAACAACAGTTGAGGGAAACAGATCTCTAAGATATCAAGTTTAAGAGAGGAATGTCAACAACAGTTGAGGGAAACAGATCTCTAAGATACCAAGTTTAAGAGAGGAATGTCAACAACAGTTGAGAGAAACAGATCTCTAAGATACCAGGTTTAAGAGAGGAATGTCAACAACAGTTGAGGGAAACAGATCTCTAAGATATCAAGTTTAAGAGAGGAATGTCAACAACAGTTGAGGGAAACAGATCTCTAAGATATCAAGTTTAAGAGAGGAATGTCAACAACAGTTGAGGGAAACAGATCTCTAAGATATCAAGTTTAAGAGAGGAATGTCAACAACAGTTGAGAGAAACATTTCTCTAAGATACCAAGATTAAGAGAGGAATGTCAACAACAGTTGAAGGAAACAGATCTCTAAGATATCAAGTTTAAGAGAGGAATGTCAACAACAGTTGAGAGAAACAGATCTCTAAGATACCAAGTTTAAGAGAGGAATGTCAACAACAGTTGAGGGAAACAGATCTCTAAGATATCAAGTTTAAGAGAGGAATGTCAACAACAGTTGAGGGAAACATATCTCTAAGATACCAAGTTTAAGAGAGGAATGTCAACAACAGTTGAAGGAAACAGATCTCTAAGATATCAAGTTTAAGAGAGGAATGTCAACAACAGTTGAGAGAAACAGATCTCTAAGATACCAAGTTTAAGAGAGGAATGTCAACAACAGTTGAGGGAAACAGATCTCTAAGATATCAAGTTTAAGAGAGGAATGTCAACAACAGTTGAGGGAAACATATCTCTAAGATACCAAGTTTAAGAGAGGAATGTCAACAACAGTTGAGAGAAACAGATCTCTAAGATATCAAGTTTAAGAGAGGAATGTCAACAACAGTTGAGGGAAACAGATCTCTAAGATATCAAGTTTAAGAGAGGAATGTCAACAAAAGTTGAGGGAAACAGATCTCTAAGATATCAAGTTTAAGAGAGGAATGTCAACAACAGTTGAGGGAAACGGATCTTTAAGATATCAAGTTTAGGAGAGGAATGTAAACAACAGTTGAGGGAAACAGATCTCTAAGATACCAAGTTTAAGAGAGGAATGTCAACAACAGTTGAGGGAAACAGATATCTAAGATATCAAGTTTAAGAGAGGAATGTCAACAACAGTTGAGGGAAACAGATCTCTAAGATACCAAGTTTAAGAGAGGAATGTCAACAACAGTTGAGAGAAACAGATCTCTAAGATACCAAGTTTAAGAGAGGAATGTGAACAACAGTTGAGGGAAACAGATCTCTAAGATATCAAGTTTAAGAGAGGAATGTCAACAACAGAGGGAAACAGATCTCTAAGACACCAAGTTTAGGAGAGGAATGTCAACAACAGTTGAGGGAAACAGATCTCTAAGATATCAAGTTTAAGAGAGGAATGTCAACAACAGTTGAGGGAAACAGATCTCTAAGATACCAGGTTTAAGAGAGGAATGTCAACAACAGTTGAGGGAAACAGATCTCTAAGATATCAAGTTTAAGAGAGGAATGTCAACAACAGTTGAGGGAAACAGATCTCTAAGATATCAAGTTTAAGAGAGGAATGTCAACAACAGTTGAGGGAAACAGATCTCTAAGATATCAAGTTTAAGAGAGGAATGTCAACAACAGTTGAGAGAAACATTTCTCTAAGATACCAAGTTTAAGAGAGGAATGTCAACAACAGTTGAAGGAAACAGATCTCTAAGATATCAAGTTTAAGAGAGGAATGTCAACAACAGTTGAGAGAAACAGATCTCTAAGATACCAAGTTTAAGAGAGGAATGTCAACAACAGTTGAGGGAAACATATCTCTAAGATACCAAGTTTAAGAGAGGAATGTCAACAACAGTTGAAGGAAACAGATCTCTAAGATATCAAGTTTAAGAGAGGAATGTCAACAACAGTTGAGAGAAACAGATCTCTAAGATACCAAGTTTAAGAGAGGAATGTCAACAACAGTTGAGGGAAACAGATCTCTAAGATATCAAGTTTAAGAGAGGAATGTCAACAACAGTTGAGGGAAACATATCTCTAAGATACCAAGTTTAAGAGAGGAATGTCAACAACAGTTGAGAGAAACAGATCTCTAAGATATCAAGTTTAAGAGAGGAATGTCAACAACAGTTGAGGGAAACAGATCTCTAAGATATCAAGTTTAAGAGAGGAATGTCAACAAAAGTTGAGGGAAACAGATCTCTAAGATATCAAGTTTAAGAGAGGAATGTCAACAACAGTTGAGGGAAACGGATCTTTAAGATATCAAGTTTAGGAGAGGAATGTAAACAACAGTTGAGGGAAACAGATCTCTAAGATACCAAGTTTAAGAGAGGAATGTCAACAACAGTTGAGGGAAACAGATCTCTAAGATATCAAGTTTAAGAGAGGAATGTCAACAACAGTTGAGGGAAACAGATCTCTAAGATACCAAGTTTAAGAGAGGAATGTCAACAACAGTTGAGAGAAACAGATCTCTAAGATACCAAGTTTAAGAGAGGAATGTGAACAACAGTTGAGGGAAACAGATCTCTAAGATATCAAGTTTAAGAGAGGAATGTCAACAACAGAGGGAAACAGATCTCTAAGACACCAAGTTTAGGATAGGAATGTCAACAACAGTTGAGAGAAACAGATCTCTCAGATACAAAGTTTAAGAGAGGGATGTCAACATCAGTTGAGGGAAACAGATCTCTAAGATACCAAGTTTAAGAGAGGAATGTCAACAACAGTGGGATACAGATCTCTAAGATATCAAGTTTAAGAGAGGAATGTCAACAACAGTTGAGGGAAACAGATCTCTAAGATATCAAGTTTAAGAGAGGAATGTCAACAACAGTTGAGGGAAACAGATCTCTAAGATATCAAGTTTAAGAGAGGAATGTCAACAACAGTTGAGAGAAACATTTCTCTAAGATACCAAGTTTAAGAGAGGAATGTCAACAACAGTTGAAGGAAACAGATCTCTAAGATATCAAGTTTAAGAGAGGAATGTCAACAACAGTTGAGAGAAACAGATCTCTAAGATACCAAGTTTAAGAGAGGAATGTCAACAACAGTTGAGGGAAACAGATCTCTAAGATATCAAGTTTAAGAGAGGAATGTCAACAACAGTTGAGGGAAACATATCTCTAAGATACCAAGTTTAAGAGAGGAATGTCAACAACAGTTGAGAGAAACAGATCTCTAAGATACCAAGTTTAAGAGAGGAATGTCAACAACAGTTGAGGGAAACAGATCTCTAAGATATCAAGTTTAAGAGAGGAATGTCAACAACAGTTGAGGGAAACAGATCTCTAAGATATCAAGTTTAAGAGAGGAATGTCAACAAAAGTTGAGGGAAACAGATCTCTAAGATATCAAGTTTAAGAGAGGAATGTCAACAACAGTTGAGGGAAACGGATCTTTAAGATATCAAGTTTAGGAGAAGAATGTAAACAACAGTTGAGGGAAACAGATCTCTAAGATACCAAGTTTAAGAGAGGAATGTCAACAACAGTTGAGGGAAACAGATCTCTAAGATACCAAGTTTAAGAAAGGAATGTCAACAACAGTTGAGAGAAACAGATCTCTAAGATACCAAGTTTAAGAGAGGAATGTGAACAACAGTTGAGGGAAACAGATCTCTAAGATATCAAGTTTAAGAGAGGAATGTCAACAACAGAGGGAAACAGATCTCTAAGACACCAAGTTTAGGATAGGAATGTCAACAACAGTTGAGAGAAACAGATCTCTCAGATACAAAGTTTAAGAGAGGGATGTCAACAACAGTTAAGAGAAATAGATCTCTAAGATTCCAAGTTTAGGAGAGGAATGTCAACAACAGTGGGATACAGATCTCTAAGATTCCAAGTTTAAGAGAGGAATGTCAACAACAGTTGAGAGAAACAGATCTCTAAGATACCAAGTTTAAGAGAGGAATGTCAACAACAGTTGAGAGAAACAGATCTCTAAGATACCAAGTTTAAGAGAGGAATGTCAACAACAGTTGAGAGAAACAGATCTCTAAGATACCAAGTTTAAGAGAGGAATGTCAACAACAGTTGAGGGAAACAGATCTCTAAGATATCAAGTTTAAGAGAGGAATGTCAACAACAGTTGAGGGAAACATATCTCTAAGATACCAAGTTTAAGAGAGGAATGTCAACAACAGTTGAGAGAAACAGATCTCTAAGATATCAAGTTTAAGAGAGGAATGTCAACAACAGTTGAGGGAAACAGATCTCTAAGATATCAAGTTTAAGAGAGGAATGTCAACAACAGTTGAGGGAAACAGATCTCTAAGATATCAAGTTTAAGAGAGGAATGTCAACAACAGTTGAGGGAAACAGATCTCTAAGATATCAAGTTTAAGAGAGAAATGTCAACAACAGTTGAGGGAAACGGATCTCTAAGATATCAAGTTTAGGAGAGGAATGTCAACAACAGTTGAGGGAAACAGATCTCTAAGATATCAAGTTTAAGAGAGGAATGTCAACAACAGTTGAGGGAAACAGATCTCTAAGATACCAAGTTTAAGAGAGGAATGTCAACAACAGTTGAGGGAAACAGATCTCTAAGATATCAAATTTAAGAGAGGAATGTCAACAACAGTTGAGGGAAACAGATCTCTAAGATACTAAGTTTAAGAGAGGAATGTCAACAACAGTTGAGAGAAACAGATCTCTAAGATACCAAGTTTAAGAGAGGAATGTCAACAACAGTTGATGGAAACAGATCTCTAAGATATCAAGTTTAAGAGAGGAATGTCAACAACAGTTGAGGGAAACAGATCTCTAAGATACCAAGTTTAAGAGAGGAATGTCAACAACAGTTGAGAGAAACAGATCTCTAAGATACCAAGTTTAAGAGAGGAATGTCAACAACAGTTGAGAGAAACAGATCTCTAAGATACCAAGTTTAAGAGAGGAATGTCAACAACAGTTGAGGGAAACAGATCTCTAAGATATCAAGTTTAAGAGAGGAATGTCAACAACAGTTGAGAGAAACAGATCTCTAAGATACCAAGTTTAAGAGAGGAATGTCAACAACAGTTGAGAGAAACAGATCTCTAAGATACCAAGTTTAAGAGAGGAATGTCAACAACAGTTGAGGGAAACAGATCTCTAAGATATCAAATTTAACAGAGGAATGTCAACAACTGTTGAAGGAAACAGATCTCTAAGATACCAAGTTTAGGAGAGGAATGTCAACAACAGTTGAGGGAAACAGATCTCTAAGATACCAAGTTTAAGAGAGGAATGTCAACAACAGTTGAGAGAAACAGATCTCCAAGATACCAAGTTTAAGACAGGAATATCAACAACAGTTGAGAGAAACAGATCTCTAAGATATCAAGTTTAAGAGAGGAATGTCAATAATAGTTGAGGGAAACAGATCTCTAAGATATCAAGTTTAAGAGAGGAATGTCAACAACAGTTGAGAGAAACAGATCTCTAAGATATCAAGTTTAAGAGAGGAATGTCAACAACAGTTGAGAGAAACAGATCTCTAAGATATCAAGTTTAAGAGAGGAATGTCAACAACAGTTGAGAGAAACAGATCTCTAAGATACCAAGTTTAAGAGAGGAATGTCAACAACAGTTGAGGGAAACAGATCTCTAAGATATCAAGTTTAAGAGAGGAATGTCAACAACAGTTGAGAGAAACAGATCTCTAAGATACCAAGTTTAAGAGAGGAATGTCAACAACAGTTGAGAGAAACAGATCTCTAAGATATCAAGTTTAAGAGAGGAATGTCAACAACAGTTGAGGGAAACAGATCTCTAAGATATCAAGTTTAAGAGAGGAATGTCAACAAAGTTGAGGGAAACAGATCTCTAAGATATCAAGTTTAAGAGAGGAATGTCAACAACAGTTGAGGGAAACGGATCTTTAAGATATCAAGTTTAGGAGAGGAATGTAAACAACAGTTGAGGGAAACAGATCTCTAAGACACCAAGTTTAAGAGAGGAATGTCAACAACAGTTGAGGGAAACAGATCTCTAAGATATAAAGTTTAGGAGAGGAATGTCAACAACAGAGGGAAACAGATCTCTAAGACACCAAGTTTAGGATAGGAATGTCAACAACAGTTGAGAGAAACAGATCTCTCAGATACAAAGTTTAAGAGAGGGATGTCAACAACAGTTAAGAGAAATAGATCTCTAAGATTCCAAGTTTAGGAGAGGAATGTCAACAACAGTGGGATACAGATCTCTAAGATTCCAAGTTTAAGAGAGGAATGTCAACAACAGTTGAGAGAAACAGATCTCTAAGATACCAAGTTTAAGAGAGGAATGTCAACAACAGTTGAGAGAAACAGATCTCTAAGATACCAAGTTTAAGAGAGGAATGTCAACAACAGTTGAGAGAAACAGATCTCTAAGATACCAAGTTTAAGAGAGGAATGTCAACAACAGTTGAGGGAAACAGATCTCTAAGATATCAAGTTTAAGAGAGGAATGTCAACAACAGTTGAGGGAAACATATCTCTAAGATACCAAGTTTAAGAGAGGAATGTCAACAACAGTTGAGAGAAACAGATCTCTAAGATATCAAGTTTAAGAGAGGAATGTCAACAACAGTTGAGGGAAACAGATCTCTAAGATATCAAGTTTAAGAGAGGAATGTCAACAACAGTTGAGGGAAACAGATCTCTAAGATATCAAGTTTAAGAGAGGAATGTCAACAACAGTTGAGGGAAACAGATCTCTAAGATATCAAGTTTAAGAGAGAAATGTCAACAACAGTTGAGGGAAACGGATCTCTAAGATATCAAGTTTAGGAGAGGAATGTCAACAACAGTTGAGGGAAACAGATCTCTAAGATATCAAGTTTAAGAGAGGAATGTCAACAACAGTTGAGGGAAACAGATCTCTAAGATACCAAGTTTAAGAGAGGAATGTCAACAACAGTTGAGGGAAACAGATCTCTAAGATATCAAATTTAAGAGAGGAATGTCAACAACAGTTGAGGGAAACAGATCTCTAAGATACTAAGTTTAAGAGAGGAATGTCAACAACAGTTGAGAGAAACAGATCTCTAAGATACCAAGTTTAAGAGAGGAATGTCAACAACAGTTGATGGAAACAGATCTCTAAGATATCAAGTTTAAGAGAGGAATGTCAACAACAGTTGAGGGAAACAGATCTCTAAGATACCAAGTTTAAGAGAGGAATGTCAACAACAGTTGAGAGAAACAGATCTCTAAGATACCAAGTTTAAGAGAGGAATGTCAACAACAGTTGAGAGAAACAGATCTCTAAGATACCAAGTTTAAGAGAGGAATGTCAACAACAGTTGAGGGAAACAGATCTCTAAGATATCAAGTTTAAGAGAGGAATGTCAACAACAGTTGAGAGAAACAGATCTCTAAGATACCAAGTTTAAGAGAGGAATGTCAACAACAGTTGAGAGAAACAGATCTCTAAGATACCAAGTTTAAGAGAGGAATGTCAACAACAGTTGAGGGAAACAGATCTCTAAGATATCAAATTTAACAGAGGAATGTCAACAACTGTTGAAGGAAACAGATCTCTAAGATACCAAGTTTAGGAGAGGAATGTCAACAACAGTTGAGGGAAACAGATCTCTAAGATACCAAGTTTAAGAGAGGAATGTCAACAACAGTTGAGAGAAACAGATCTCCAAGATACCAAGTTTAAGACAGGAATATCAACAACAGTTGAGAGAAACAGATCTCTAAGATATCAAGTTTAAGAGAGGAATGTCAATAATAGTTGAGGGAAACAGATCTCTAAGATATCAAGTTTAAGAGAGGAATGTCAACAACAGTTGAGAGAAACAGATCTCTAAGATATCAAGTTTAAGAGAGGAATGTCAACAACAGTTGAGAGAAACAGATCTCTAAGATATCAAGTTTAAGAGAGGAATGTCAACAACAGTTGAGAGAAACAGATCTCTAAGATACCAAGTTTAAGAGAGGAATGTCAACAACAGTTGAGGGAAACAGATCTCTAAGATATCAAGTTTAAGAGAGGAATGTCAACAACAGTTGAGAGAAACAGATCTCTAAGATACCAAGTTTAAGAGAGGAATGTCAACAACAGTTGAGAGAAACAGATCTCTAAGATATCAAGTTTAAGAGAGGAATGTCAACAACAGTTGAGGGAAACAGATCTCTAAGATATCAAGTTTAAGAGAGGAATGTCAACAAAAGTTGAGGGAAACAGATCTCTAAGATATCAAGTTTAAGAGAGGAATGTCAACAACAGTTGAGGGAAACGGATCTTTAAGATATCAAGTTTAGGAGAGGAATGTAAACAACAGTTGAGGGAAACAGATCTCTAAGACACCAAGTTTAAGAGAGGAATGTCAACAACAGTTGAGGGAAACAGATCTCTAAGATATAAAGTTTAGGAGAGGAATGTCAACAACAGTTGAGGGAAACAGATCTCTAAGATACCAAGTTTAAGAGAGGAATGTCAACAACAGTTGAGAGAAACAGATCTCTAAGATACCAAGTTTAAGAGAGGAATGTGAACAACAGTTGAGGGAAACAGATCTCTAAGATATCAAGTTTAAGAGAGGAATGTCAACAACAGAGGGAAACAGATCTCTAAGACACCAAGTTTAGGATAGGAATGTCAACAACAGTTGAGAGAAACAGATCTCTCAGATACAAAGTTTAAGAGAGGAATGTCAACAACAGTTGAGAGAAATAGATCTCTAAGATTCCAAGTTTAGGAGAGGAATGTCAACAACAGTGGGATACAGATCTCTAAGATTCCAAGTTTAAGAGAGGAATGTCAACAACAGTTGAGAGAAACAGATCTCTAAGATACCAAGTTTAAGAGAGGAATGTCAACAACAGTTGAGAGAAACAGATCTCTAAGATACCAAGTTTGAGAGAGGAATGTCAACAACAGTTGAGAGAAACAGATCTCTAAGATACCAAGTTTAAGAGAGGAATGTCAACAACAGTTGAGGGAAACAGATCTCTAAGATACCAAGTTTAAGAGAGGAATGTCAACAACAGTTGAGGGAAACAGATCTCTAAGATACCAAGTTTAGGAGAGGAATGTCAACAACAGTTGAGGGAAACAGATCTCTAAGATACCAAGTTTAAGAGAGGAATGTCAACAACAGTTGAGAGAAACAGATCTCCAAGATACCAAGTTTAAGACAGGAATATCAACAACAGTTGAGAGAAACAGATCTCTAAGATATCAAGTTTAAGAGAGGAATGTCAATAATAGTTGAGGGAAACGGATCTCTTAGGTACCAAGTTTAAGAGAGGAATGTCAACAACAGTTGAGAGAAACAGATCTCTAAGATATCAAGTTTAAGAGAGGAATGTCAACAACAGTTGAGAGAAACAGATCTCTAAGATATCAAGTTTAAGAGAGGAATGTCAACAACAGTTGAGGGAAACAGATCTCTAAGATACCAAGTTTAAGAGAGGAATGTCAACAACAGTTGAGAGAAACAGATCTCTAAGATACCAAGTTTAAGAGAGAAATGTCAACAACAGTTGAGAGAAACAGATCTCTAAGATATCAAGTTTAGGAGAGGAATGTCAACAACAGTTGAGGGAAACAGATCTCTAAGATACCAAGTTTAAGAGAGGAATGTCAACAACAGTTGAAGGAAACAGATCTCTAAGATATCAAGTTTAAGAGAGGAATGTCAACAACAGTTGAGAGAAACAGATCTCTAAGATACCAAGTTTAAGAGAGAAATGTCAACAACAGCTGAGAGAAACAGATCTCTAAGATATCAAGTTTAAGAGAGGAATGTCAACAACAGTTGAGAGAAACAGATCTCTAAGATACCAAGTTTAAGAGAGGAATGTCAACAACAGTTGAGAGAAACAGATCTCTAAGATATCAAGTTTAAGAGAGGAATGTCAACAACAGTTGAGGGAAACAGATCTCTAAGATACCAAGTTTAGGAGAGGAATGTCAACAACAGGTGAGAGAAACAGATCTCTAAGATGTCAAGTTTAAGAGAGGAATGTCAACAACAGTTGAGAGAAACAGATCTCTAAGATATCAAGTTTAAGAGAGGAATGTCAACAACAGTTGAGGGAAACAGATCTC
This sequence comes from Megaustenia siamemsis, assembly GCA_032433765.1. NCBI lineage: Eukaryota > Metazoa > Mollusca > Gastropoda > Stylommatophora > Ariophantidae > Megaustenia > Megaustenia siamemsis. Next base: position 35,285,563 of record JAVIAB010000024.1, read on the forward strand.
TAAGATACCAAGTTTAGGAGAGGAATGTCAACAACAGAGGGAAACAGATCTCTAAGACACCAAGTTTAGGAGAGGAATGTCAAAAACAGTTGAGAGAAACAGATCTCTAAGATACCAAGTTTAAGAGAGGAATGTCAACAACAGTTGAGAGAAATAGATATCTAAGATTCCAAGTTTAGTAGAGGAATGTCAACAACAGTTGAGGGAAACAGATCTCTAAAATTCCAAGTTTAAGAGAGGAATGTCAACAACAGTTGAGGGAAACAGATCTCTAAGATACCAAGTTAAAGAATGGAATGTCAACAACAGTTGAGAGAAACAGATATCTAAGATACCAAGTTTAAGAGAGGTATGTCAACAACAGTTGAGAGTAACAGATCTCTAAGATACCAAGTTTAAGAGAGGAATGTCAACAACAGTTGAGGGAAACCGATCTCTAAGATACCAAGTTTTGGAGAGGAATGTTAACAACAGAGGGAAACAGATCTCTAAGACACCAAATTTAGGAGAGGGATGTCAACAACAGTTGAGAGAAACAAATCTCTAAGATACCAAGTTTAAGAGAGGGATGTCAACAACAGTTGAGAGAAATAGATCTCTAAGATTCCAAGTTTAGGAGAGGAATGTCAACAACAGTTGAGGGAAACAGATCTCCAAGTTTAAGAGAGGAATGTCAACAACAGTGAGAAACAGATCTCTAAGATTCCAAGTTTAAGAGAGGAATGTCAACAACAGTGGGAAACAGATCTCTAAGATAACAAGTTTAGGAGAGGAATGCCAACAACAGTTGAGGGAAACAGATCTCTAGGATACCAAGTTTAAGAAGGGATGTCAACAACAGTTGAGGGAAACAGATCTCTAAGATATCAAGTTTAAGAGAGGAATGTCAACAACAGTTGAGGGAAACGGATCTCTAAGATATCAAGTTTAGGAGAGGAATGTCAACAACAGTTGAGAGAAACAAATCTCTAAGATACTAAGTTTAAGAGAGGAATGTCAACAACAGTTGAGGGAAACAGATATCTAAGATACCAATTTTAAGTTGTAAAAAGGCATGATAACTAACATATGCAAGCAGGCATGGATGAAGTTGATAGTTTGTCACTCGTCTTTCTCTTTCCATTTTGTGACTAATATAAGCATAGGAATATTTTAGTAGATAATCTTTCTCCATCTGGACTAATGTGACAAGAGAGATTTGACATATAGGAGACTATTTATCTGGACAAAAATAGCATGCATATGTTACTGAAACAGACAGTTATATTCCTTCAAGACAATTATAGCATAGACATATGGTACAATCATTTTTGTTTTGTGCACTATCTCAGAAAAAATAGCAAACAGATAGATGACATATGATTACAGTAAATGTTCTCTTTTATGTATTGTTAAATATAACATTCATATATGACATATGATTGACAGTCTATCTTTGTGCAAATACAGTATAGATATGTGACATTGAGCAGATTATCCCTTTTCTCTGTAAATATAGCATTTGTATGTGACATATCTACTATCTATTGTCCTTTCAAGCCCAAAGCGGCACATAGGGCAGAACCACAATCTCAAATACAGAAACCTTGCATGCCAAAATGGCACATATTGCAATGATCACTGCTCTAAAATCTATGGCTCTGTTTCCATAACAATACTTTTTACAATGACAGCTTGTCAAGCCATCGATCAACCTCCTTAGTCGCCTCTTACAACATGCCTGGAAGGTCACAATGTCACTATTCTTTACTTCCCTCATAACGAGGCCCCGGTAACACGCAGGAGGTATTGTGACATATATTACTTATTTTTTCTGTATCTGAATATATTCAGATTTACCTGTGTTAGTTTGTAAAACATATTGTCTGTGAAAAATATACCATTTTGTATTTTGTTTGTTTTAGCTGTCCGGGGCAGCCATATTGGGCGTTGGAATATGGATCCTGGTGGACCCTAACCTGAAGGAGTACATGGAGGTCATTAAGGATGCTTCCAAAGATGATGAGTTCTTGAAGGTTGCGGCATACATTCTAATTGGTTTTGGAACATTTGTGTTCCTGGTTGGATTCTGTGGATGCTGTGGAGCTATCAGAAGCAGCAAGTGCTTGCTGGGATTTGTAAGTTTAGGTTTACACATTTTAGGTATAAGTCACATTTACCAGCATCAGTTCTTCTAGTCTTTTACTCCTCTCTTTTACCACACGGAATCCAGCTGTCTGGTTATAATGTTGGAATTTATTCACAGTTTATCCTTCTGAACTTTCCTCACTAAATTTCTGACTTCAATGATTGCTGTTTGCTTGCTTTTACAAGTTTGAGTTTATTATTAACTTTTGTTACCTTAACTCTTTTTTCTGTATTTTTTAATGTATCCTGCGTCAACTCGTTCTGGTCAGGTCCATTTCAGCACCCTAAGTCACTCTCAATTTTACTTAAATAAACATATTCCTACATTTATATTTATAGTTTCGTGTAAACATTTTTTACTGCAGTGTTCCTTCCTCCTTATACATGTGGTGTTTGCTTATAAATATGTAAAAGAGTGTATTTTTCTGTTTGGATTTAGTTGTGTTTATGGGTTTAGCTCACAAAAATCAGCTGATTGAAATGGCATTGATTAGTACTTATTTTAATGCTAGAATTCAATTGATGACGGCTGAAAAAACCAGTAAAATACATGTTTTTAATGGTTTGAATAATAATAATAATATCTAGCAACAATGAGAGCAGTAATTTACAGTGATATTGATCTGGATTTAGAAATATAAAAAAAAATGTCTCATGTTGTATTCTGTAATTCAGTAAGATTACAGTGAAGAGATAATTAATACATTGCGATTGTTGGTGAAAAAAGATAAAGTTATTTTTATGCTGCATCAATAATACTTTCAAAGCTGCTTGAAGACATATTGCTATTTGTTCTTTTGCTTTGTGAAACAATTTATGTTGGTTTGCTTTGACCCGATATTTGTGATTGTAAGTTGATAATTATGGTCTCAATTTTACATTTTTTTTTTTTTTTTTTTTTTTTTTTTTATATTTGTCATTATCACCCACTTTTCTTTCTACATGTCTTGTGGCATCTTTTTAATAATTAAATCTAATTTCTTCTTCAGTTATCTAAAAATCTATTTACAGTATTTTTTGTGGTTGATAATTAAAGATAAAGAATGTAGATTGAGATTTAAAACTATAAGATCCATGATTTAATGTTGTCTCTGAAATCTATTCCGTTGCATTGACAAAAAAAACTTACGTACTGAAATTGTTAACGGAGAATGGGTGGCCGATGGGATGGAACCTGTCATACTCCAAATAGTGGGTGTAGGTTGTGATTTAGGCACAGTCAAAGAGAGTTTTTTTTGTTTTGAAGTTGGTTGTGGTTGTAAAAACACTGACCTGATAATCTTGGGCATATGAGTTTTATTCTGGAACCCCAGAGAAAACCTCTGCTTACCACGGAAATGGAATGTAAGTCAAAATTATATAAAGTTTAACAACTAGTTAATTTAATTTTGTTAGTAATGAGGGATTTATTGAGTTTGATCTACAGTTTGGATGAGATACTGTTAGTTACACTGTCATGTCACTATAAAGTAGGACAGATATTACAGTGCAACTATACACTTTTTTATAACTGTTATTGAAGGGATGATCAGAAACAATAGGAAACAGTCAAATAATTGCAGTGCTGCGGTAAACCTGATAGTGGGGTATAACATACACTCCTACAAGGTATCGTGACAGCTTTACAAAAAAGGCAGAAGAGATTGAAAGGTGATAGAATGAAGTGTGAGAGGCAGTCAAGAATGAGACAGGTAACAGCAGGAGATTGAGAAGTGTGTACTATGGAGCGAAAATGAGCAAACACAGCCAGAATGACTTAGGTAACAAGGGGATAAAAGAGACGTAATAGGGGATTATAGAGGACTGGCATACATGATAGTAGAATGTCTCACAGGTGTAGTATAAAAACAGAAGTGAAATAAAAAGAAAAAAAGGGCGAGAGTAAGGTAGAACTAGAATATAAAGCAGCAGAATATGTATTGATAAGGATAATAAATATAAGTGGAGAACAGGCAAACAATAGTAGTACTGCTGTAACTATAAATATCAGTTGATAAATCGAGATCATGATCCCTGTGAAGGAATGCCAATGTATTTACAGATATGTAATATATACCTTGAGTATTGCCTGGGGAGATCATGTCAGGGTGTAAGGGTATCTTCCCTATTTGCAATTACTCAGGCTTCATCACCTTTGCCAGGATGATGAAGATTTCCTACATAATGCCCTCTTGATGCTTGAATCTTCCACTGATGCCTCTATCCTGAATCAGCTCTTCTACCTGCTCTTCAACGGGTTCTCCGCATCTCACGCCAAGCTGCCCTCACTCCTTCTACGGGTTCCCCTGCTGACACTGTCACCACATAACCAGTGACCAGAATCATTCACTGCTACCTCCCCATTCTCCATTCTGACCATCTACTCTTCCCTGACTCCCCATTAGCTGCCTTTAAGCATGGATGTAACCTCCGTGATATGCATGTCAGGAGCCGTCTTCCTTCCTCCCTCCATAGCCATCGGGGTACTATCCGTTGCAATCACTGTGGTTGTAAGATTTGCAACCATGTTCTCCAGACAGATATGGTTCTCTTCCAAAATGGTTCTTTTGAGATCAGAGAAAGATTCACTTGTACATCATGCAGCATTATCTATGCCATCATATGTAAGCGATGTACGATGACCTACATAGGCGAATAAGGATGCCGCCTTGAGGAAAGATTCTGGGAACATATGTATGATATCACACAAGATGCCGGCACCCCAATAGTATCTCACTTCCTCTCTAAGGGCCATCATGGTAAGGCGGATGTCCAAGTTACTGGTCTGTTGTCATGTTCTTCTAAAAGCCACAGCTGATATTACCTATCTGTAAGTACATTGGAACCCTTCCACAGGAATCATGATCCCTATTTACCAATTTATATTTATAATTACAACAGCACTGCTATTGTTTGCCTGTTCTCCACTTACATTTATTACCCTTATCAATACATATTCTGCCACTTTATTTTCCAGTTCTACCATATTGTCCCCATTTTTTTCTTGTTATTTTATTTCCATATAGCTGCTTTATACTACTCCAGTCTGACACTCTACCATCCTGTTTGCCAGTCCTCCATAATCCCCCTATTACGCCTCATTTAACCCCTTATTGCCCTTGTCACATCTGGCCTTGTTTGATCGTTTTCACTTCATAGTACACAACCAATAGAAAAACTGCTGAACAGTAATCTTAGCCCACAGCCTGTAGTGTTTTTGACAGATGCAAGATCAGTACCCCAGGCACTACAATCCAGAAAATTACCACATCTGCAGACCTTATTGACTGAACTCTGCAAGCACCACAGGGTTGCCCTGCAGTGGATCCCATCTCACTGTGGAATAGCAGGAAACAAGAAAGTGGATCAGTTCACAAAGAGAGGTGCAACAGGCACACAGCCAGATGTACCGGTTACATACCATCATAAGAAACAGATAGTCAAATCAATCAGAGAACCACAAGTCCCAAATCAGGATGCCTTTCATGATATGAATAGATATGAACAGTTATCATTATACGCCTCAGAACAGGACACAATCGATTCCATAGTCACATGTATGCAAAATTCAAGATCGGCACATCAACTACTTGTACATGTGGACAAAGGCGCCCCAGCCTGCATACTTCAAGACTGCACTGAATATAGTAGACTGAGGAAAATCCATTGGCCCATAGATACAACACTACCGACAAAACTATATGGGCCACTGCAATAATTACAAAAGACAGTACAATTTATACAGGAAACAACATTGCAGATATAGACAATACTCCAGGCGAACGAAAGATAGATAGATTGATAGTACACAACTTACTTGTTTTCACTTCATAGTGTACACTCCTCTATCTTCTGCTGTTACCTGTGTCATTCTTGACTGCATCTCACACTTCATTCAATCTCATCTGACTTCTCATCTAATCACATGACTTGAAAAAGCCCCTTTTGTATGATACCACAGTGCTTCTTATGGTGAGCACTTATGTGTCTGTTCCAACATCAAAGGAAACAAAGCCAACACTCAGTTCACTGGAAGTAGTAATTAGGAAGGTTTAGAGATTGGGGGGGGGGATGTTTTCACACTGAAAACTGTCAAATTTCAAGAATTTGTATTTTTAAGTGGTTATTTTTATGATGGTTTTGGTATCCTAATGTAGGGTTAATCAAAATAAATAAAATATCCCGCATATCCAATGATTTGCTGCTATTATCCTTCCAGTGGCATCAGACTTTACTTGTAGTGTGTCTCACTTTAAATATATATTATTGTCTTACAAAGGTAAATCATTTTACCATTTAAATGTATCAGAGTATACACTGAAATAAAAGCACATTTTGGTGCAATAAATGTTATTTTTAAACAGCTTGTTGTTTCTTATATTCCAGTACATTTTCTTCTTGGTGGCAGTGTTTGCAGGGGAGCTAGCAGCCGGCATTTATGTTGCTATCTTTAAAAGTGACGTACGTATTCCTTCTGTTTGGTCATTTAAATCTTCAATGTTATTGTTAAAAATATCTCATTCTAAGATCTCACGCTAATCTCACCTCAGATGTTTTTCTGTAAAGTATCTCAATATTGAATTGACTGTTTTTAAATTGTTTGTATTAAATGTATTTTATTAAGATGTTATTTTTATTATATTTATTTGTATGCTTTTTTTTTTATAAGTGCGTTTATAAATTATAATTAAATAACTTTGTAGACTGTAAGTCATAGGATTAGTTATCAGCAGTCATTTGAAGGACATCTCAAGAATATTGTGTCAGGTTTTGGTCATATGATTTCATGAAAGTGAGTTTCTTTGTTAGGTTTTGAGAATTGCTCGTCATGCATCGAAGATGTTGTTTTAGGTTAGATAGGAAATTGCCCTAGCAAGGAGAAGATAACATTTAGGAAAGGTTGATAACATCTTGGTTTAGATGAGAAGATAACATTTAGGAAAGGTTGATAACATCTTGGTTTAGATAGTAGTAGTGTAGACAGATTCCAGTATAGTATAGCAGCCATGCTTATTGAGAATATTCCAGTTAAGTTAGAAGAGTGTTCCAGTTACCATTTTCCGAGAGCTAGACATCGGATCTCATTACCCAGAGAGAGCTAGACATCAGATCTCACTTCCCAGAGAGAGCTAGACATCGGATCTCACTACCCAGAGAGAGCTAGACATCGGATGTCACTACCCAGTGAGAGCTAGACATCGGATCTCGCTACCCAGAGAGAGCTAGACATCGGATCTCATTACCCAGAGAAAGCTAGACATCGGATCTCACTACCCAGAGAAAGCTAGACATCGGATCTCACTACCCAGAAAGAGCTAGACATCGGATCTCACTACCCAGAGTCTAGGAAAAGTCACAAGAAAACCACAGATTGGAAATGAAACATTCCCCTCCACCTGAGGCAGGATTTCAAGCCTGAGACTTTTCTGTCCAGAGATCACATCTTACCTCAAGACCACCAATTCTTCTCTCCCCCACATTTTATAGAAATGGGGTTAACACTACACTAGGCCATCATTCTTTGTGAGAAACAAAATCTCTGGTACCTACTTCAGGCTGAACCTAGAAGCCAGTAGGTTTGTGGATTGAACCTCTTGTCATCAGTAGACCAATTCACCAACTTCTGCTCTACTGTGACTTCTATTTGATTGATATCTATTCTAATATTTTAATTTGGGCTTAGTTGTAAAAATAAATGGTGATGAGTTTTTATGCACATTTCAGATTAATAGCAAGCTGAACTCAGGCCTTGGCCAGTCTATCAAGTTTAACTATGATGGGAAACTGAAAACTGCCTGGGATGCTGTGCAGACAGAGGCAAGTTTAAAATGTACAAGAATGTTACTAACAGATGCAGATTGTTTAAAACATATTTATATATTTATTTTGAATGTTTACATTAATTTTTTTAATGAGAATTTAAAAAATAACATAATTTTGAGTTCTTTAATTTTGTTTCAATAATATATTAACTGTGGTTGCATACTCAGGATGAAAAAGATATGATACAATTTATAATTTTTAATAGAAATAAGAAAAAAAATATCTTCACTAATGAATTCTGGATAATGAAATAATAAACAATAAAATATATTTGAGGCCACAGAAATAATAAATAATAAAGTATATTTGAGCACAGAAATATGGTAAAAAGAAAAGTATTGAGAATACCATGAGCAGCTAAAAAAAAATAACAAGAATTTTGTAAAAAAAGCTTTTCACAAAAATCAGGAGAAAAGAATTATAATTTAATGAGTAAGAAACAGCTGGAACATATTATAACTGGGAAATTGGAGGAAAAAAATATTTGAAAACAGGGAGAACAAATACCAAACAAGAAAATGGTAAGGTAGAATTGATAAGTAACTGTAGAGGGAGAAAGAGATATGATCACCAGTGCCAACCTACATGGTATGTGTGATGATAATGATGGTTAATGTATTAATTTATCATTAAGTGACATTTATCCTTTGTCTAAAAATGATACAAATGAACACAAATGTTGGCTTAAACCTAGATTACAATGCCGTAATAATTACTGCTTCTAAATAAAAATTCTTGAAAGTTTGATAGTTTGTCATGATCAAACACCTCCCATGTACCTGCTTAATTACTACTACCTGTGACCCCTGAGTGTTGGATTTGTATCCTTTGGTGATGGGGTTTTTTTTTTAATTGTCTGAGATATGACGATCTCGTATAATGAGAGAAACATTCGCCATATTTTCAAGATACTGGTTGTTTTTGCTGTGACCTAGGAAATTTCCTTGGTCGTTGGCTGATATCAAACAACCTTTTCTAACTTGGGAAATGCTGAACATACTGACATACTTACTATATGAACAAACAATGAATGTAACAGGTCCGGCCCATGCTGTCAAATTTCATGTTATAAATCAACTTGAGCCAGGAAATCAAAAAAGTTCAAAGAAAATACTACTTTTAGAGCTGCTAATGTTGCAATTAAGTGGTAGTAATTTTTACTACGGTATCATAAACATGTGAGTTACAGATAGATATCTTAACTTTTTCCATACGTTTTGCCGCACTGTGCGCCATGCCGATTTTGGCAGCGTATGTTTCGCCGCATAGTGCGTCACGCTCAATTTGATTAGTGTGAACGCCATCAAACCATATTCTTTTTACATGTCTTGTATCATCTTGATATTGATGAAATCTAATACCTTGTTGAATTATCTAAAAATTCATATATAATATATTATATGTTAGATAAATATAAATATGTAGATTGATTCTTAAAACGATGAAAAATTTTGTCTCTGAAATCTCTTCCGTTGGGTCGATAAAAAGCTTCTGTACGGAAAGAGTTAAGCTAGAGTTAATTTGTACATTCACATTTTTAGTAAAAAAGAAGTGGAAAATGAATTATTTTGTCAAAACTTGTTTTTAATCTAAGAACCTGATTGAGCCCAAGTATGAATTTGATTAATATTTCATTATTTAAATTAAACAAATTCAGTTATGTATGTTAGTATATTAGTTTACTGTTTTATAATTTTCTAATTTTCCTTCTTAATATAAAGTCCTAACATTCCATGTTGTTATTTTTAGCTTGTTCTTATGACAACAGTACACATTCCTCTCCATAGCTTTCTTTGGAATGTTACGTGATGAGGCTCCAATCTCTTTCACGGTGGTCTGTGATATTCATCTTTCATGTCCTGAATATGCCTCATGTGTACCACACACTTTGCTGTTTTTGCTTTCTGGGCCATTGATAATTTCTGATTCTTCCACCCCATCCACCGTCACAGACCTTTTACATTCAGGATGGACATTCCCGCACGGCGCCATTGTTGTCGAAATATATGTTTGCCTGTCTTACCGCGAACACACGACATGAAGAATAAATCATATTCAACTGAAATATCAGTAAAATTCACAGTCCATCCACTCATCCGAAGTAAACATACAACGAAACAGGAAATAGCAGCACATTTTGCACAACTAGACTGATGTGTAAATCATTTAAATATATCAGTAATCGCCAAATCATAAAAACGACCAACATGAAGCCGCCATGACACTGGAAGTAATTCAGAGCGGAATGGTGCTTCATGGTAGCCAATCTTCAATGCGGAGATGGCACTCAATGATGATGATGTTTTATAATTAATGTAATACACTAAGTACAAAATTAAGTGACAGCATTAACTTATTTCTCACATTGTTTAGCATTTGAGCAAATTAACTGTTTCCTAGTCCTGTCACACGAAAAAAATCTAGGAGCTGAAATCTGCTGTCTTTGCCTCTCTTGTCAATGCTTTTCTCTTAAAGTCAGCCTTAATTTTTTTTTTGTTCCTGTTTTTCATTCAGGGGTTTGATTTGTGATTCTGTTATTATCTCTTCTCATTACATAGCCAATACATGCTCACCTTCTTTTTTTTTTTTTATTACGGTTGATATTGTTAGTTACATACCATGTCTCTTATTTCTGCACTAGTCTTGAATTCATTCTGGTATAAGCCATGTCTTATGGCCTCAGTTATAACCAATCAGATCTGATACCATTGTTATTGTTATGGAAGGCCCTGGTATCCCTGCAAATGAATTAAAATCCATAATTGCTCAACCGCCCGTGCCAGTGGAATCATCCGAATTACTAACTCATCTCCTAAACAAAGAAAAGTAGATGTAGACCCCATCATAGCAGTCTCAGCACACGCCAAAAGACATAAGGCGAAACCGCACAGAAAGTTAACACAGCCAACTGTTCCTTGTCATACGATATCATCGTAAACAATCGGAATATCAAAACACGATCAAAACGGATGAAACACACAGCTCACGGTGTGCACAGAGCACTTAACTCAGTAGCTCCTGCAATAAGCCGGACTTGGAATATGAGGAAACTGCAACAAGGAACACTTTTCTGACATAGCCTTCAATGGTTCCTGCCGCCTATTCACCATATTGACCGGAAGTTCACGTCCTCCTGAAAATGTTGATCAGCATATTTTTAAAAAATGTATAGCGCTTGATGATGTTAGGACATTGTTTTTTACTCCAAATCCAAACATATGAAACACAGTCATCAGATTATCCCCGTCGTACATCAAACAACAGGCTGTAAGATCTTCCTGCAATGTGAATTTGTGAATTTATAAACTACATATTGAAATTATAAAATCACATGTCTACCCAGAGGTGAAGGTGCACCTCACAGCACCAGAGCTGAAAGTTGTCAGCGATCCACACCTGATGGCTTGCGTCAGTATAGGTATGCAACATTATAACTCAATAGATGTTCTACCATAAAATAAGGTTTTTTTTACATTAAATCTTATCAGTAGAGTAACTGCATAAATTTGCTCCTTGACGTGCTTCTATAATTCTATGGTAGAGGACCATGTGAGCCCTATTCTCAAGAGCTGTTCCAGTGGTAGCAATGCTACCAAGGGATCACCTAAGCTAGGTAGGTCAAAAGGCTGGGGCCCCCTGCTACACCTTTTTGTGGTGCCTCTAGTAACAGACTAATTAGACTGGTCTGGCCAAGTGAATAGGGATCAAAGAGGGAAGGCAGCCTGATATTAAACATTGCTATGTTGGGTGTGATGGGCCAAAAGGTGCAAATAAACCACAGGACAAATCATCTATGCCCACTTAATGTCCCTTTAAAGGATGGATGATGAAGAGGACTATACTTTCTGTGATGGTCATCAGGTGAATGCCAGATAGAGAAAGAGAATTCATTCCATTATAACAAAGTATTTTCCCTAGACATTTGTTTTTGAATGCATCTAGTTCATTTCTTTAGTTGTTTCTCAGCTCTTACATGCTTAAGTAAAGGTGGATAATAAATCTGAATTGAATATCCCTGCACTTAGAATTCTTTATTTCTTTATTTTCCTAATATACCTGGAATGAAAAACAGTGGAAGAAGTAGATCACTTTGTATATCTGCATAGATAAAAAAAATGAGACACAAAGAAAGAAATTGTAATCAGAATAGCAAAAGTAGCAATGGCTTTCAAAAACCTTGACAATATATGGAGATAAAAAATTATGAAACAAAAAACAACACTTAGGATTTTAAAATCAAACCTATTATCCACCCTTACTTATGTATATGAGAGCTGGAAAGCAACTAAAGAAATATAGAATAAACTGGATGCATTTAGAAATAAATGTCTCAGGAAAATACTTTGTATATCGCAGAATTAAGTCAAGACCAGTGCAGAAATAAGAGAACTGATGAAGCATCCAACAATATCACCTTTAATCAAGACAAGAAGGTGGTTATAATTTGGCCATGTAATGTGAAGAGACAACAAGAGAATCTTAAAGCAAGCCCTCAAATGGGAACCAAAGGGTAAAAGAAAAAGTGGTCGTCCTGGAGAAACACTAAAAAAGATCACTGAAGCTAGAGACAGCACAACAAAAACAGCTCCCATGCCAAGGTTGAGAATTGTGCCTAGAACAGGGACTGATGGCAAGATATAATAAAGGTCCTGTGCAAAGTTTGACACTCAATAGAAACAATTGTCAGACATGGAAAGTCTAGAATTTCTGCCCCATATGCCATCTTTGAATCGAAAAGCCAGAGATAGACAGATATTTTCTTAAGGATTCTGAAAGTTATTGCTGCCTTTGCTTTTCTGTTTCTGCCTTTTTTTTTTTAATCATCTTCTTGATTATAAAAACTCCCTACTTTACTCCTATCTTAACTTTGAAAGAATGCTGTTTACCCTGCTGCTGTTCTTACCATGCAGCTGCTATTGGTGCTGAGACTGTTAAATATGCTGATTAGATGTTGTTTAGATAAGACAGAAAAACAACTTAAAGCAGTTGTTAACAGTTGGTGTGAAAACAACAGACAAAAAGAATGTTCTTGAAAAAATATGGATTGAGAAATACAAAAAATACTCAAAAACCTGACAGTAGAAGAGACTAACCAAACAGCATAAGACTGCAAATCATCTCTCCCCTCAAATGGGAAATGAAGAAGGAAAGTAGGAAGAACTGCTTCACTGTATTATTTTGTCTTCATCTGAACTGAACTATTTATGTTAATTTCAAAACTACATACACTGTTTTAGTAACATTCTCTTTCTTCTTCTTCTACTTTCAACTCCCTGTGGAGCGTAGGTCTTCAATAAACACTTTCCAAGTTATGTTACTTTACTTTGTTGAAATATGATTCAAGTAACTTATTTAAAATAAAACTACAAAGAAATGGCTGTCTCTTGAGAGACACTGAGAAGAACACTAAGGAGAGACGCAAAGACAGCAGGTATTGAATTCCTTACTGAGCTTGAGAAGCTTGCCCAGGACAGGGATTTTATGATGAAATATACTCTAAGGCCCTGTATGATGTTTGACTGTGAATGGATGATGATAATGATGACTTAAGAAAAGATGGAATTTATAAATTTATTGATGTGCACAATTGACCATTAAAAAAAAGGTCTTACATCTGTTTCCCCCCAATTATGTGACATAAGAGTTGCTTGCTTGCTTGCTTGTGGTCGCCCGATGACTAAAAGATGATACCTCTTCATCATCAGCATTTACAAGAACGTTAAGTGGGGCATGTCTGTCTTGTGTTGTGGTTTGCAGTATAAATGTGGTATTTACACCTTTCGGCCCAACACATCTGACTTCACCACAGCATTTTTGAGTACCGGGTTGTCTTCCCTCTTCGGTCCCTACTCGCTTGGCCAGATTAGGTAGGTTAGTCTGTTACTGGAGGCACCACGGAGAGGTGGAGCAGGGTCTGGATGGTTCTGGTTCATTGATCTTGGCACAAACCGTCAACTGTGTGCCACTGACAACTTCCAGCTCTGTTGCTGTGAGGCGCACCTTCGCCTCCACACAAGAGTTGACCTGGTTGCTCTTTTGGTCAGAAATCTCATTTGCTGAACTCTCTCATATTCATATTTCAGCTGAAATGCTGTGGTGGAAATGGTGTTGACGACTATAATGGTAGCTCTTGGGGGAATAGAACTGTGAGTATTACAAGTAAATCTGGCTTAATGTAAATGGTTAGTCTGTGAATGTAGAATTTTATGTGAATTTCGGGTTAGTAAAGTGGTTGGTTTGTTTATTTGGTGTTATGAAAGTGGTTTTTGCATACATTTTTTAAATGTAAATGGTCAGTTGTATGAAAATTGGATTATATAAGTAGCTTGTGTTTTAATGTGAGAGCTGTATATGTAGTTGGTGTGTGAATTTGGGAGCTATGTAAGTAGTTGGTGTGTAAATGTGGGAGCTATGTAAGTAGTAAGGAGTCAGAAGAATGTTGAAAATTTCCTGGACAGCTAAAAAGACCAATGAGGAAGTTCTCAAAGAAGCCAACACAAAAAGGCAGCTCCTAAAAACCATCAGAAAGAAACAAATCAACATTTTTCGGGCACATCGTGAGAAGATGAAAGTTGAAATACTTGGTTACAACTGGCAAAAAAAAGGAAAGAGAGATCGCGGACGACAAAGAGAGAAAATACTGGATAGCTTGGTGTCATGGCATGGAAAGCAGTCAACAACAGAACTGATACGATGCACTGTAGATAGAAGATTGTGGAAGGACATGATCGCATACGTCAACCGGTATGGCACATGATGATAATGGGTCAGTCCTCACAATAAAGATGGTGGTTGGTGCTATAAGAGAAAATTTTTAAAAAAATATACATTTAAAAAAAATATATCATTATTCTGATGGTGATTTTTATAGAAATGAATTTATTGCTGTTTGTTCAATCTGTTAATTTTATTGTAGGAAAAACTGAACAAAATGTAAAATTATATCAGTTTGTGTTGAACTTTATACAGAAGTAACGTTAATTTATCAACATTTTAAAATGGTTATGAACGATTTCTTGTTAAAAAATTTATCTTTTTTTTTTTTTTTTTTTTTTTTTTTTTTTTTATTAATTTTCAGAATGAAAAAATTCCTCCCAGCTGCTGTATCTTGAACACTACTGGCAAGCCAGATGATTATTCAGAGTGCCAGGCCCTTACACCAGGCACATACCATAATAAGGTAATGTGTACTATTAAATTTAGTCTTATTTTTTCATGGATTGGGTATTTCGATAATGAATATAGTTCTTAAGTATTTAAAACATAATAGCTAAATACCCCGTGAAAGCCCAGTGATAACTCATTCAAGTCTATACATCAGTTATGAAAACACATTATGAATTTTGTTTATTCTTTTTGCCGACTCAGCACCAGTGGATATAAATGTTGACCTTCTACTAAAAACTAAACTTAGGTTGGGGAGTTTTATTCTCAAATTTGGCATAAAAAATACACACTGAACACTAATGGTTTGCTAGTAATCACTATGGTGATAATGGGCTGCATACATTTCAAATAACTCCAAATGTACACATTTATGCACAATAAATGAGAATTTCATATTTGTGTACTATAACTTATCAGTTTTATTGATACTTGGTGATATTCAAAACACATAAGTTATGCATCAACAATCAATCAAATGAACACTCTTTAGACCCTTATTTCAGCATAGACAACAAGGTCTCTCCATTCACCCCTATTCTTAGACATTTTCCTCTACTTCTCTCCAGTCTAAGAGTCGTCAATGTCACTTTTTTTTGTAGGGGAACCTTATGTACAACTGCCGCCCTAAAGTGCAGCAGCATCACTATAAGTCTGTGTATGCCACCCTAAAGTGCAGCAGCATCACTATAAGTCTGTGTATGCCACCCTAAAGTGCAGCAGCATCACTATAAGTCTGTGTATTACAGAGAAACAGAATCAGTGAAGCAGACTAAACAAATGTGCTGCCAGAAAAGATGGAACAACCAGAATCCACATGATCAGACCTTATCATACATGCCCACATGTGACAGGAGATTTTCTGCCAAAAATTGTTAGACTTTACAGTCAGTTAGCGCACTACACGGTATAAGAAAGGTGCTATGATCTAGGACTGAAGCTGCTGTCATCATTTGTGATGGACGGCTATTGAATTTGTTTGTTTATTTGTGTGTGTGCTTGTGTGTGTGCATGCATGTTTTTTTTTTCCATTCATACTCTCAAAGTAAATCTTGTAAAGTAATTAAAAGTAAATCTATTTTCCAGGGCTGCAGAGATGCCTTGGAAGCCTGGGTTAATGATCATAGCACCATTCTGATTGGTGTTGGCTGTGGCATAGCAGCTTTGGAGGTCTGTATAGATATGATTGTAAAGTATATGATTTTTAAAATACTGACAACATGTAACAAATTTCATTAAAAATTGTTTAGTGTTACCAGGGCTACTCTCCTGTCTCAATAGGTTGGGTTTAGTGTTACCATGGCTACTCTCCTGTCTCAATAGGTTGGGTTTAGTGTTACCATGGCTACTCTCCTGTCTCAATAGGTTGGGTTTAGTGTTACCATGGCTACTCTCCTGTCTCAATAGATTGGGTTTAGTGTTATGAGGGCTACTCTCCTGTCTCAATAGATTGGTTTTAGTGTTACCAGGGCTACTCTCCTGTCTCAATAGATTGGTTTTAGTGTTACCAGGGCTACTCTCATGTCTCAGTAGATTTGGTTTTAGTGTTACCAGGGCTACTTTCATGTTTCAATAGATTGGGTTTAATGTTACCAAGGCTACTCTCCTGGCTAAATAGATTGGTTTTAGTGTTACCAGGACTACTCTCCTGTCTCAATAGATTTGTTTTAGTGTTACCAAGGCTACTCTCCTGTCTCAATAGATTGGTTTTAGTGTTACCAAGGCTACTCTCCTGGCTAAATAGATTGGTTTTAGTGTTACCAGGACTACTCTCCTGTCTCAATAGATTGGTTTTAGTGTTACCAGGGCTACTCTCCTGTCTCAATAGATTGGTTTTAGTGTTACCAAGGCTACTCTCCTGGCTAAATAGATTGGTTTTAGTGTTACCAGGACTACTCTCCTGTCTCAATAGATTGGTTTTAGTGTTACCAGGGCTACTCTCCTGTCTCAATAGATTGGTTTTAGTGTTACCAAGGCTACTCTCCTGGCTAAATAGATTGGTTTTAGTGTTACCAGGACTACTCTCCTGTCTCAATAGATTTGTTTTAGTGTTACCAGGGCTACTCTCCTGTCTCATTAGATTGCGTTTAGTGTTACCAGGACTACTCTCCTGTCTCAATAGATTGGTTTTAGTGTTACCAAGGCTACTCTCCTGTCTCAATAGATTGGTTTTAGTGTTACCAGGGTACTCTCCTGTCTCAATAGATTGGTTTTAGTGTTACCAGGGCTACTCTCCTGTCTCAATAGATTGGTTTTAGTGTTACCAGGGTACTCTCCTGTCTCAATAGATTGGTTTTAGTGTTACCAGGACTACTCTCCTGTCTCAATAGATTGGTTTTAGTGTTACCAGGGTACTCTCCTGTCTCAATAGATTGGTTTTAGTGTTACCAGGGCTACTCTCCTGTCTCAATAGATTGGTTTTAGTGTTACCAGGGCTACTCTCCTGTATCAATAGATTGGTTTTAGTTTACCAGGGCTACTCTCCTGTCTCAATAGATTGGTTTTAGTGTTATCAGGACTACTCTCCTGTCTCAATAGATTGGTTAGATGAATGGATGGATAGATATTTTGTCTTTTATTATTGGGCATATTGGGACCATGATGCCTACCAACAACTGGGTTGAGAGAGGTAATCAACCCAGAGATAACTGCATGTGTCAGGATTGGTTAACAATAGTTGTTCATGATCCTTCCTACTGTACCTACCAGTGCTGCTCCTGGAAACAAACCAATCTGGCCATGCAGGTAGGGATTGAAGAGGGAAGGTAAAGCGGAACTTACAAATTCAGTGCTGAAATGTGTTGTATTGAAAGGTGCAAATAGCAAACTACAACACAAGACATCTATGCTCACATAACACCCTTTTATGGGCAGATGTTGGAGAGAAGTAGTCATTGGAACATCAGAAAGCAAGATTACAAAATATGTGACCTATCTATGACAATGTGAATAGCATTTGAGATTTCGTTAAAGTCTAATGGAGACTCATCATTTAGTTTAATAGAAGCAGCAATAGTGCAGTTAATGAGGCGAGTAGCAAGTGAGAACTAAAATAGACAGGTGATGACTAGACCAAAACAGACGCAAGCGGATGTCATTAAAGATGTTAAACTTTAAAGGATGCTGTGAGTGTTGATGATTATTTCTTTTCTTTTTGTGTCCTCACAATGATTTAACTTTATCATTGTCTGCCTTTAAAAGGAGCCAGCAGTGGGGTGTGATAAGCACTCCAAGGTATGGTGACAGTTTTACAAGGAAGGAACACAACACAATACTGACATTTCAGCCTGTGGCCTTCTTCAGAATACAGGGATAACAACAACAAAATAGTGCTTATCACACCCCACTACTCCTTGCTACTAGCTTTACCACAGCATTGGAATTATTTGTCTGTTCCCTGCCTTTAAAAGGACATGAAGTAGGCATTGATGTGCTGTGATTTACAGCCAGCTTCTGAGACTGGGTGGTTAGATGTAAGATGTTGGCCTCTAGATAAGAAGGTGTTCTGGGTTGAAATCCCACCATAGACAGTGGGAATTTTTCACTTTTAATCTCAAGGGGACTGGTTGGTCTCGAGGCAAGACGCCGGCCTCGAGGCAGAGAGGTTGTGGGTTCAAATCCCAGCTACACCGGTTGGGATTTTTATTTATGATTTCTCTCTGTGGCAACCACCCCTGGTCTCAGCTGCGAGGCCCGGCTTGAAACGCCAGTTACTCATCAATGGAAAAAATATGAGTACCTCCAAAGTCGGAGTTATCTGCCTGTGCGGCGAGGGACCCCTGTGCACACGGCTGCCAAGGAAAAATGGATTAACATGCAAACAAACTTTTAATCTGTGGTTTCTTCATAACTTTACTCTTCCCTGGTCTCAAATGATGTCTAGCCCTCTTGGATAGCTGCAAAAAACAGAGGGTAACATTTGTACTTGCACACATTAAAGAACCTTTGGCAGCTAAAAGTTGAAAAGTGTAGGCCAAAATGGCTACTGCCCAAGCAAAATTATTAAAAATCTACCATGCCAAAGATGGAAGTGCTTTGTCATAAAACTAGAAACACAACACACCCAATAATAAATATAATGAGTGTACACTAAGAGGAAGAAGTACAGCAAGCTGTGATATCTGTCATTCAGTACAAAATGTGTTTTTTTGTAAATGGCGAATCAATTCAGAGGAAGAGGTATGTTTACAGCACTCAGAGAAAATGACAAATAATCAACAACAGGAAAAAAAACAAAGAACAATATATGGACCGAAGCAGGATCGAACCCGTACTCAGTGGCACAGCGCCTTGCCACAAAAAGCCAAACGCTAGGGAAGTTTTTTTTTGTTTTTTTTTGTACAAGTTTGCCATCCCTCTTGATTTCTACTCACTTGGCCAGACTGGCTAGTCATTTTCCGAACCTACAATAGAAAAGTGGTGTATAATCTTGATCAGTTTTGGTTCATTGTATTGACATGCCTGGCTACATTCATTAAGCAATCTGATGGTAGAGTTACAGCATGTCTGCATCGACTTTGTCCGGATCTCTTAGGACACTCTTCTGTATTTGATAATTACAGAAACAGAATACGATGAACAACTGAACGGTGACAATGTTAGAAGACTGATTCCAAACCGTACAGCTCTCCTATAGGTTTCATTTCACAGACCACAATAGTCATAACAATACAAAGATCTGCAAGCATTCAAATGTACTCACTTCATCCTCTATGAAATTCTATGTCTATCCAACTTCTACTCGGTTGTTTATGTCTATCTAAGTCTATCAGAACTCTGAGTTTGTTAACACTGTCCAGGGTGGACCCTTATTTCTAATCTTCCTAAATCTATATAATTGCTTTTCTCTCCAGACTATTGGCTTACATTCTATAATGAAACTATCTATTTAATCTTCTCTGTACCAGATGTCATCCATTCTCTAAGATGTTATCATAGCCTTACCAGAGCAACTCCATATCTAATTTCTAATGTGTCTGTCTCCTTCAAGTTGCCGGCGAGGACTGACTAATTTTTGTCAAAGAAATTGGCTTATCGTATTCAATCATGTGACCACAAACCGAACATGCGAATACACCTTCATATTGACCATTGTTAACAGTTGCTATGAGTCTTACGATGTACTAGGGTACACTCTCCATCCAAGGTTTTATTGTTAACCCTACTTATACCAATTCTAAAACACTCTTTTAACCCATAAAACCCAAATCTGGTACCATCATGTAGTCCTAATGCAAATTGTCAGCTATGATTGCCTGCTCTCAGATTAGGTGAAATTGTTGTATACTGGGCTCTGGTTGATAAGATAAAGTAAATGACTTGTGGCTATCATCGATTGAAAAAATGTTTGGCATAAGTAATGTTCTCATCAGCAGTCAGATAAAAACGATGCAGGAAAACACAAATGAACTATCATCAATAGCCAGCAAAATTGGGCTTGAGTTCAATCATGAAAAGACTAAAGTCATGAAAAGTTTAATTCCAACAAGTGACAAAATATACATGGAAAACAAACCAGTAGAAGAGATCGATCACTTTATCTATCTTGGAAGTCACATTGATCGAGAAGGGGATACGAGCAAAGAAATTAGAATCAGACTGGCTAAAGCAGCAATGTCTTTCAGAAGCCTTGAAAAGTTGTGGAAATCAAAACTCATTAGCACAAACACAAAACTTAGGCTATTCAAATCAAATGTACTATCAACCCTTACGTATGCGTGTGAAAGCTGGAAAACAACAAGAGATATAGAAACAAAGTTGAACGCATTCGAAAATAAATGTCTAAGGAAAATACTTGGTATAGAATGGAACGAATTCAAAACAAACGAGGAAATTAGAGAAATCGCCAATCAACCACTAATATCTTCAGTAATAAAGAAAAGACGATGGTCATACGTTGAACATGTGATGAGAAGAGATAATAATCGAATAGCAAAGCAAGCCCTCATATGGGAAACAACAGGTAAAAGAAAAAGAGGAAGACCCAGGGAGACACTGAGAAGAACATTGATGAGAGAGGCAAGAGCAGCAGGAATCGGCTCCCTCAATGAGATAGAACTGCATGCACAGAACAGAGACAGATGGCGAGATTTGATAAAATATCTTTAAAAAAAAACTGCTAGAACAAAAATTCATATAGGAGAAGGTGTATCTTGGTCTACGCCCTATGGGCCGGTTACGGCTCGAAAGGTCAATAGATAGATAAGTAATGTAAATAATGATTAAAACTATAATTATAATACTATGTAAATTTAGAGTAAAGCACAATGTGAGTTGGAAGTGAGATTGAGAGGACAGATGTGCCTGATCAAAGAGATATTTGGTAAATTCGACATAACTCAAGCTACATAATCAATAAATAAATCAGCTACTTTTTACAATCTACGTAGAAGGGGCAGAGCACCCTTAAGCCTTCTGCAAGTTCTGATCAATTAATAATATTTCTGGAACTCTTTCAATTGTCCATATTTATAAAAAAGAGATTATAAACTTTACTGTGTTGGTTTTGAGCATTCAACTTTGTCCCTCCCACAGATTTTTGGTCTTATTTGTGCCATCTGCTTCTGCCGACACATTGACCAAGAAAAGTACACAAGCAACTAGTTGTAGGGGCAAGCCTCATGTTGCCAGGTGACCCTCCCCAGCATTTGTCAAAAGTGGAAGTAATTATTCATGCTGGTCAATAAACTAATGTCTCAACTTTTTTTTATTTGTTTGTAATAATTTTTATTGTAAATTTCATACTAAGCGTCATTTAAAAAAATTCTTTAAATAATAAATACATACATCAGATCTGAACATGCGTCTACCCTGGATTAATTAAACGACATCATTCATGAACATAGTAAGCGGTTTTTTGTTTGTTTGTTTTTTTTTAACTGGTTAATAGTTTTTCTGTTTGGTCTTTGAACTGATCTGAAATGGCTTCTTCTCTTCAATTTTTGTTTATTAAAAAAAACAGGAAGAAGAGAAGAGATATATGTTCATTAGGATAAATTAAATGTTACTTCATAATTTTATGTACAAAGATTTTGAGAATTGTGCATTTTGAATTATAATATAAAAATGTTTTGCTATATATATATATATATATATATTATTATTAATATATCTAATGTCTAAAAGTGTCAGTAGATTTATTAGTGTTTATTATCTTCATCTTGCCTGACTTGTGTGATATTTAAAAAAATTGTTTATTGTAATTAGTGCAGTGAGTAATAAGTAATGTTATTTATAAGCAACACATACTGGGGGCCTCGGTAGCCTAGTTGAGAAAACCACCCGACTCGACTACCGATGTTCGGACAACCCGTGTTCGATTCCCACTGGGAGCAGTGTGAATTATACTTGTGGTTGGGAAAAAAATAAATACCCCCACGGTTGACTCAGCCGTTGGCAGAAATGGGTACCATGGTATTACCCTGGGAAGGTGAGGAATGTTGCCTCGCATCGTGAGTTTCGATGCTTGAGGCGACACTATACAGAAATCTCCGAACATTTCTGGATAGGCGGCCGAGCACATATGGGTGTAAACTCGCGTGCTAAGACGCCGGTTCAAGTCTCGTGCTTTACCTTTACATACTGGAAAGTCATTTTACAGATTAAAATGTATACATATATATCAATTAAGACACAAAAATGAAGATTTCAAAAATGATTAAATTGAGGAAATGTAAAATGTGATAATTGTTCAGGAGCAAAGAAGTTGTGTTTTGTGATAAAGGCGGGCTGCATACTAGATTCCTGCTATCTAACAAATATTACTGCATTTGATCCTCAATTAAAAATATGACAGTTTTTCCATTTCCATAATAAAATTATCACTCTTCCTAATCTTTGTACAAGACTTAGGTTTTTGTCATTACTTTTATTAGAATTTTGTCCCTTTGTTAATAAAAGTACTGTTTATTTGATGAGTCAACCCTTGTTTAAAATCTCCAGTCTGTGTCCTTAAAATGACATGCTCATTTAGATTCATCATTTAAACTCTGACTCTAAACTTTGACATTGGCAACTTATCACAATTACTAGATTTAGGTCATTGTATGAGGTGTTTTACTTATGTGAGACACACAGTTTGTTGTAAACTATTACATGTTAGATGTACAAAGAAAGCAATCATAGTTGTGGTAGTACATACATTGAGAGGTGTTTAATAACATCACATCATAGTTGTTGTAGTACATACATTGAGAGGTGTTTAATAACATCACATCATAGTTGTGGTAGTACATACATTGAGAGGTGTTTAATAACATCACAACAAATGCTGGGAGTAATCACTTCCTACCTGCAAAAACCTGACAACTAAATGCCTCATATTTGTGAATGTCCAATTAGATGTGCATGGCTGATGTTGTCAATTACAGCAGTGACGTTCACTTTCAGTTGCTACAATTTATGTGATTTCCTGATCATATTCATCTTTCTTTTCAACATGCCCCACAAAATTAAGTCATGGAGGAATAGAAACACCATGTACTTGTCATTAAAGTAATCAGAATACAGCACATCACAGTAAATGTATAAAGTGTGAAGAATTCTATCTATCTATCTATTGACCTTTCGAGCCGGGGCGTAGACCAAGATACACCTTCACCTATATGAATTTTTGTTCTAGCAGTTTTCTTTTAAAGATATTTTATCAAATCTCGCCATCTGTCTCTGTTCTGTGCAAGCAGTTCTATCTCATTGAGGGAGCCGATTCCTGCTGCTCTTGCCTCTCTCATCAATGTTCTTCTCAGTGTCTCCCTGGGTCTTCCTCTTTTTCTTTTACCTGTTGTTTCCCATATGAGGGCTTGCTTTGCTATTCGATTATTATCTCTTCTCATCACATGTCCAACGTATGACCATCGTCTTTTCTTTATTACTGAAGATATTAGTGGTTGATTGGCGATTTCTCTAATTTCCTCGTTTGTTTTGAATTCGTTCCATTCTATACCAAGTATTTTCCTTAGACATTTATTTTCGAATGCGTTCAACTTTGTTTCTATATCTCTTGTTGTTTTCCAGCTTTCACACGCATACGTAAGGGTTGATAGTACATTTGATTTGAATAGCCTAAGTTTTGTGTTTGTGCTAATGAGTTTTGATTTCCACAACTTTTCAAGGCTTCTGAAAGACATTGCTGCTTTAGCCAGTCTGATTCTAATTTCTTTGCTCGTATCCCCTTCTCGATCAATGTGACTTCCAAGATAGATGAAGTGATCGATCTCTTCTACTGGTTTGTTTTCCATGTATATTTTGTCACTTGTTGGAATTAAACTTTTCATGACTTTAGTCTTTTCATGATTGACCTCAAGCCCAATTTTGCTGGCTATTGATGATAGTTCATTTGTGTTTTCCTGCATCGTTTTTATCTGATTGCTGATGAGAACTATGTCATCAGCAAAGTCCAGGTCCTCCAAATGGTCTCCTTGTATCCATTCGATGCCTTTATTACCAGTGCAGCATTTCTTCATTATGAAGTCCATAACAATTCCAAATAACAAGGGCGATAAAATACATCCTTGTTTAACCCCAGTTTCTATTGGGAAACATTCGCTCAGTCCTTCCTCTGTTCGAACTGCACATGTGTAACCATCATACATGTCTTTGATAATATTTATGATTTTTGATGGTAAGCCATATTGCTTCAGAATTTTCCACAAAGAATCTCTATGAATACTATCAAATGCTTTTTTGAAGTCGATGAAGTTAAGTACAAAAGGTTTTTGCTTTTCAATGTGTTCCTCCAATATAAGTCGTAGAGTGAAAATGTGGTCAAGACAGCTTCTCCCTTTTCTAAACCCAGCCTGTTCTTCACGCATTACTGTATCTATTGAATCCTTTATTCTATTTAGGATGATTTTACAGAATAATTTTGAGGCAACTGACAAAAGTGTCACGCCTCTCCAATTGTTACAATCTCTAAGATTGCCCTTTTTTGGGATCTTAACAATGATTCCTTTTTTCCATTTATGAGGCGTCTTCTCTGTTTTCCAAATGATGTTGAACATTTTTTGGAGATGTATTAAATTATGGCTATCAATTGCCTTGAGGATCTCAGCTGTTAACTTATCCTCTCCAGCAGCCTTGTTATTGGTCATTAGCTTTAAGGTGGTTTCTATTTCACTCAAGGTGAAGTCATCTAAATTTACATCTAATTCTGCTGCTGGTGTTTCAGCTTCAAAATCTATTAAACTGTGAGGTAGTGGACGGTTAAGAATTTCTTTGAAGTGTTCCGCCCAACGGGCTTTTATGTCTGCGCTTGTTGTTAGCATTAATCCAGATTTGTCTAGAATTGGTGTTCCACTGGATGTATAGGTGTTTGTCAGCATCTTTTGTACAGTATAAAGAGTTCTGCTGTCTCCTGTAATTGCAGCTGTCTCTGCTTTCTCTGCCAAGTTGTCTATATAAGCTCTTGTATCTCTTCTTGCCGAACTTTTCACTTTGTTGTCTAATTCTTTGTATGTTGCTTTTGTGAAGAATTGCTAATGAAATAATGCATGAGGGCTGTAAGAAAATTGATGTTCCAAAACTAAAATAGTGCTTGCCATACAGTTTGAACTCTTTGTCTAGTACTAGATCTGCTGGTATGAGTGATCATGTTCTCTAGAAATTTCTATCTTAACAGATGTGTATTCTCTTATTGATTCCTTTCAGAGCATTTTTATTATTATTTTTTAACTGTCAATGGGATTCTCAACATTCTTCTTTGAATCCCTCTGTGACCTCAGAAGATCTTATTGTCTGTTGTTTCATAGTCTTGAATTCACTACAGAATGTCTGGACAGGTTCTACAGAACAAAAATTACTCAAGAACATGTACTTTATGTTTGTCTTTCTCCTCAGAGTTTCGCCCAAAGTTAAACATTTGTTTATTTGTTATTATAGATTTCAAGTTCTCTATAAAACTAACAAACCTTTTCTCTTATTTCCTTTGGCACAGATGGGTTTTGTAGTATCGTTTTTGTTCTCTGGAATGCAGCCTTGCCTGAGCTGATCTGAATTTCTGCTGTACATAACCAGATAAAGATATTTATAGGAAATAAATTATTGATCATATCTTGCCTAGTAGCAGCCAAAACAGTGAGACCATGTACTAAACATGAATATAATTTAAAATCATGTGTCATGAGATGCCGTTTAGTGAGCCATAGTTAGTTGTGATGTGTTACTGTATTTACATGCAACAAGTATTTTTTACTAGTATTAGAATTAAATGTAAAACCAAATATCTGAATAAACAGAATGCAATATGGAGCCATAACTGAAATTGAAAGCAATTAAAATATTTGTTGCTTCTACATGTTTTAAAAAATGTCTGCTTTGTTTAGAAGTTTCTTCCATCATATTTACAACATAGTAGTCACAATATGTGTACAAGAACTGATTTGGAGCTTCTAAAATACATATGTACGGCAAATTAGTATACAATGAGTTTGTTTAAGGTTGTGTGCAGGCACAATTTCCAACAAGGGGAGGCAATGATGTACATTTTAGCTCTTTACACCTGGAAGGTAGATTCCAGTAGCACAGTCATTTTCTCAGGTTGTTACAATAAGTTCTGCTTATTAATCTTTATTCCGATGTTGTCTTACAATGCCAGACCTGGACATTAGACTCAAGAATAGAAAGATAAATAATCACCACTGAAGTTAAATTTGTTAGGCGCTTTACAGGAAATAGTCTGGAAAAATAGAATCAGAATTGAATAAAAAAGAAAAGTGCTAGGAACAATTCCCACCATTAAATGGATAAAGAAACAACAGGTAAAATATTTTTGTCACATGATAAGACAAAAAGATAAAAATACAACATAATGAGCCTTAACAAATGCTATGAGAACACCGGACACACAGACCGACCATGAAAAAGATGGATTGATGGAATACTAGGAAACAAAACAGCAGGAGAGGCCAACAGAAGAGCAAAAGATCGCCAACTATATCTATCCTCGATGCTGAAAGACAAATTTTAGGAAGAAAAGCAGAAGATTTATATTAATATAGGGCATGAAAACCTTATGGAGATAAGCATTTATGAACAAACATGTTATTATGAAAAGTCATGGTTTTCATGAGTTAGTTGATGGTCCATCACAGAACATTTAATAGTTGAGTTTTGCTAGTTGATTTATCCTGACGTGCTTGTAATTGACTGTGTCATTTATAAACAGCTACTGGCAGTTTCAATATTAACTCTTCACTCTCCCATCCACAAGGAAAAAACTGTCTTTTAATAGTTCAGACAGAATTTTTGTTTGCCTTTGTGGGAACTACATACTATCACTAAGAAACTTACTCAAATACCCTTCCTACAGCTACCATTGTCATTTGATGATCTTAAAGATTTTCCTCGATGCTGTCCCTCCACTTAATTCTTGATCTACCCTATGTTTTTGCTCTGCAAGTATTTTCATCACATTATTCCGTGAAAAATGTTTCCACTGTTTTTGAAATTAAAACCCAAGTTTTGGTGCTTTTAAAAAAGGAGGGAGAAAAACTAAGCTTTAACAAACCAGGACTACTTTTACTGTCTGTTTTATGCTTAAACTGTAATAAACCAGGACCACATTTACAGGCTGTGTGTGATGCTTAAACTAAAATAAACCATGGCTACATTTACAGGCCGTGTGTGATGCTTAAACTAAAATAAACAATGGGGTGACATTTACAGGCTGTGTGTGATGCTTAAACTAAAATAAACCAGGGCTACATTTACAGGCTGTGTGTGATGCTTAAACAAAAATAAACCAGGGCTACATTTATAGGCTGTGTGTGATGCTTAAACTAAAATAAACCAGGGCTACATTTATAGGCTGTGTGTGATGCTTAAACTAAAATAAACCAGGGCTACATTTATAGGCTGTGTGTGATGCTTGAACTAAAATAAATCGGGGCTACATTTACAGGCTGTGTGTGATGCTTAAACTAAAATAAACCAGGGCTACATTTACAGGCTGTGTGTGATGCTTAAACTAAAATAAACCAGGGCTACATTTACAGGCTGTGTGGTAAAAAAAAGTAAAGTACCCCCCGTCACGCCAAGTGGCGTATAGGGAAATATGGTGTTAGTGACCCTATATTTTACAGACCTTCAGCACATGATTTTTTGGGGTAATGTGGTCGGTATTACGCCCGTGCTGCTTTTACTTTCCCAGAAAAAATCCGGTACCCATTTAAAGGCTGGGTGAACCCGGAGCCGTCGGTTGGGATCGAACCCTACCCCTTGTCCGTAGTAGTCCAGTTCACTAACCACTGAGCTATCGCGGCTCCTACTAATTTTTAGGGAATTAGTAAAACCCAGGTGTCCTCGCCAGGATTACGAACCCCGGCTGTTGCCGTGGTAAGCCAACCGCCTATCGATTGCGCTAACCGGACACCAGGCTGTGTGGTGCTTAAACTAAAATAAACCAGGGCTACATTTACAGGCTGTGTGTGGTGCTTAAACTAAAATAAACCAGGGCTACATTTACAGGCTGTGTGTGGTGCTTAAACTAAAATAAACCATGGCTACATTTACACTCTGTTTACTGCCTTAAACTATAACAAACCAGGACTACACTTATAGGCTCTGTTTTTATAATTCTGAATTTATAATTCATCCTGTCAAAAAGTTATATTTATATATTTCTTTGATATTTTTGTATTTAGAATTCTTGCGGAATATAAAATCGTATAATTGTTGTAATTCCTAATAAAGATTTGAAAACAATAATTGCTGAAGGACGGCTTACTTGAGAAATAACAGAAGTCACAGTTTAGTGCTAAGAAATTTGGTGTTATGATTATAAAGACAAAGACTTTCAACAGTTACATGTCTTCTCACAATGTGCATAATTCATCTTAGATGTAGTTTCACGATGAACTCTTCAACACTCATCAATAACTGTTGGTCT
This sequence comes from Megaustenia siamemsis, assembly GCA_032433765.1. NCBI lineage: Eukaryota > Metazoa > Mollusca > Gastropoda > Stylommatophora > Ariophantidae > Megaustenia > Megaustenia siamemsis. Next base: position 35,314,538 of record JAVIAB010000024.1, read on the forward strand.
GTGGCAAGCCATTTTCATCCATTCGGCTGCTAAGCTCTGTGATTGTATGCATCCCACAGTGGCTTTCCATCATGTGAGATTCACCAGTGTCATGGAGACAAGAGTTCAGTAGTTAGCAATTCTTGTTTAGGTCAGGATCTACAGTGGTGAACATATTTTATGGATATATAAATTGTGGTGTATTTGTTTTGTTTTATTTCACTGCATCTAAATAAATAATTATAAAGTAAGGATGAACTTCATGATTGATGTTTTTTGTTTCATGTTTGTAAGAGTAAACAAGGCAGTCTTTGTGATGGGATGTGATTTATTTGTTTAAAAATTGTGAATGTTTTTAAGTTTATTTTGTTTTTGGTGGCTTTCAACCACATTTGGTAATGTTTTCAATAACTAAATGAGTTTGTTGATTAGAATTATATAATGCTCTATGTATGTTTTTGTGGTTAAATGTCATCATCTGTTAGATATAGATCCTAATTGTTATTGAAAAGAATATTGCATAATGAACATATATATTTTTGCTTATGACTCACATATTTTTCATGGGTAATACGTTTTATTTCCCGCCTTATTTCATATTAGAAAACCATCAATGGTAACCACTATGCATAATTCTAAACAATTTTTTAAAAAACAGATGTTCAGAAAAATCATGGTTTCATCACAAAATCTGTAGAAAAGTTTGTTGCTATACAGAGTTGCTGAAGCTGGCAGGATACACTTTCGATCTGTGCAGCCATATGCAAGACATTTGCCTCTATTCCGCAATTTCATATTATTGATCATTTCTTGTTTTACATTTATACTGTCAGATTACTTTAACTCTTTGCATCCAGTATACATTTACAATATTTGTAATCTTGTTAGGTCAGAGTTATCATCCTTTTATGTGAAAGCTATTACTGTCATTAATTTCATATCCCTGTCTACTTTTAAATATTTTATTTATTAAATTGAAAAAGAGGTGTTGCTAAACAGAAAATAATGTTGGGAAACAAGCTGCGCATAAAATAATACTTATTTATTATGATTCAGTGCTGTTATTGATTTGTTCAAATATGTTATTGTAAAATATAACTGCTATAAGTTTTCCTTTGAAGATAAAAAGTTAACTTTTTGTTAAGATGGAGCCATTTTCTATGTTTATTATAAGTTATTGGGTAATGTTATATTGTAAGTGCATGATTACTTGGTTCGAGATTTTTGGCTTCCCAAACTGCATGTGGAAGGTTTGTGCCAAGAAAAAAAAATGGGTTGTCAGCCGCTCCAAATATTGCTGAACATTGATGCTAGTTTATTGAGGTGGAGGAAAATGGTAGTGCAGACTTACGTTGAAGTCAGAAAGAACATACCTTTTTATCACTTTTGGTTCTCTTTCTACACTTATTCAATGACTATGTCTTCTATATTGTCCACCCTTGAAAGGACATTAATTGGGCGTATGTGCATTGTGTTGTAGTTTACAGCAAGCTGTGATATCTGCGCCTTTCGGTGCACCACATCCAACTTCATTTTGACATTTATGGGTATCAGATTTTTTTTTTTTTTTTTTTTTTTTTTTTTTTGGCTATATTTCCTATACTTTATAAGAGTTGCTATTAATTTCAGCAAATTCTTTGAGGCCACCATGGGTGTATTGAATCTGTATTTAAAACAAGTACCAGCCCCCAAAGGTAAAGAGTTTGGAAATATTCCCATTTTATTGGTTGTAAAATTGTGAGCGAGTTTTGGCTTTAAATGAGTTATCCCAGATCTGAGATTTTTCTTGTACGTTTGTTACCTTACCAGTGTTTTGAAGTTCTATAGATAAATGGATTTGTATCTTTTTAATGTCTATCTACTTTTATTTAAAGTAAAGATCACCTTATTGGTGTGTGGAGGATAAGATATTAGTGTCAATTTATTTATTTTCATAACCAGCTACATTTATGATTGATATAGTCAGTACAAAGCCAGTCCAGCTTAATTTCTTATTGCTAATCTCTGTATTCAATTCAGATGCATTGTCATAAAATTATTCATTAATGTAAAACCAGTATACATATTTTATTTAAATATTTAGGCATCTTCTTTCTTTTGGGCGGGTGTCAAGAAATCTTATGCGGATTTAATATTTTGACTTGTCATTGCATCATCAAATTAAAAACACACTTTATTTCCTTCTCATTTGTTGTTGCAAATTTTTATTTTGGACAATTAACTTGTTTTAATTTAACTGACACCAAGATTGGAATTCTACAATTATTTTCACATAAACCTGAATTTTAATTTTTACCAAATTCACTCCCACCTCCCCTGCTCTAAGTATGTTTGACTGATGACATATTTCAGGAAAGGAAGAACAAAAAAAATATTGCTTTGAGTATGATGAACATGGTGTTAAGTTGCCACACTTTTCTACAATCCGCACACTTCTGGATAATGTGGTAGGTTACATACCTTCCATACATTATTTACACAAATCTGTACACCAGACCAAAAAAGACATACAAATGGGAGAAAATAAACATACATGTCAGTTTTAAGTGTTAATTTATAAACATAATAAATATAATTAATATTAAATATTAGTAATACTAATTAATAGTTTCTGCTAGAAGTTCTGGCTCGGGAATTGGACACAACAATGTCACCAAGATTGTCAGATTTCTTTAAAATTCTGCATTTATGTTATGTTTAACTTTAAATTAGTGCTAAATTCAAAAATCCCTTTTTTTAAAAAAAAAATAAATATTATCCTGTAATTGAAATATTAAACATAAAAAAAAATGCAGAGCCATTGACAGAAGTGTTTGACTAACAATTAATATGATCGGTGCCTTTGCTTTCTTAGCGGAGATGGCTCCCTTCGTTATAAATTATTATTTTGATGTAAATTTATAGGGAGATCACTTTCAAATTTTGTTTTTAAACCAAAAAAATTGTAAAATTGTTGTAGGCAGTTCTGTTTAATTGGATGCTGATTTAAAAAATAAGAAAGTCATTGTTTAAAAATATGCCTAAAGTAAATTCATAAAAAAATATTGAAAAAAAGCACACCTAATGCATTTAATTGCAAATCCAATATTTTGAATTTGAAAACTACAACATGACAGTGATTATGATTACACCAGAAATCAATCAATTGCTTTTATCGACCCCTTGAAAACATAGGGGGAGGTTCTGTATATCCTTTATCTTTGTCTTGATTGTTTAGCCTACTTCTTAGGAAGACACGATCTATTCATTCTGAGACCAAATCTTCTAGGTTATATTAGATCGCAATTGCTGTCCAAACAGGAAAAACTACCTCTTAGGAAGACACGATCTATTCAATCTGAGACCATATCTTCTAGGTTATATTAGATCGCAATTGCTATCCAAACAGGAAAAACTACTTTGGGCTGGAGCCCATGTACGTAGCCAGTGAATTATATTGTGAAGTTATTTTCCTGACCTTTCACCTAAAGTAAGTGTGTGGTTACACTGATTACGTGATGCTACCTGTTAAATGCGTAAAAATTTCTCTAACTTTCTGACTGCAGAAATTTAAAAAAGTTTTGGCTTTTCACTGCTTCCCGGAAGTAGCTGATGTACAGTTTTCAAAAAATTTATGTGTAAATAAATTTGAAGGAGAAAAAAATGTGGAGTTTAACAAAAAATGATCTTTACTCCTATCTAGTTGATGTACAGCTCTCTTTAGCAAAAAAAATAAAAAACAACATAAAATGCATACTGAATATGAGTTACTCATGTAATATGGAAGCAATATGTCAGTGCTGTCCTTTATTCAAGAAAAAAATCTCTGGTACCCAGTTAAGATTAGTTGAACCTAGAAGCTGAAAATTTGGATCAATATCAGATATCTTGTCCACAGCAGACCAGTTTACATTGTTAGTAAAGTACTTCTTTCATTATTTACTTCTATTATTGATTTTTCTTTTCTTTTTTTCAAGCTTTAAGCTTAAGGTTTGCCACTCAAGCAGAGCACATTTCTATAAAGTACTTCATTTTAAAAAATAACTTTGATAAAAAGGTTTATTTATATTTGCAACTGAATAAATATTTTTTACTGTTTACATTTTTATAAAGTTTAAAATGTAGGGTCCACTATTCAAGTGGTGTGTAGCAATGTAGTAGTAGAGGGGGGGAACAAAAAAGTGCCAGTACTGCTATAGTGCATGTTCCAAAAGATTACTTCTTTTTTTTTTAAACATATATTATAATGATGTTTATTAATATTACTGAATAGATCATTTTAAGAAATGATTTATGCTTATATTTTCTTATCAATTTTAACCTGATGGCCCATCAATCAAGTGGAGCATATTTCTTCATTCACTGTCCCAGTTAAGGTTGCTGATCTCTGATTTAAGAACAAATGAAAATTCCTGGACCTGAAACTTCTAGTCTTGGTATCTCAGGGTAGAAAGAGGTGGAGATGTGTACATTTGTTTTTTTTATAATTTGTGCTGATTTTGCAATAATCTGTCTGTACAGTTGTAATCACATCCTTTTTCTCTTCATATATATTTTGTAAAGGGAAGATTTGCTTCATAAATACTGGTACTTTGTTGTGATGACACATTTTCCGAGAAGCCATATTTATAAGACAAAAGCATCATAAGATCAATGCAACATTTAGAAAGAATTGTTTTAGGAGAGATTTCATGGTGCATTATTAACAGTGTATTTGCTTGTTTTGTACAAGGACCTGATTTTTGCATCCCCCAACTGCAGTCTACTATCATTGCAAGGCAGAAAGGAACTTACTTTGCAATAACCTGTAGTAGGATAACAGAGATTAAAGTGGTTATTGTTGCATCAGGTGGGTTTCAAAGATATCTAGTTGTAGAGCATAATTATTACGATGGATTCTCAGACAATGCTTTGATAGTTCAAGAACTGACATTTCATGTATGAGTGAATAATACAAAAGTCATAAATATTAAAATATTTGTATGGATATTCTGTCCATGTTTCATTAGCAAAGAAAATGCTGATACACTGACCTCAGGGTACACCTATGATAAGGATGATAGACATACACAAGTGGGTGATGTCTTGACGGTCATCAATGATTAGGTGTTGGAAACTGATATAGTTCACTGTGAGGATGATAGACATTCACAAATGTGACATCTTGAAGGTCACCAACCATCCAGACTCCAGAGCAGGACTGCAGCACTCAATCAACTAAGAACACAAATATGGCCCACATAGACAACCCTGCATAATAAACGATGGAGAACCGGTGAAGACCTCAAATGTTCAGTCTTGTTTGTGACCCTAAGACAAATAATGAGAAGAATAAAATTGTAACGATTCATTTTATTTGATAAATGGCAAAATTGGGATAAAATTTATACTTCTCACTCATCACTCAGATCATGTTTGTATATTTCTGTATTTTAGTATTTCATTGCATAATTTGGAGAGTAATTTTTCATTTCATTTAGAATGAACAGTTCACTTGCTCGTCTGCTAAATTAAATAAACACATAATTATATTCACAATTAATTTAAAAAAACAAAAAGTAAGAAATGCAATAAAGCATTGGTTCTGTGAACACAGCGGGAATCTATAGAGGCCTGTATTTTTAATAGTAGACGTAACACTAATTCATTCATGATTTCATATAGTTATTGGTTTATTGCTGGTTTTATCAATCTTGATTGCTCACAAACAAAACAGTGCAGTCATTTAGCTACTGATTAAATGCTCACTGACTTGTTCCATGGGAGCTGAGGTGCCATTTGATTTTATCACAGGAATATTATTTTCAAACTTTGCAACTTTATACACTTTATTTTGCAGTCAGCTTTGCACAATTTGTAAAAATGATTTAATAAATTTGGTAAATCCTTCACTTTATTTGAGTTTGATTTAAAAACTTGTGAGTGTTAACAGTATGGCTTTGAGAGATGACAGTTTGTGTGACAGTTGGCTTTTATTATTGTTATATAGTTCAGCGGGGGACTGGTTGGTCTTGAGGCAAGATGCCTGCCCCAAGACAGAGAGGTTATGAGTTCAAATCTCGGCAGAACCAGTTGAGATTTTTATTTAGAATTTCTCTCTGTGGTAACCACCCCAAGCCTCAGTAACAAGGCTTGGCTTGTAACGTCAATTACTCATCGACGGAAAAATATGAGTACCTCCGAAGAGTGAGTTATCTGCCTGTACGGCGAAGGACCCCTGTGCACACGGCATCTAGGGAAAAACAGATTAACGTGCAAAATTCAGTTCCTAGTCTAGGAATTTCTCCAGTGGTAAAAGCTGGCGAACGAAACAAAAAGTATCTATATATATGGTTCAGCCAGATTTGGGAACAAGCAGTGGGCATGTTTTTATTTTGTCCTAATGCACAGATTAAGTTATAGCAGGTTTAATTATAAAAGATTTGGACAAATAATGCCTCGTTTTAATGATAAATGAATGCACTAATACAACAGTATTCAACTTCTTTCATTTGCCCAATGACTGTCATCGACTGCCCTTAAAAGGACATAGAGTGGACATACATGTGATGTGGTTTACAGCAAGCTGTGATATTTGCACCTTTCAGCCCGATATATCCATCTTCAGCTTGACATTTAGATAACCGGAAATGCTTCCCTCTAGATCCCTACTTTTTTGGCCTAACTGCATAGCCTGTTTCAGACCTTTACGTAAATATCTATCTATTGTCCTTTCGAGCCGAAGACGGCACATAGGGCAGAACCACAATCTTAAAAACAGAAACCTTGCGTGCCAAAATGTAAAATAACGCAGAGATTGCTGCTTCCAAAAAAATCTATGGCTCTGTTTCCATAACAATACTTTTTACAATGGCAGCTTGTATTGCTTACGTAAATAGCAGTATTAAAAATGCTATTATTTTACAAATTTCTTATGCAGACGTTGGTTCTCTACAGTGAATGGGCTCAACGGAGCATCAATGATTCGCTGATTATCGCCTCGGAAGTTTCCCTCTATAATAATATTCATTTATTATTATTTGTCTCCAGCCTCAACGGAGCTTGCCTGTTCTGTCAAAGTATTTGGTGATATCAAATATTATGGACGTTTCAAAACATATAATATCAACTATATAATGAAAACTATAATATCAACACAAGGTTCAAGAAATATTTCTAAATATACCATAGTCACTACAATTGCAACACCTTCTGCATTTTACGTTTCAACAACCACAGTGGAGCATAAGTCTTCAACAAACACTTTCCATGTTTCCTGTTTGGTTATCTTCTCTTCGATCGCTCCATACCTTCCCAACCATCGTCATCTCTGCTTAACCTGTCTTCTTCGTGTATGTTTTGAATTTCCTTTTTGTCTCCTCCCTGGGGATAAAAAAAAAAGATTAGTGAAACATAACCGCCATATAATAATAATTATTTATTCCACGAAGAGACGTTCATTAGATGTAACTTGGAGTTAGAGTTGATCACATGATCAAAGTAAGTAAAAGTAGTAAAGTACCCATGTCACGCCAAGTGGCGGCGTATAGGGAATATGATGTTAGTGACCATAAATTTTACAGACCTTCGGCACATGATTTTTGGGGTAATGTGGTCGGTATTACGCCCGTGCCGCTTTACTTTCCCAGAAAAAAATCCGGTACCCATTTAAGGCTGGGTGAACCTGGAAGCCGTCGGCTGGGATCGAACCCTACCCCTTGTCCTTTGCAGTCCAGTTCACTAACCACTGAGCTATCACGGCTCCCACATGATCAAAGTAACATTAGGTTACTCTGAGACATCAGTCTGTGGTGATCTGACAACTTGCGGTCATTGTTTGATTAGAGCAAAGCGTCATTGGCGTAGTGGTTAGCATGTCAGCTTGGCAATAATATACAATAAATGACGGTTCAGTTCCCACCTGTTTACGGTTGCCAGGTAATACTTTTTTTTCCCATATGATTTACGTTTCTTCATGACATTTTATGACTTACGTTTTTCTTATTCACGTAAACCGATTTCTTATTTTTTTTTCTTGTGTCCACACAATTATTGGATACTATTTTTAAATTCCCAGGAAATTGGATACTTTACAGTGTTTTTGTTATCACAGCTAGCACTGTACTATTCGTGTTTAATATAAGAAGAAATTACACGTGATTAATGTGAAATGAGAGTTTGACACAAGTCATTTTTGGGAATCCCCAGGGAAGGAGACAAAGAGGAGAGTCCAAAATATACTTGGACAAGACAAATGGGCGCTGGGATGAAGAGGACGGTTAAGACATGGAACGACATTAAAAGAATGGCAAGAAAATGGACGGCTTGGAAAGTTTTTGTTGAAGACCTATGCTCCACATGAGGTTGAAAGGAAGAAGAAGAAAAATGTAAAATTGGCAATTCTCTATTCTTTGTAGTGCATTTTTACTCTATGGAGTCACAGTGCCATTCTTAATAGGTTTCAACGGGATCTAGTAGGGTGATTCTCAACTAGATATTAATGTGGTAGTGGTGGTGGTAGCAGTAATAAGTAGTAGTGGTGGTGGTAGCAGTAATAGGTAGTAGTGGTGGTGGTAGCAGTAATAAGTAATAGTGGTGGTGGTAGCAGTAATAAGTAGTAGTGGTGGTGGTAGCAGTAATAGGTAGTAGTGGTGGTGGTAGCAGTAATAAGTAGTAGTGGTGGTGGTAGCAGTAATAGGTAGTAGTGGTGGTGGTAGCAGTAATAAGTAATAGTGGTGGTGGTAGCAGTAATAAGTAATAGTGGTGGTGGTAGCAGTAATAAGTAGTAGTGGTGGTGGTAGCAGTAATAAGTAATAGTGGTGGTGGTAGCAGTAATAAGTAGTAGTGGTGGTGGTAGCAGTAATAGGTAGTAGTGGTGGTGGTAGCAGTAATAAGTAATAGTGGTGGTGGTAGCAGTAATAAGTAGTAGTGGTGGTGGTAGCAGTAATAAGTAGTAGCGGTGGTGGTAGCAGTAATAAGTAGTAGTGGTAGTAGCTTACCTATCAAGTGTTGTGCCAGTGCTATAACATAAATTAGCATAAATGGTTTACGAAAAGTCATGACCAACTTCCTGACAAAAACCTGGCAACCCTAGGGCCCAGTTTGTCCAGCAGAAAGAGAATGAGAAGGCGTTAACAGAGAGGAAGACCACTGACGCCTCCCTCCATGAATTGTAGTCCAGTTCATTAACTCTTCCCCTACGGAAGCTTTTTATCGACGCAATGGAAGATATGTCAGAGACAAAAGTGTTCATGGTTTGAAGAATCAATCTACATATGTATATGTTTAGCTAACATATAACATCGTAGTGACAAACGATAATTCTCAAACAGCAGAGATATGATCAAGATACAACAAAGCTTGTCAAATCATTGGGCAGTTATCACCACTATTGTCCAACAAGGAAATAACTCTAGAGGCAAAACAAGCACTATACAATACAATCTTCATCCCAACGTTGTGCTACCAATGCCAGACCTGGACCCTAGACGCAATAACAATAATAAAAATAATCTCAACTGAGATGAAATGTGATAGACGAATGACAGGAAACAGTTTGAGAGATAAGATGAGAAATGAAGAACTGAGAAAAATGCTAGGAATAGCCCCCGCCATAGAATATGTGAGAAAGAGAGTTCATCGGTGCTATATAGAACCAATTCTGACCTATGGAAGCGAATCATGGACAGTAGACAAACAAATGAAAAGACGATTAGAAGCCACAGAGATGGGATTTCTCAGAAGAATGTTGAAAGTTCCCTGGACAGATAAAAAGACCAATGAGGAAGTTCTCAAAGAGGCCAACACAAAAAGGGAGCTCTTAAAAAACATCAGAAAGAAGCAATCAACATTTTTCGGGTACATCATGAGAAGAGGAAAATTGGAATACTTGGTTACAACTGGCAAAATAAAAGGAAAGAGAGATCGCGGAAGACAAAGAGAGAAAATACTGGATAGCTTGGTGTCATGGCATGGAAAACATTCAACAACAGAACTGATACGATGCACTGTGGATAGAAGATTGTGGAGGGACATGATCGCCTACGCCAACCGGCAGGGTACATGATGATGATGATAGAATATATAAGGAAACAACAGATAAAATGGTTTGGCCACGTGACAAGGCAGAAAGATCAAAACATAATACAACGAGCTTTCAGCAAACGTTGCGAGAACACCAGACCCAAGGGTCGACCACGAAAAAGATGGATTGACGGCATATTAGAAGCACTAGGAAACATAACAGTGTAACAGAGTAAGCTAATGAAAGCATGGGAGCAGGTAACTTAGTCGTTACCCATTCTTTCATAGACAATAGCAGTAACATATGGTAGCGACCAGCAGTAGTTAGGACATGAAATTGAAAGTATGGAAAATTCCCGCCAGAATAGCAAGTTAAGGGAATAAAGTTTATAGTAGGGATAGGGACACCAACCGAGGAATTATACTCGGACATAACAAGGACACCCACCAAGCTAAGGTAGGAAGGTAGAATTTTCCAGGTCATAACATGTTAAGGTAGAAGTTCACATAGGGGGTAGTGGATACACAGAAAGTGGGAAGTAGGAAGGTCCAGAATTATACTGGACAAATAGTTTAATGGAAATTTCCACCACGCAGGTGATTTTGAAAATGGGGATAAAATAAGCGCATGACAATAAGTGCATGATTTGACTGCATGACTTTACTGTCCGGTAAACAGCTACCAGGACAGGTCAAGTCATGAAGATGATGGTCATAAACAGTTTGTTTTGACAATTCTGAGTCATAGGGCGGATTTTGGGTCAGAAGGAAGAGAGTTGATGTATCCACGAGTGAACGGAAGGGTTGCAAATTGTCACTTTGCGACGGTTTGATTGGCTGCCAATCAAACAATGTCACACAAAGTGTGAGGTTGGAGTATTTAAACTTCAACACAATAGGTTTAAGACAGTTAGAGATTAGACACAGAGAGAGAAGTCAAGATGTAGACTAAGTGTGCATGTCTATGTTAGACATGTGTCATATCTTTGTGTGTGCATGTCTATGTCAGTCATATCTCATATCTTTATGTGCATGTTTATGTTAGTCATGTGTCATATATCTTGATGTGTGTCAGTGTTAGTCATGCTTCGTATCGATGTGTGCATGTCTGTGCTGGTCACATCTCATATCTTTGTGTGTGCATGTCTGTGTTAGTCACCTCTAGTGACTCGGGCAGATGGTGCTCGTAAACCTAGGAGGGCCGACCATCTAAGGACTGAATCCCCCTACAGAAAAGATCATCTGCTGCCTTGCAGGAAGATTGGGGACAATCAAAGGCTAAGGAATGCAAACCTGAATAAAATGCTGGTTGAAATCGGATGCACTGGGCCACTGGCGCAGAACACAGTGCAACGTTTTAACGGGTGTTCAATCAGAGTGGATCTGGCAGACTCTAATTGTGATGTTCTGCCTGTGGGGGCGATCAACACACTTAACCTGACAGCTGACTTCATGTGAGAGTCTGGAATCCTACTCTGATTGAGTCCTAATCGCAGACACACAGAGAGAGAGAGAGAGAGAGAGAGAGAGAGAGAGAGAGAGAGAGAGAGAGAGACTAAGTAAACTTAGTCCGGCTACGGCCGAACTGCCAAAGGCAGTTAGATAGAAGTTGGAGAGAACTTTTAGATTAGACAATCATTATTAGAACAATTAGAACGAGAGTCAGAAACAGGAAGAGCTAGAAGTTTATAGGGATGGAAGTCAGATGTAATATGCTATGATTAGAAAGTTGAGCTAGTTAGTTAGGAAGTTTAGAATCTTCAAGTTGTAGTTTTCAGTCAGTTGAGAAGTTATTAAGTATGTTGATAGAGAGTAGTGAGTATAGCAATGAACATATGAATTAGTTGTAAAGTGTTTGAGAGTTTTCAAGTTGTGTTTCACATTCCTCATGATCGTAGGTTGAATAATGTTGTATGTAAGATATGCACTTGTGGACTGATCATATCCACCGATTATTTGTCACAGAGACGTCCAAAATTAATTAACATTAATTTAAGAAAAGTGCATCAACCACTAGTACGAATCTTTGTGCCTGGAGATATAATAAACTTGATTATGATTTATGTATTCAGAAAAAAGAGTCTGTCGTGATTAAACGTTTGTGATCAGTGTAATGCGATGTGCTGTCCATGAACAATAATAAGAAAGATAGTAAATAACATCACCCTACTATAACAAATAGCAACAGAGGCGAAAAAAAGAGCAAAAGACCGCAAATTATATCTCCCCTCGACGTTGAAAGGCAGATGAGGAAGGAAAGAAGAAGAGGAAGATATAACATATGATATATGAATTTTTAGATAATTGAACAAGGTATTAGATTTCAACAAATCATCATCATGTGCCATACCGGTTGGCGTAGGTGATCATGTCCCTCCACAATCTTCAATCTACAGTGCATCGTATCAATTCTGTTGTTGACTGTTTTCCATGACATGACACCAAGCTATCTAGTATTTTCTCTCTTTGCCGCGATCTCTCTTTCCTTTTATTTTGCCGGTTGTAACCAAGTATTCCAACTTTCCTCTTCTCATGATGTGCCCGAACTTACATTTATGCATATTTGTATTCAACAAATACCAAGATGATAAAAAACATGTACAAACAATACGGTTTGATGACGGTTTACAGTAATCAAATTGAGAGTTACGCACTGTTCGGCGAAACGTACGGAAAGGGTTAAAGTTTAATATTTCACTTTCCCGTGTGACTATCCAGGCCCTGACAACGCAGATGGAGAAAAGAATATACCCACTGTCATTTGCCAAACATGTAAGTGACGACTAAAGAGGTTTTAATGGAGAAAGTCTTCGCCTGTGCTACAGCGTTCGTGCATCTGACCTGAAGTCATCATCAGTGCTTTTGCTAATGTATAGCGGACGTGATGAGGAGGGTATTGGAGCATTCTACGTTGCGCAATGAAGATGAGCTTTCGACTAAACTTCACTTTCCTGTCAAATGTTACTTGACATTCTTCACTTTCATTGTCACGAGTACACATGCACGAAAGACATCGCCAATGTGTCGAGGAGTATGGGTTTGATCCTGCTTCGGGCAGTCAATTGTTCTTTGTTGTTGTTTTTGTCAGTTGTTGATTATTTGTGTATGTTTTTTCCGAGTGTTGTAAACAAAGCTATTTCCCTGAATTCGTTGATCTGCCGCCTCGGAAAGTTTCTCTTCATAATATTCATTTTTTAACAAATGTATCTTTTACCTTTATTAACAGCCTTGATAGCAAACTCTCTTTTTTTTTTTTTTGCCCGGAAAGCGAACATTTTTGTCCTACTCTTCTCGATTTGTAATTACTAATTGTTCTTTAACGCGCGCGTGTGCACACGGGGCCTCCTGATTTTGACCGTTTTCAGAGAAAGCTAAACATCTGATCTAACCACTCAGAGACCAGGGAAAGGTGAAGCCACAAAGAAACCTCGGAATCCATTTTGAAAACTCGCCACCTGCGGTGGGATTTGAACCTGAGATCTTCCTGTCCAAAGGCTGACGTCTTACCGCTAGACCACCCAGCCGCTGTCTGACGTCATACATGACTCACAGTGTTCGTCGCCACAAATCTATATTCTGTTCAAATATTTCAATCTCTATACGAGAGTCGATGCTTGCTATATTTATCACCCTTATCAGTCTTTTTTTTTTTTTGTTTTTTAGGTTGGCCTCTTTTCAATAATTTTTCCCAGGCGCTTTCCATTGGAGTGTTCGTTTGCAGTTCTCTCGTTTTTTTTTTCTTCACATACAGGACATACATACGCCCACCTTCTCTTCCATGATTATTAATGATGCTGTTGGTCGTGTGGAAGTCTTCTTCTTTCCTTCCTCATTTGCCTTTCAGCGTCGATGGGAGATATAATTTGCGATCTTTTTTCTCTTCTGTTCGCCTCTGCTGCTATTATGTTTCCTAATGCCTCTAATATTCCGTTAATCCATCTTTTTGGTGGTCGACCCTTGAGTCAATGTTTATTAGAGCTCGTTGTGTTGTGTTTTGATCATTCTGCCTTGTCACGTGGCGAAACCATTTTATCTGTTGTTTCTTTATATATTATATGGCGTGGGTTATTCCTGATCTTGTCTCTCAGGCTGTTTCCTGTCATTCGACTAGCACACTTCATCTCAGTAGATGTTATTTTTCTTATTGTTATTTCATCTAGGGTCCAGGACTGGCATTGGTAGTACAACATTGGGATGAAGATTGCATGTATGGAAGTGTGCCTGGGATTATCAGTAAATACGATATCGTAAGGTGAATGCATGATAACATGAATGAGTGGCTTAGTTGTAGTTTTGTCATCCTTCTTCCCGTTTTTCTCAGATCCCCCGTTTGAACATAAAATTAACTAAATATGGCTCCAATCTAGGAGCCGTGATAGCTCAGTGGCCAGTGGTTAGTGAACTGGACTACAAAGGACAAGGGTAGGGTTCGATCCCAATCGACGGCTTCCGAGTTCATCCAGCCTTAAATGGGTACCTGATTTTTTTCTGGGAAAGTAAAGCGGCACGGGCGTAATACCGACCACATTACCCCGAAAATCATGTGCTGAAGGTCTGTAAAATTTATGATCACTAACACCATATTCCCTATACGTCACTTGGCGTGACGGGGCTCTTTACTTACTTATGGCTTCAATCTGGACAAGCTCACGTGACATATTTCTACTTAACCACTTCCTTGTCATTATTGGAAGAAAAATGTGTATCTTCTGTTTCATCATTTGACTGGCCGGCGTATATTTAGATCCAGGTAGTTTGCATACTGTTTGTATGAAGGATAGGTTTAAGTAGGTGGCTTTATTCTTCGTTAAAAATTTGTGTCCGACAAGCATTTGTGAGTCATGATTAGTGTCTCGCCATCTTGTCCTGCCTTGTCGATATTTTATCCTACCTTCTCGCCATCTTGTCCTGCCTTGTCGATATTTTATCCTACCTTCTCGCCATCTTGTCCTGCCTTGTCGATATTTTATCCTACCTTCTCGCCATCTTGTCCTACCTTCTCGCCATCTTGTCCTGCCTTGTCGATATTTTATCCTACTTTCACTATATATTGTTCTACCTTACCAATATTTTATCCTACTTTCTCTATATCTTGTTCTACCTTACTGATATCTTGTCCTACCTTCTTGATATCTAGTCCTGGCTTCTCGCCATCTTGTCCAATCTTATCGATACGTTATATATCGATATTATCTATATCTGATTATTTATCGATATCGAACGCGGCACCGACTAAGCCACATAAGCCACATAAGCCACATAAGCTTCATAAAGAGGCTGATCACACCTCAATAACGGCCAGCAAGTGCCTTCTTATCTAAAGCTACAGCACGTGTGTGTTGGTGATGTACAAACTCCGTACTGTTCACTTCTTGCTGTTGATTTACGTCACTTTGGTATGTAATAAGGCTCTTGTAGGTTTATTAACGTAAAAAGAGACGCAGCGATAAGGCTCAATCACTGTAAACATATTGTTTCGTACTGATACAGCACTACAGAGACAGCGATTGAATTATCTACATCTTGTTCTTTCCAGCGCTATTAAACATCGCATAGAGCTCTTAATGTTTTTTGCTACCAGCTCTATTCTGAGCGAGTTATCCGATCTTATCAAATGAGTCTATGCCTACTAACTTTGCTTCCTTCTCGTATCAATACTAATTTCAGTGTCTCTCGCTAAGTCTTCCTCTTTTTCTGTATCTTGATGTTTCCAGTGTAGGAGCCTGTTTTTAAATTCGTTTGTTGTTTCTTCTCAACGCATGTCCGACACATGTCTTCTCTTTCTAATTTCAGATGAGATGGTTGGCTGCTTGGCCATTTCTCTTATCTCTATATTAGTTTTGCATTCCATTGTACACAGAATAGCCCTCTTAGGTTTTAAATATACATGTACTACTGTTTAACTGAGATGTACTTTATTTGTCTTCTGTATCTCGGTAGTTTTCTATGGCAGGCAGAAACATGAGGCAGATGGAAACATGAGGCGAACAAAAACATGAAGCAGACGGAAATACGAGACACGAAACATCAGGCAGACGGAAACAGAAAGCTAACAGAAACAACAGGCACACGGAAACAGAAAGCTAACAGAAACATCAGGCACACGGAAACAGAAAGCTAACAGAAACATCAGGCACACGGAAACAGAAAGCTAACAGAAACATCAGGCACACCGAAACAGAAAGCTAACAGAAACATCAGGCACACGGAAAAATGAGACAGATGGCAAGATACGATAGACAGAAACATAGTGCAAATTATTAATCTTCATTGGAACCTAAATCTATCTATCTATTGACCTTTCGAGCCGTAGCCGGCCCATAGGGCGTAGACCAAGACACTCCTTCTCTTATCTGAATTTTTGTTCAAGCAGTTTTCAATTCTTTTAAAGATATTTTATCAAATCTCGCCAGTTGTCTCTGTTCTGTGCAAGCAGCTCTATCTCATTGAATGAGCCAAATCCCGCTGCTCTTGCCTCTCTCATCAATGTTCTTCTCAGTGTCTCTCTGGGTCTTCCTCTTTTTCTCTTACCTGTTGTTTCCCATATGAGGGCTTGCTTTGTTATTCGGTTATTATCTCTTCTCATCACATGTCCAACAAATGACCATCGTCTTTTCTTTATTACTGAAGATATTAGTGGTTGATTGGCGATTTCTCTAATTGCCTCGTTTGTTTTGAATTCGTTCCACGCTATACCAAGTATTTTACTTAGACATTTATTTTCGAATGCGTTCAACTTTGTTTCTATATCTCTTGTTGTTTTCCAGCTTTCACACGCATACGTAAGGGTTGATAGTACATTTGATTTGAATAGTCTAAGTTTTGTGTTTGTACTGATGAGTTTTGATTTCCACAACTTTTCAAGGCCTCTGAAAGACATTGCTGCTTTAGCTATTCTGATTCTAATTTCTTTGCTCGTATCCCCTTCTCGATCAATGTGACTTCCAAGATATGTAAAGTAATCGATTTCTTCCACTGGTTTGTTTTCCATGTATATTTTGTCGTCTGTTGGAATTAAACATTTCATGACTTTAGTCTTTTCATGATTGATCTCAAGCCCAATTTTGCTGGCTATTGATGATAGTTCATTGTGTTTTCCTGCATCGTTTTTATCTGACTGCTGATGAGAACTATGTCATCAGCAAAGTCGAGGTCCTCCAAATGGTCTCCTTGTATCCATTCGATGCCTTTATTACCAGTGCAGCATTTCTTCATTATGAAGTCCATAACAATTCCAAATAACAAGGGCGATAACAAGAAACCTAAATGCGTGAGGTCAATTTTTGACCAGGCTATTTCATTTTTCCACTGCCCTCACCACATCTTAAACATTTCATGTTGTTTTGTTATTAGTCTCTGCTGGACCTATGTTCACGTGATGAATGTCAATTAACAGCTTCTTTGCTACATGTGAATATCTGTTGATTTAGATGGTCTTCTGTCACGCATGTTGACGTGACACCAGGAAGTGATTATCTGTCAACGACATGCTGTTGAAACGGGAAGTGATTATTAATCCCCGATTTGATATTAAAACAGAAAGTATGATTATCTATCCACGACATAATGTTGAACTAGGAAGTGATTATCGATCCATGACATGATGTTGAACTAGGAAGTGATTATCTATCCACGACATAATGTTTGAACTAAGAAGTGATTATCTATCCACGATATAATGTTTGAACTAAGAAGTGATTATCTATCCACGATATAATGTTTGAACTAAGAAGTGATTATCTATCCACGATATAATGTTTGAACTAAGAAGTGATTATCTATCCACGACATAATGTTTGAACTAAGAAGTGATTATCTATCCACGACATAATGTTGAACTAGGAAGTGATTATCTATTCACGACATAATGTTGAACTAGGAAGTGATTATCGATCCATGACATGATGTTGAACTAGGAAGTGATTATTTTGAACAAGGAAGTGATTATCTATCCACGACATAATGTTGAACTAGGAAGTGATTATCTATCCACGACATAATGTTGAACTAAGAAGTGATTATCTATCCACGACATAATGTTGAACTAGGAAGTGATTATCTATCCATGACATGATGTTGAACTAAGAAGTGATTATCTATCCACAACATAATGTTGAACTAAGAAGTGATTATCTATCCACGACATAATGTTGAACTAGGAAGTGATTATCTATCCTTGACATAATGTTGAACCGAGAAGTGATTATCTATCCACGACATAATGTTGAACTAAGAAGTGATTATCTATCCACGACATAATGTTGAACTAAGAAGTGATTATCTATACATAACATAATGTTGAACTAAGAAGTGATTATCTATCCAGGACATAATGTTGAACTAGGAAATGATTATCTATCCACGACATAATGTTGAACTAGGAAATGATTATATATCCACGACATAATGTTGAACTAGGAAATGATTATATATCCACGACATAATGTTGAACTAGGAAATGATTATCTATCCACGACATAATGTTGAACTAGGAAATGATTATCTATCCACGACATAATGTTGAACTAGGAAATGATTATATATCCACGAAATCAAATCAGGTTTACTGTATCGCTCCATCAATGGATATAATTTATCACTCTAATTTCTTAAGCACCACCTGCTCTTATGGGAGCCGCGATAGCTCAGTGGTTAGTGAACTGGGCTACAAAGGACAAGGGGTAGGGTTCGATCCCAACCGACGGCTTCCGGGTTCACCCAACCTTAAATGGGTACCGGATTTTTTTTGGGGAAAGTAAAGCAGCACGGGCGTAATACCGACTACATTACCCCAAAAATCATGTGCTGAAGGTCTGTAAAATATAGGGTCCACTAACACCATATTTCCCTATACGCCACTTGGCGTGACTGGGGTACTTTACACTTATTTTTTTTACCTACTTTTTAGTCATTTGAAACTTTCTTCAAGTTTTGTTCTGGTGACCAGAGCCGCATGAGATTACCTACCGCTCCATACATCAAAGGAAAATAACCAGCCTTGTGTTTCAAATATCACTTATCATATTTTATATTGGATACCACATTTTTTTTTATCAAACATTTTACTATCTGATATATTATAACATATTCGATACCATACTTTGTACGAGACATCCGATTTCAAGATAGATAACGAATTTACAATCAGATATATCTATAATCTGACATCATATTTTATTTTTATCATTGTATATATATTTAACTTGTTCCTCAGTTGTCACCTGACCAGAGCGGGCAAAGTTCATTTGTGGTAGTCACTTTGTTAGATTTTATCTTTGCTATTCAGGAAGCTAACGTCAGCCACTCAGGAATTTGGAAACATTTCATAATGAGATCTTTAGACGAAAGCAAATAACACTTGAATTCCTCAAGCATTATAGAAAACTTGCTCATTTTATATAGACGGACGGAGCTTTGATTGGAATTAAGTCCCCTGTCAGTAAATAGAATATTTCTGGTATCCGAGCAATCAGAAAACGCGGGACACCTGGTATGTACGAGGAGGTATTTGCTACTAAAGTGGTAAATGTTTGGGAGACTAGCCAGGAAGTGACACAGTTTTAAAGCTTAACATTTTCTATGAAATAGAAAATTCTAGAAGAAAGAAATCTCGTTTAAAAGAGAAAAATGAAATTTAGAATGAAAGATTTTAATAAAACGCACAAAAACGGGGGAAAATATTTGCTTGTATTATTTGTGTGTGTGTTTTTTTTTTTTTTTTTTTGGGGGGGGGATGTACGGTAGGAGTATGTCAGAAATAGTGTCTTATAGCAAGATGCAATCACATCCTCAGGGATTACCTTGGAACCTATTTGGTTACCCCATTCCCACCCAGTCCACGCATGGCTCCTCGTTTCTGCTTGTGTACGGCAGCGCCATCCATCGGGAAACGATTTTGGATGGCCGGCTACGCTAAACAACGTAGGACAAACTAAAGAAGGAAGTCCCACTTCTAGAGCACACACAGCTGCTGGCAGTAAGGGTGGAAGTCCCACTTCTAGAGCACACACAGCTGCTGGCAGTAAGGGTGGAAGTCCCACTTCTAGAGCACACACAGCTGCTGGCAGTAAGGGTGGAAGTCCCACTTTTAGAGCACACACAGCTGCTGGCAGTAAGGGTGGAAGTTCCACTCAGTCGACAACGGTATCAAAGGCAGGAGCAGGCACTGCCTGGCATCGTGCTCAGGGCACAACCGTGACCTAAGGTGTTAAGTGACCAGAAGCAGTCAGAAAGCAACGCCAAACTACTGATTACATATTGCCTAGAAATCATGGCGAAATAGATTCATACGAAACTAAATGGTACAGAAAAACATCTTGCACAATGAAAAAGAGCAATGAAGGCGGATTAACAGACTTCAGATTTAAAAGAGCTGGCTTATTAACTCCACTCTACAGAGGAAATTAAAGTACTAAGGCCACGTCAAAAGACACAGAGGGCTGGAAAGAACAATAATGGAAGGCATGGTTCCCGTGCGACGTATCAGGGGCAGACCAAGAAGAAGGTGGTTTCAAGACATCAAGTACATCTTGAGTATGACAACATAAGAAGCGGGAAGCCTGGCTAGAGACACATTTTATTTAGACGGGCTGTGGTGAATGAGAGGTAAAGGCATCAAGATGCACCAAGATGCGTAGAGATGCGAAGCTGCTGTAAAGCTGAAGATAATAGCAATACTAAAAAAGAAGAAAAAAGATTTTTTATCCTGTACCCACCTCCCCATATTTTTAGAACCCTTCCTTTCCGTCTTCTCACTTGACAGCCTAGCCTGGTCAGTGAGATTTATAGTTGGTCATCCTGCCGTATCAATTTAGTTCATTTAAAGACTGACCACGCTCAGGAACACAGGGAATGACCTCTTTTTTTATTCTCCTCTCTTGAGTATCTAGCATATTATCGCCATGTAGTTAGATTTGTTAATATATCCTTATATATATTTTTTTGTGTTTGTTGTTCGTCCAGATAAAGGCCTACTTGGCCGAAAGGTCGACTTTTGTTTCGTCCATTACCACGTAAAGCTGTCACCATACCACTTTTTTCTTCTTGTTTTTTAGTATTGCTGTGGAGAATGCAACGTTCTGCAAAGGACATGCTATCTGATGGTGATGATTATTTTGAACCGTCTTCAATCGAACGTTTCCTCCCTTCGGTCGCCATTTGTCTCTTGTCTTGATGGTTTACACTGTCATAGGTCCTCCTGTTTATCTCTTGGTGTTAATTCACTTTAGTCTTTTCTGCCACTGTCTCGTTTATAATATCTATCAATATATCTATCTGTTTGTCTGTTTATCTGTTTGTCTGTATGTCTGTTTGTCTGTTTATCTGTCTGTCTGTCTGTCTGTCTGTCTTTCGACTGAACTATTGTCTATATCAGCAATGACGTTTCCTGTATAAATTGTACTGTCTTTTGTAATTCTTACAGTGGCCCATATAGTTTTGTCTGTAGTGTTGTATCTATGGGCCAATGGATTTTCCTCAGTCTACTATATTCTGTGCAGTCTTGAAGTATGTGTTCAGCAGTCTGGGGTGCCTGTCCACATGTACAAGTAGTTGATGTGCCGATCTTGAAATTTGTATACTTGTGATTGTGGTGTTGATTTTTCTGATGCGTATAATGATAACTTGTTCATATCTATTCATATTATGAAATGTATCCTGATTTGGGGCTTGTGGTCCTCTGATTGATTTGATTATCTGTTTCTTATGATGGTATGTAACCGGTGTATCTAGTTGTGTGCCTGTTGCACCTCCCTTTGCCAACTGATCCGCTTTCTCGTTTC
The DNA here is from genome assembly GCA_032433765.1 of Megaustenia siamemsis. NCBI lineage: Eukaryota > Metazoa > Mollusca > Gastropoda > Stylommatophora > Ariophantidae > Megaustenia > Megaustenia siamemsis. The sequence goes on from JAVIAB010000024.1 coordinate 35,336,278, forward strand.
CTGGTATTCCACAGTGATATGGGATTCACTGCATGGCAAACCTGTAGTGATTGCAGAGTTCAGTCAATAAGGTCTGCAGATGTGGTAATTTTCTGGATTGTAATGCCTGGAGTACTGATCTTGCATTAGTCAAAAACACTACAGACAGTAGCCAAGATTAGTATTAGGCAGTTTTTCTATTGCCAACTTTATTGCTTGGATTTCTGCATCGTAATTGTGACAATATTTCCCTTTTGCAATTTTTTTAAAATATCCCTATTGTTATAAATACTTGGTATAGCGTGGAACGAATTCAAAACAAACGAGAAAATGAGAGAAATAGCCAATCAAGCACTAATATCTTCAGTAATAAAGAAAAGACGATACTACAAAGGACAAGGGAAAGGGTTCGATCCCAACCGACGGCTTCCGGGTTCACCCAGCCTTAAATGGGTTTTTTTCTGGGAAAGTGAAGCAGCACGGGCGTAATACCGACCACATTACCCCAAAAATAGTGTGCTGAAGGTCTGTAAAATATAGGGTCACTAACACCATATTTCCCTATACGCCACTTGGCGTGACGGGGGTACTTTACTTACTTTTTAAAGCAAGACCTCATGTGGGAAACAACAGGTAAGAGGAAAAGAGGAAGACACAGAGAGACACTGAGAAGAACATTGATGAGAGAGGCAAGAGCAGCAGGAATTGACTCCCTCGATGAGATAGAGCTGCTTGCACAGAACAGAGACAAATAGCGAGATTTGATAAAACTTTCTTTAAAAGAATTGAAAACTGCTAGAACAAAAATTCAGATAAGAGAAGGAGTGTCTTGGTCTACGCCCTATGGGCCTGCTACGGCTCGAAAGGTCAATAGATAGAGATAGATTGTTATTTGGGTACTCTATGTATGCACCTGCTCCCCCATTCTTTACTGCATTCTGTCCCAATCCATCTGTGTACACACGAATCCACAGGTCTTGTTGGTATTCTTCATCCAAGAAACTGAGAGTTGTGTTACGCTGTGGACTAATCTGTTCCTATTTGTCAAGCATTCATTTCACTTCTATCAGTATTTGTATTGATAATTCTGATTCCTCTGCCCAGGGAGTCTGTTCTGGTAGGGCAGTAGGGGGTTAACAACTCTTGGCATCCCTGGTGTTTGTCTACAAATTCGCTTGATTTGGTGGATAAAGCTGCTTTTCTTAAGGGGTTAAGGCAAAGAAATGCAAATGAATGTATAGAAATGCGAAGCTGCAGTAAAGCTGAATGTGAAGAAAAATTTAAAAAATAGAAAAAAATGGTATGTTAGAAGCTTTACGTGATTAGTGGACGACACAGATTAAACGACGTTTCGGCCCAATAGGCCTTTAGCAGAAACAAAAAAAAAAAAACACACACATGGATATGTGAGTAAAACTAATAACGAAACATAAAAAAAAAATAATCGAAATATGTTAAAGAAAATAAAAAAATGTCTTCCCTGTATGTCAGGCCGAGGTCAAAATGAAAAGGAAATGGTAACCTGAATGAGACTGTCGTGAATGTGCAGAAATGTGCGCAGATGCACACATAACCAGAGGAGTTCACACAGGGGTCAGTGTGCAAACACAAAGGAGAAAGAATAGAACAGTAGACTAACAGGTGCTCAAAAGGCGGTAAGAGTGAGATGTCTGAGAGTGGGGTACAATAAAAACAAATGAGGGGTAAGGAGCACAGAAAAAAGATATAGAGGAGAACACCGAAGTGTCTCATTGGGGACTAGAGGTGGAGAACTATAAACAGCATAGCATAGTAGATAGACCAAAGAACCCAAATATGGGCAGTAGAGAAGGCTATGCAAAAGGGAAGGAGCAACCAAAAGGAAACTATGTGTATGAGTGTGATACATTCATGCCTCGTGGGGTCAGCGAACCATACTGGACTATGAGGCGATTTTCCAAAGTATAGTGGCTGCGGTCGCCAGAGTGACAAAGGACAATCCCAGTGACACGTATGTCGTCTTTGCCCTTGTGATCAGGGGAGTTGAAGTGGGAAGACACTGGAGTACCAGTATTCTGTTGGACATTACGTAGATGTTTTTTTTTTCTTCTCCCAGACTCACCAATATAGGTCATGTGGCATCGTTGGCATATGATGGCATAAATGATGTTGCGGAACATACATGTGAAGCCATGCTTGATCTCGAACCGTCCATTTGGGAATAATACCGAGTCAGTAGTGAGCACATAGGCACAGGTGATACAGTTACGACCACAAGGGGCCGTACCGAAGTGTTGAGGGTGGGAGCGAGGGAGATGGCTCCTAACCAAAATATCTCTCAAATTCCTGTCGCGCTTGAAAGCAATCATCGGTGGATCACTAAAAAGTAGACGTGTAGTGGGATCAGAAAGGAGAATGGAACGGTAGCGGTTGAGTATCTTTACAGCAGCTAAGTTGTGAGGATGATATGTGAGGGTGAGTATAGTTCTCTCAGAGGGGGGTGCGGTTGGAAGGAGTGAGTGCCTCGGGACGGGAGATAAGGAGGACCCGCTTGAGGGCAGACTGGAGGATCGAGTCTGGATAAAGCCGATGGCTGAAGAAACCAAACATGAGGTGAGCCTGTCGGAGGAAATCTTGGTCATCCTTGCAGATGCGACGGAGACGCAATAACTGGGAGAACGGAATAGAATCCCGAATTGCTTCTCTTAAGCCGTCCCAATGCAAGATGTTTGAATCGGTCCTTCATTGGATGTCTCGGCATGCATGACAATTTGTTTGCCTGTATCAGCACCTTTGTGTCCCTCCGTTCTCTCAGTGCTGGTATCCTCCACAATTTCTCCATCTCCAATATTGGTGTTGATTTCATTGCTCATGTGATGACCCTAAGTGCCTGGTTTTGTACTGTTTCCAGTTCTTGCAGTGAGGTGTTTGATGCTGAGCACCATGCAGATGATCCATATTCTAAATGTGGGCGTATACTCTCTTGGTAAACTTTACTGAGTATTTTCCCACTCGCACCCGACGTGGTTCCACACAGCTTTCTTAGAATAACCACCTTCTTCATTGTTTTTTGGGTTGCTTTATTTATCTGCTGTTTCCAAGATAATTTGTTGTCAAATGTAACCCCGAGATACGTAGCTTATATGTCTTCTTTCACTGGCGCATCTGTAAATGGTTCCTGCTTTTTGTTTTGTGGAGAGAGTGACAAGTGTAATACTGCATTTGTCTGTATTGATGCTGATACACCATCTACATCATCTCTTTTTAGACGGGCTGTGGTGAATGCAACGTTCTGCGAAGGACATGTCACCTGATAGTGATGATTGTTTCATATCGTCTTCGCATCGAAAGTTTGCTCCCTTCGATCGCCATTTGTCGCTTGTCTTGATGGTTTACACTGTCATAGGTCCTCCTGTTCATTTCTTGGTGTTAATCCACTTTAGTCTTTTCTGCCTCAATTATCTTGTATTTTCCCATCCAAAATGGTTGTCAGTGGTTAATGTTTAAGTAGTCAACTCTTCGGAAATAAAGTAAACAAATTAGAAAAAAAAGTGTGATTTCTTGACGTTTCAGTTTTCATGACTAATCCGCGATGTCAGTGTTAAATTTTCTCAAAAGTCTGACGTAAGCACAGTCGTCACGGCACTGGATGATATGCCGAACGTGAATTTGTACACCAGTCTATGCAGTAATCTTGTCTTACACAGTGCGCATAGTTTGAAAGAAGAATCTAGCTAGCTGTAAGACAAACATTCAGACATCCGGTATCACTGAGGACAGATTGACATCAAAACATCACCTGTTTGCACAGTCTCCTTACGCATTGCTTAGCTAAACGCGAATTAAGTCGGACAGATGTCTTTCATGACGATTTGATGTAACATCGGTCGTGTTTAAATTAACAGGGATTATTGAACGTACGTGATTATTGGATCCGATGCATGTTATATTAAAGACGCCCTGTTATAGTTTTGTTAAGGTAAAAGTACTAGACCGGCGTTCCTTAACATTTGTAGCCACAATGAAGAATTGACATTTTTGCTTCCATCTCGGAAATTCAAATGTGTGTTTATGTGTGTCCGCGCGCGTGTTGGTGAGCCTGAGCGTGCGTGTGTCTATGTACATATTAGGGGTACATTGATGATGTGTTTGGAAGAGTTGTTTTCTCTTTCCAGACAGACTCAAGAAGTTGTTTGTATTTCCGTGTCTTTAATGAAATAAGAGCTCTGACCTGTACTGATTTATAGAAGAATAGGTAGAATTGGATGGAAAGAAAAGAAAACAAACGATGAAGTTTTAAAACAACTAAAAATGAAAAGAAAACTGCTAAACACAATTAGAACAAGACAAATGAAATTTTGGGGCATGTTAAAAGACACAACAGCATAATAAAAGTAATATTGGAAAGGAAAAATACAAGGTAAAAGAGGCAGGGGCAAACCAAGACTAACACGGACGAGTAACATCAAAAGATGGACAAGTCAGCCTATGACAATCTGCACTATCAAAGCAGGAGGCAGAGTGGAATACCGCTCCATGGTAGCCAACCTTCGATGCGGAGACGGCACTCATTGATGATGATGACCTGTACACCATTTATTTTCCAGACTGCATCGCTACTCCCATCCCCACAGCCTGAAAATTCCTTTACCTGGAAGATCCCAAAATGAGACTTATGCCAGAATAATATTTTGTTCTTGTTTTCGATTATCAGCTAATATCTTATATCATTATCAGCTAATATCTTATATCATTATCAGCTAATATCTTATATCATTATCAGCTAATATCTTATATCATTATCAGCTAATATCTTATATCATTATCAGCTAATATCTTATATCATTTTTCCTTCTTCCGTGAAGTCTGTGTGGATGTGCTATTTTCTCTGTTTACAGCAAGTCGCCACATTTGAGCTATTCGGCTCGATACATCCGCGTCTTGGGCGTGGATTATTTTACTTAACAATTGTGTTCCCTGGTGATACTGTTCAATTGTTAATTGCCAAGGATTCTTTAACGTGCGTAAAGTGTATACGGGATTTTCTGTTTCCACCCTAGTGAGTTAGACATCGGATATTACTACACAGAGACCCAAGAGAGAGAGAGAGAGAAGCGTAAAGGGGGGGGGGGGGGGTAAAGCCACGAGGGAACAACAGATTCGACGATACAAATTGAGGCAGCTCCTGTTATGGGATTCGAACACAGGGTCCTCCTGTCCATAGGCTGACATCTTATCTCTAGACTATCCAGTCCCCGATATATATTTATAATATATATGCTCCCCACCCAGCACCAGAGCTGGAAGTTGTCAGTGACTCACAACTGATGGTTTGCGCCAGGATCGGTGAACCAGAACCATCCAGACCCTGCTACACCTCTCCGCGGTGCCTCCAGAAACAGACTAACCTGTCTAGTCTGGCCAAGCGAGCAGGGATCGAAGTGGGAAGACGAACCCGGTACACAAAAAAGCGTCGGCTGAAATCGGATGTGTTGGGCCGAAAGGCGCAGATATCACAGTGTTACACTGCAAACTTCAACACAACGTAACTACGTCCACTTAACGTCCTTTTAAGGGCGGATGACGAGGAGGAAGTCTACGGTTCGTATCCGTTAGAATACCTCAAATCATCGGGCGAACGCATCATCATCATCATCATCATCATATATATGCTTACTTTACATGCACATTCTGTTGTAACGTAGAAATTATGTTATTGATGGGAAGTGAAAGGCATATGGGAGTGGAATGAGGGGAGAGAGATAGAAAGATAAGAAATGAACAGTAAATGATATAATTTAAATGGTGAGGTTACTGGTTTAATGAAAATATTGTGATTTTTTTCTGTAGATGACGGGATTATGGTAATTAAGGAAATAATCTGATGTCTATCTTTTCTGGGGAGCCGCGATAGCTCAGTGGTTAGTGAACTGGACTACCACGGACAAGGGGTAGGGTTCGATCCCAACCGACGGCTTCCGGGTTCACCCAGCCTTAAATGGGTACCGGATTTTTTTCTGGGAAAGTAAATCAGCACGGGCGTAATACTGAACACATTACCCCAAAAATCATGTGCTGAAGGTCTGTAAAATATAGGGTCACTAACACCATATTTCCTTATACGTCACTTGGCGTGACGGGGGTACTTTACTTTTTTTTTTTACTATCTTTTCTGGAGAGTTCGAGCTTCTTTTTCTACAATTCTCTACTAAATCGACTTGAAGATGCCATTGTGTGACTAAGTTGTTACAACTGGCCCCATTGTGTGACTAAGTTGTTACAACTGGCCCCATTGTGTGACTAAGCTGTTACAACTGGTTCCAATGTGACTAAGCTGTTACAACTGGTCCCATTGTGTGACTAAGTTGTTACAACTGGCCCCATTGTGTGACTAAGTTGTTACAACTGGTCCCATTGTGTGACTAAGTTGTTACAACTGGCCCCATTGTGTGACTAAGTTGTTACAACTGGCCCCATTGTGTGACTAAGTTGTTACAACTGGTCCCATTGTGTGACTAAGTTTTTACAACTGGTCCCATTGTGTGACTAAGTTGTTGCAACTAGCCCCATTGTGTGACTAAGTTGTTACAACTGGTCCCATTGTGTGACTAAGTTGTTACAACTGGCCCCATTGTGTGACTAAGTTGTTACAACTGGTCCCATTGTGTGACTAAGTTGTTACAACTGGTCCCATTGTGTGACTAAGTTGTTACAACTGGTCCCATTGTGTGACTAAGTTGTTACAACTGGTCCCATTGTGTGACTAAGTTGTTGGTACAACTGGCCCCATTGTGTAACTAAGTTGTTACAACTGGTCCCATTGTGTGATTAAGCTGTTACAACTGGTCCCATTGTGTGACTAAGTTGTTACAACTGGCCCCATTGTGTGACTAAGTTGTTACAACTGGTGCCATTGTGTAACTTAGAACAACTGATGCCATTTAGTAACTAAGTCGTGACAACATTCACCACAGTCCGTCTGAAAGAATAATTGTCTCTAGGCAGATCTCCCATCGAAAGTTGCATTCACCGCATCCCGTCTGAAAGAATGACTGTCTCTAGCCCGATCTCCCATAGAACGTTGCATTCAACCAAATCCTCTGTCTGAGAGAATGTCTGTCTCTATCCAGATTTTTTTACCACTCATTCCAAAATTAAAGACAAAGCAATATCATCCAACATAATCGTCGAAAGTAGAAAAGACTGCGGTCGCCCAGGTGGCTCATTATCTAAGGCGCTGATCTTTCTGTTTGATGACACTGGAGAACAAATGGTTATTTTTTAAATGTTAACTTAACTTTACTGTGTCAGAAAAATAATGTGCCCCGTTCTTTATTTTTCCCCCCAAATGACCAGTGTGTGCAGAAGCTTGTAAGAAGCACCGATTGTCTTCTTCTTCTACCTTTTTAGCTCCCTGTGGAGCATAGGTCTTTAACAAACACTTTCCAAGTCGTTCTGTTTTTTGCCATTCTTTTAAGATAATTCCATGTCTTCCCAATCATCTTCATCTCTGCTTCTATCTGTCTTCTCCAAGAATTCCTTGGTCTTCCTCTTTGTCTTTTCCCCTGGGGATTCCAAAAAGGGCTTGTTGTGTAATACTCTCAGTTGGCTTCCGTAGTGTGTGTCCTATCCAGCGCCATCGTCTTCGCAGTATCTCTTTATCCACTGGTGTTTGACTGGTACATTTCCATAATTCTATGTTAGTGATTTTGTCCTGCCATTCCCATCCTTTTATCCTGCGTAAGCATCCATTAATGAAAGTCTGTATCTTCGTGATTGTCAATTTTGTTGTTCTCCATGTTTCACAGTCATATAATAGGACCGCCTTAACATTTGAGTTGAAAATTTTTATTTTTGAATTTAACCTAATTTCTTTGGATTTCCATGTTTCCCAGTGCAATGAAAGCTTCTCTTGCTTTTGATATCCTTATTTTGGTATCATTTTCTGTTCCTCCCTCTTTATCTAAGCACCGATTGTAGCTGAATCATAAAAGTGTAAGTTGAAATACCAGCCGTACACACAGATTTGGATGGAACTGAGACCTCGGAAGAACGAAGTATTTGCTGCCGTTACCAGCGACATGAAGGGTCGAGTTACGGGAGGAAATGGACTTTCCACTAGATATCTGCAGTGTCACAAATTACGCCCAAATTGAAACTATGATATATTACTTTTACCTTTGCTATAAAAAGGATATGCATATAACATCAAGTTGGCAGACAATAATTGATTGAAAAAGGTACATTCTTTTTCGGACAAACTGTGCGTGCGTGTGCCCTTTGGCGATAAGGCAATTGAAATAAACGAAAAATGGAAGCAGACTGCTGAAATTATGTTATCAAAATGATTTGTTTATCGCCAACACATTCTTCAAACAATAAGAATCAACGGTCTACATCAACGACAGCTGCACAGTCAGAACAACAGCAGGCTACATAGACCACTTGAAGTTATATCAGGTGTAAGACAGGGGTGCGTACCTCTAATGTTTACCACTACTACTGTTTATTACATACATGGACTATATGCAACTTAGCCAATCCTTCATAGACAAGAGATCAACACGTTTCTATTTGCAGATGATCAGGCACTAATACATGGACAAATAGAATACCTACAAGAACACTTCCGGCTTGTTGCAGGATCTACCGTGCATATCATGAGCTGTGTGTTTCATCCGTTTTGATCATATTTCCATATTCCAATTGTTTACGATGAATGATGATATCGTATGGCAGGGAACAGTTGGCTGTGTTCACTTTCTGTGCGGTTTTGCCTTGTCTTTTGACGTGTGCTGAGACTGCTATGATGGGGATTGCAGCTACCTTTCTTTGTTTGGGAGATGAGATAGTAATTCGGATGATTCCACTGGCACGGACGGTTGAGCAATTATGGATTTTAATTCGTTTGCAGTGATACTGGGGCCTTCCATAACCAAAGAACACTTAAATAGACTCAACAGCATAGGCACAAAATACAACATGAAAATCAACATCAATAAAACAGAAATATTGAATATCGTAAAAAGAGAAACAGAATATCAACATAACTATAGGCGGCAGACAACTAAAACAAGTAGAGGAATTTAAATATATAGGAAGTCTAGTGACAAACGACAATTCACAAACAGCAGAAATAGACTCAAGATGCTATAAAGCTTGTCAAACCATTAGACAGCTATAAAAAAGTTTCAAAACATATGCCCAACTTCAAAACGCTATTACTCTCTAACCGTTTGTTAAATACTTTTGAAATTTTCCAAATGTTATTAGAATGCAAAAGACCCTTTAAATGTATATTTAACAAATATCTTGCAGCTGCAGTTTTCTTAAAGCGGCGATATTTCTTTGATGTTTGTCAAAATTGTAAATTGTGAAGCCCTAAAGAATAGAAATTACCGTAGTTGCTGGTCTACGATTAATTTTCACTAGGTAAAGGCGTGGCCGTAATGGGGAAATAACTGGATAAAACAAAACACCAGGAGAATTATTGTCTGCTCAGTTCGAGGACGGACGATAATAATATCAAGGTATACCTGTATGTCCAATTTTCATAGTTGTGTGGTCCTGAAAAGGACCGTTTGTTGAAATAATTTAAGGTAATATAGGGGCCAACATTGTGGGGGCTATATACTTTCATTCTGAATCAGACGAGTCTAACAGATTAATAACTGTTTGGGGTTGAACATTCCACAAACCATCATTTTTCCAATATTCCTCTTCCTGTTTTAAGACGTGGTCTTCACATTTAGCTCAATAATCTTTGTCTATATTTAATAAAGCGAGATTAGCAAGAGTCTTTACATCGCATATTTTGAATGTTGTATTTTCATCTGCCACTTGTCCTTTTAATTTTGCCCAGATTAGTTCTATTGGATTTAAATGAGCATGGTAAGGTGGCAGCCTCAAACTTATATGACAGTGCTCTTGGATAATCTTATCTATTTGAAAAATCTTTGTCCTCTGTTTTTGCTTTACTAGAGATAGTAATTCAGGTTTTAAGTACATGTTATTAAATTGTATGTGCTCCTTTGTGAGCCATATCTTAATAGCATCTTTTGTACTGGATGACGTCGGCACTTTATCTTCAAGTGCAACAATGTTGTGGTACGCTGCATTGTCCATTATTAGGCAAGATGGTCGATCTAGTGCTGGGAGAACATAATTTTCAATCCAATGTCTAAATATGTGACCATTCATCTCAGAGTGATAATCCCGATTGTCTATGGATTTTGAAAGAAAAATGAGCTCTGCATTCTGTATTAGTCCATGTTGTCGACTACCTGCATGAGCAATTATCAAGCGCTGTCCTTTGCTGCTAGGTATTAATCTCTTAATCTTTCCATCTGATGACTGCCATTCCCTTTGGTTAGTGTGGTGAGCATTGATCCATGTTTCATCCAAGTACACAATATCATAACCTTGCTTGCGCACCTCTTTTACTTCACGTAAGTACTTGCTTCTCATGACTACTATATGTGGCTTCTCACAGATGATGTTTCGTCCATTGGAATACTTTCTGAATGTAAAGCCTGCAGCTCTCACATTCCTCCATAATGTAGACTTTGATATTTCAATACTGTTGTTCTTTTTCAGCGATACTTTTAATTTTCTTATTGTAACAGTTTCATTCATACCCAACATTTTGCGAATTTCACTTCTAATAAGTTCACTGTCGAAATTATCCAACATTTTTGCTCTTCCTTGTGATTTTGTATATTTTGAACATTGACGGTCACGTGCTTAAATCCAGCGATTAAATGACCGTTTAGATAAATCCAAAATGTGTCTTGTCCTATTCTCAGGGTTTTCTAAAGAATGAAATAATCTTCCTCGTTTAGCCTCTTTGCAAAAATAGTCATACATTTTTATTGCGATGTTTTGTAAACTGCAGAATTTCATTTTAAGACTCATGATAAATGTTATTGTTCCACGTTACGCCGCTGAATTAACGGAAATGGAACACACAATGCCTCGTGTTTACTACAAGTGTCTAATTGTGTCAGAAAGCCCACGCGGAAAGCGTGAAAAATCGTAAATTTGAGCGTGTATAGATTTGTAATCGCTATTTTTAACTTAAATACTGTAAACACTAAGTTTTGACTACATCAATGGGTCGTTATAAATTTATATAAATCAAATAAGCAATAATAATAAACAAATGTTTGTTTTTAATGAAATTAATTCCCTGTTGGGTTCTAATCATTATAACTATACATGCAAATTTTGAAAAAAATACAAAAAGCGGTTTAAAAGATATTGATTTTTAAAGTTGGGCACGACTTATGAAACAAGCTATATCACCACTATTGTCCAACAAGGGAAATAACTCTGGAGGCTAAACGGTCACCCTGAAATACAATCGTTTGTTACCAATGCCAGTCCTGACCCTAGATGAAAAAAACATAAGAAAAATAACCTCTACTGAGATGAAATGTCTTAGACGAATGACAGGAAACAGCCTGAGGGATTATATCAGAAATGAAAAACTGAGAACAAAGCTAGGAATAGCCCCCGCCATAGAATATTTAAAGAAAAACAACGAATAACAATTTCTTGCCAAGTGACAAGGCAGAAAGATCAAAACACAACGAGCCTCCAATAGACTTCGCGGGAACACCAGATCCGTGTGTAGACCACGAACAAGTTGAATTAAAAATTTTTTTTCGTTCGTCAGCTTTGACCTCTGACGAAGTCCCTAGAGACTAGGAGCTGAATTTTGCGTGATAATCCATTTTTCACTGGCAGTCGTGCGCACAGGGGTCCCTCGCCGCACAGGCAGATAACTTCACTTCGGAGGTGCTCATATTTTTTCCGTCGATGAGTAATTGACGTTTCAAGCATGGCCTCGCTGCTGAGACCAGGTGGTTGCCGGAGAGAGAAATTATAAATAAAAATCCCAACCAGTGTAGCCGAGATTTGAATCCGCAACCTCTCTGTCTCGAGGCCGGCGTCTTGCCTCGAGACCAACCAGTCCTCTTGAAAATTTTTTTTTTTTTTTTAACAAGACAAATGAAATTTTTGGGGCATGTTAAAAGACACAACAGCCTAATAAAAGTAATATTTGAAGGGAAAATACAAGGTAAAAGAGGCAGTGGCGGACCATGACTAATATAAACGAGTAACATAAAAAAATGATCAGGTCAACCTATGACAATATGCACCATCAAAGCAAGAATCAGAGTGGAATGGCGCTCCATGCTAGACAACCTTTGATGCGGAGACGGCACTCAGTGATGATGATGATGAATAATAGTAGTATTAGTGGTGGTGGTAATAGTAATAGTAAAAATAGTAGTAGTAGAAAAAGTAGCAGTAGTATTAGTAATAATAGTAATAGTAAAAGTAGTAGTAATAGCAATCTTCTTTTTTCTTCTTCTTTCCTTCCTCATTTGCCTTTCAGCGTCGAGGGGAGATATAATTTGCGGTCTTTTGTTCTTCTGTTCGCCTCTACTGCAGTTATGTTTCCTAGTGCTTCTAATATTCCATCGACCCATCTTTTTCGTGGTCGACCCTTGGGTCTGGTGTTGTCACAACGTTTGTTGAAGGCTCGTTGTGTTGTGTTTTGTTCTTTCTGCCTTGTCACGTGGCCAAACCATTTTATCTGTTGTTTCCTTATATATTCTATGGTGGGGTCTATTCCTAGCTTTTTTCTCAGTTCTTCATTTCTGATCTTATCTCTCGTACTGTTTCCTGTCATTCGTCTAACACGTTTCATCTAAGTAGAGGTTATTTTTCTTATTGTTCTTGCTTCTAGGGTCCAGGTCTGGCATTGGTAGCACAACGTTGGGATGAAGATTGTATTGTATAGTGCTCGTTTTGTCTCTAGAGTTATTTCCTTGTTGGACAATAGTGGTGAAAACTGTTCAATGATTTGACAAGCTTTGTTGCATCTTGATTCTGTCTCTGCTATTTGACGATATATATATATTTTTGGCGACATTCATGACTTCTGTTTTGTTGATATTAATAGCAATAGAAAGAGTAATAATTGTAGTAGTAGTAGTAATGGTAGTTGTTATAATAGTAGTAGTCCTAGTAGTAGTGCTAGTAGTAGTGGTAGTAGTCCTAGTAGTAGTAGTAGTCATAGTAGTAGTAGTAGTAGTCCTAGTAGTAGTAGTAGTAGTCCGGAAAGTAGTAGTAGTCCTAGTAGTAGTAGTAGTCCTAGTAGTAGTAGTAGTCCTGAAAGTAGTAGTAGTCCTAGTAGTAGTCCTCAAAGTAGTAGTAGTCCTAGTAGTAGTAGTAGTCCTGGAAGTAGTAGTAGTCATAGTAGTAGTAGTAGTCCTGGAAGTAGTAGTAGTCCTAGTAGTAGTCCTAGTAGTAGTCCTAGTAGTAGTCCTAGTAGTAGTCCTAGTAGTAGTAGTAGACCTGGAAGTAGTAGTAGTAGTAGTCCTAGTAGTAGTAGTCCTGGAAGTAGTAGTAGTCCTAGTAGTAGTAGTAGTAGTCCTAGTAGTACTAGTAGTCCTAGTAGTTGTTATAATAGTAGTAGTCCTAGTAGTAGTGCTAGTAGTAGTGGTAGTAGTCCTAGTAGTAGTAGTAGTCATAGTAGTAGTAGTAGTAGTCCTAGTAGTAGTAGTAGTAGTCCGGAAAGTAGTAGTAGTCCTAGTAGTAGTAGTAGTCCTAGTAGTAGTAGTAGTTCTGAAAGTAGTAGTAGTCCTAGTAGTAGTCATGAAAGTAGTAGTAGTCCTAGTAGTAGTAGTAGTCCTGGAAGTAGTAGTAGTCATAGTAGTAGTAGTAGTCCTGGAAGTAGTAGTAGTCCTAGTAGTAGTCCTAGTAGTAGTCCTAGTAGTAGTCCTAGTAGTAGTAGTAGACCTGGAAGTAGTAGTAGTAGTAGTCCTAGTAGTAGTAGTCCTGGAAGTAGTAGTAGTCCTAGTAGTAGTAGTAGTAGTCCTAGTAGTACTAGTAGTCCTAGTAGTAGTAGTTGTCCTGGAAGTAGTAGTAGTCCTAGTAGTAGTAGTAGTCCTAGTAGTAGTAGTAGTCCTAGTAGTAGTAGTCCTGGAAGTAGTAGTAATCATAGTAGTAGTAGTAGTAGTCCTAGTAGTAGTAGTAGTCCTAGTAGTAGTAGTAGTCCTAGTAGTAGTAGTAGTAGTCCTGGAAGTAGTAGTAGTAGTAGTAGTAGTCCTAGTAGTAGTAGTCCTAGTAGTAGTAGTAGTCCTGGAAGTAGTAGTAGTCCTAGTAGTAGTAGTCCTAGTAGTAGTAGTAGTAGTAGTCCTAGTAGTAGTAGTAGACCTGGAAGTAGTAGTAGTAGTAGTCCTAGTAGTAGTAGTCCTGGAAGTAGTAGTAGTCCTAGTAGTAGTAGTAGTAGTCCTAGTAGTAGTAGTAGTCCTAGTAATAGTAGTAGTCCTAGTAGTAGTAGTAGTCCTAGTAATAGTAGTAGTCCTAGTAATAGTAGTAGTCCTAGTAGTAGTAGTAGTCCTAGTAGTAGTAGTAGTCCTAGTAGTAGTAGTAGTCCTAGTAATAGTAGTAGTCCTAGTAGTAGTAGTAGTCCTAGTAATAGTAGTAGGCCTAGTAGTAGTAGTAGTCCTGGAAGTAGTAGTAGTCCTAGTAGTCGTAGTAGTCCTAGTAGTAGTAGTCCTGGAAGTAGTAGTAGTCCTAGTAGTAGTCCTAGTAGTAGTCCTGGAAGTAGTAGTAGTCCTAGTAATAGTAGTAGTCCTAGTAGTAGTAGTCCTGGAAGTAGTAGTAGTCCTAGTAGTAGTAGTAGTGCTAGTAGTAGTAGTCCTGGAAGGAGTAGTAGTCCAAGTAGTAGTAGTCCTAGTAGTAGTAGTAGTAGTGCTAGTAGTAGTAGTCCTGGAAGTACTAGTAGTTCTAGTAGAAGTAATAGTCCTAGTAATAGTAGTAGTCCTGGAAGTAATGGTAATCCTAGTAGTAGTAGTAGCCCTAGTAGTAGTAGTCTTAGTAGTAGTAGTAGTCCTAGTAGTAGTTGTAGTCCTGTACGTAGAGTAGTCCTAGTAGTAGTAGTAGTAGTAGTAGTAGTAGTAGTAGTAGTAGTAGTAGTAGAAGTAGTAGTAGTCCTAATTTTTTTTTCTTTAAGTGAGGAAAGAAAAAAAAAGTAACTAGAGTAAAGAATACATAATTAACAGAATAGCAGTAAATGAAGAATTAAAGAATACATAATTAACAGAATAGCAGTAAATGAAGAAAAAAAAGTAAAAGTAAGAGAGAAATAAGAACATAAATAGATGTTAAAGAGAGGAACAAAATAAGAAGAACGCGTTAATTTTTGTTCAGTCCATGTTTCCCACGGAATCCTTATTGAATTTATTTGAACGTCGCCTCATGTTTCAGTACAATGAAACTCCATTTGAGAAACATTGTACATACAAGTTTACCTATTTTTAGCGGCGTTTATACAAACAATGCTTGAATCCCACGGGGAAAACCGTACGCGCTCACGTAACGGTGATGCTATAATTGTGCTAGCTCAAACTCACTGCAAATCCCTTGTACCAGAGTTAATTTATATTTCCCAGCATGCAATATTGGTTGCTTAATGTTATCTTTCTTAAACCACAGACAAACAAAATAATCCCAGCAAAGTTAAATATGCGCGTTTGTTAATTCAGCTTATCGTCTGTGAAAGAGACAACTGCAGAAATCATTTGCGAGAGACTTTCTGACTCGACTAACATTGCGATGGTCAACAAAGAATGTGTCAGACAAATTTACCACAAAAACCAAACCAAAAATGTACAACAAAGAACGTGCAATACAGGTGTGCCACAAAGTACGTGTTATATAAAAATGTGATACAAAGAACAAAAAACGTGTCATTAAACGTTCTGCACAGAACGTGTCTTATAAATTTACTACAAAGAACGTTTCATGAAAATATTACCACAAAGATTATGCCATATAAATATACCACAAAGATTGTGCCATATAAATATACCACAAAGATTATGCCATATAAATATACCACAAAGATTGTGCCATATAAATATACCACAAAGATTGTGCCATATAAATATACCACAAAGATTATGCCATATAAATATACCACAAAGATTATGCCATATAAATATACCACAAAGATTGTGTCATATAAATGTACCTCAAATCTTGTTTCATATAAATGTGCCACAACGACTGTGTCATATAAATGTGCAACAACGATTGTATCATATAAATGTGCCACAATGATTGTGTCATATAAATGTACATCAAAGATTGTGTCATGTAAATGTGCCACAAAGATTGTGTCATATAAATGTGCCACAATGATTGCCATATAAATGTGCAAAACGATTGTGTCATATAAATGTGCAACAACGATTGTATCATATAAATGTGCCACAATGATTGTGTCATATAAATGTACCTCAAAGATTGTGTCATGTAAATGTGCCACAAAGATTGTGTCATATAAATGTGCTACAACGATTGTGTCATATACATGTGCCACAAAGATCGTGTCATATAAATGTGTCACAACGATTGTGTCATATAAATGTGCCACAACAATTGTGTCATATAAATGTACCTCAAATATTGTTTCATGTAAATGTGCCACAATGATTGTGTCATATAAATGTGCAACAACGATTGTGTCATATAAATGTGCCACAATGATTGTGTCATATAAATGTGCCACAATGATTGTCATGTAAATGTGCCACAAAGATTGGGTCATATAAATGTGCAACAACGATTGTCTCATATAAATGTGCCACAACGATTGTGTCATATAAATGTGCAACAACGATTGTGTCATGTAAATGGACCACAGAGCTTGCGTCATATAAATGTGCCACAACGATTGTGTCATATACATGTGCCACACCATTTGTGTCATATAAATGTGCCACAACGATTGTGTCATATGAATGTCTCACATAGTTTGTGTCATATAAATGTACCTCCCAGATTGTGCCATAAAGATGTGCCACATAGATTGTGCCATATAAATGTGCCACAAAGATTCTTCTGATGTTAGTGTCGAAAACTGCGGACATCGCAGTTTGCGTTCACTCAAAGTAAGAGAAGTAATCATTAAACGGATGCGAAGAGTAAAAAACATGTGGTGGTGCCTATAATATTCAGGTATTGTGGTAATATGTGGTGTCCAGAAAACATTGTGGAATTTACATGCTCCGATCTTGTCAGTTTGTAGGTGTATATTGTCACATGGTTTGTCTTTACTGGAATAATTATCTCTGACAATATCACATTTAGGTTAAACATAATTTCTCCATCAGGAAAACATACAGAGCTAGGGTAAATGACGCCTTCAATAATAGAATTCTAGAAACACCTCGTCTTACCTATGATCGTAATGACGTTTACCACAGGTGTGCAGCGATGACGACACTACGTATATCGAAGATATAAATTGCTGTGAGAATAAAGACGTCTTCTTTTACTTTCTAAAAACATAAACATTCAATAAAGAGAAAGTTATTCCATGACGTAATTGCCCTCGTTGAACGTCATAGAGAGAAGTTATGGTGCTTTTATCATGTCATGTGACATTGAGACTGACTGTTTGATCAGGTATACTCGACCTGACGTAGGGCAGTGTTCCCTAGCGTTTGGCTTTTCGTGGCAAGGCGCTGTGCCACTGAGTACGGGTTCGATCTTGCTTCGGTCCATATATTGTTCTTTGTTTTTATTTATGTTGTTGGTTATTTGTCATTTTTTTCTGAGTGCTGTAAACATACATCTGCGTGAAAGACACTTTCACGGTAGCTAATTTTTTAGTTAGCTGTGGCAGTGTTCCCTAGCGTTTGGCTTTTCGAGGCAATGCGCTGTGCCACTGAGTACAGGTTCGATCCTGCTTCGGTCGAACATATATTGTTCTTTGTTTTTTTTTTCTGTTGTTGATTATTTGTCATTTTTTCCGAGTGATGTAAACATACCTCTTCCTCTGAATTGAATCGCTGATAGAGAGAGAGAGACCTGTGCTAGACGAATTACGGATGGTTTTATTGAATATGGTATTATTATGAAGTTGTCTCTATAATATAGTGTCGCAATGGCCTGCTAGAAAGAGAACCCGTGACCAACAATGGCTACCTGGAGATCAAGCAATAAATGAGCATATCTTGTTTTCTATAAAACTGTTTTATCTATGAGAAGATAGTTATAGTACACAATGAATGACAGACCAACGGAGGGACATGACTAGAAATGTATACATTGTATATTTAGCAGAAGAGATATACAGAAATTAAGTTTAAAATAAGTAGTCTCTCTCTCTCTCTCTCTCTCTCTCTCTCTCTCTCTATCTATCTATCTATCTATCTATCTATCTATCTATCTATCTATCTATCTATCTATCTATCTATCTATCTATCTATCTATCTATCTATCTATCTATCTATCTTTCTCTCTCTTTCTGCGAATCTCTTATCTGACAAACATGCACGGTTCTTTATTTTTCTCCACTCATCCTCTTTTACCTTTCAGCGTTGAGAGGAGATATAGTGTGCGGAATTTTCCTCTTCTATTTTGCTATTCATTCCCACGGTCTTTTATTTATAATTCCTTTCACTGTGAGTTTATTTGTTCTTTGTTAATCATTTATAATTGTGTTTGAATAACCCCTTAAGTGTGAGTTTATAAACATGTGCAGTTTCGTTTACTCAAGGTTGGTGTTGTCCATGTTTTTAATTTTTACAACAAAATCGGTTTGACGTTTGTATTAAATATTATAAGTTGAAGCTAAAAGCATCTCAGACTAAATGATGAAGATGAGTGTAGTCCTCTAAATAACATGAACATTTTTGTTCGAATTGCTGTAGTGTTGAACAGTTTTGGATGTAAAATAATAAACTCTGACCTGGGCACCTAGTCACGACTTCACTGGGCATGCAGCCTTTTGTTCCTTCCCTAAGAAAAACCACTGAACAATAGTTCTTTTTATCACTAGGTAGATGATGGTGATTATAATGGTGGTGATTATGATGGTGGTTATTATGATGTGATTATGGTAATGATTGCGATTATAGTGTTTATAATGACATGATGACTATAATTGTAGTAATCATGTTGAGTGTGACGGTGGAGTTAATGATGATGAAGATTACTATGGTGATTAAGATGGTGATGATTATGGTAATGATAGTGGTGATTGTGAGATAATGGTGATTATAATGATTCTGGTGATTATGTTGATGGCGATTATAATGATTCTGGTGATTATGATGATTATGGTGATTATGGTAATTCTGTGATTCTGGTGTTTATGAAGATTATGGTGATTCTGGTGATTATGATGATTATGGTGATTATGATGATTATGATGATTATGATGATTATGGTGATTATGATGATTATGATGATTATGGTGATTATGATGATTATGGTGATTATTGTGAATCTGGTGATTATGGTGATTATGGTGATTAGGATGATTATGGTGATTCTGGTGATTATGATGATTATGATGATTATGATGATTATGGTGATTATGATGATTATGATGATTATGGTGATTATGATGATTATGGTGATTATGGTGATTATGGTGATTCTGGTGATTATGATTATGGTGATTCTGTTGATTTTGATGATTATGATGATTATGATGATTATGGCGATTCTGGTGCTTATGGTGATTATGAAGATTCTGGTGATTATGATGATTCTGGTGATTATGATGATGATGATGATGATTATGATGATGGTGATTATGGTGATTCTGGTAATTACGATGAGGTGATTCTGATGATTCTGGTGATTATGATGATGGTGATTATGATGATGATGGTTATGATGATAGTGATTATGATGATGGTGATTATGATGATGGTGATTATGATGATAGTGATTATGATGATGATGATTATGATGATAGTGATTATGATGATGGTGATTACGATGATAGTGATATGATGATGGTGATTATGATGATAGTGATTATGATGATGGTGATTATGTTGATAGTGATTATGATGATGGTGATTATGATGATGGTGATTATGATGATGGTGATTATGTTGATAGTGATTATGATGATGGTGATTATGTTGATAGTGATTATGATGATGGGGATTATGATGATGGTGATTATGTTGATAGTGATTATGATGATGGTGATTATGTTGATAGTGATTATGATGATACTGATTATGATGATGGTGATTATGATGATGGTGATTATGATGATGGTGATTATGATGATAGTGATTATGATGATGATGATTATGATGATAGTGATTATGATGATGGTGATTATGATGATAGTGATATGATGATGGTGATTATTATGATGATAGTGATTATGATAATGGTGATTATGTTGATAGTGATTATGATGATGGTGATTATGATGATGGTGATTATGATGATGGTGGTTATGTTGATAGTGATTATGATGATGGTGATTATGTTGATAGTGATTATGATGATGGTGATTATGATGATGGTGATTATGTTGATAGTGATTATGATGATGGGGATTATGATGATGGTGATTATGTTGATAGTGATTATGATGATGGTGATTATGTTGATAGTGATTATGATGATGGTGATTATGATGATGGTGATTATGTTGATAGTGATTATGATGATAGTGATTATGATGATGGTGATTATGATGATGGTGGTTATGATGATGGTGATTATGATAATGACAGTGATGATGATGATGGTGATTATGATGATGGTGATTATGATATGATAGTGATGATGGTGATGATGATGATGGTGATGGTGATTATGATAATGCTAGTGATGATGATGATGATGATAGTGATTATGATGATGGTGATTATGATAATGGTGATTATGATTCTGGTGATTATGATGATGATGATTATGATGATGGTGATTATGGTGATGGTGATTATGATAATGATAGTGATGACGACGATGATGAAAGTGATTATGATGATGGTGATCATTATATGATAGTGATGATGATGATGATGGTGATGATGATGATAATGATGTTGATTATGATAATGACAGTGATGATGATGGCGATTTTGATGATGGTGATTATGATAATGACAGTGGTGATGATGATGGTGATTATGATAATGGTGATTATGATGATTGTGATTATGATGATGGTGATTATGATGATAGTGATATTGATGATGGTGATTATGATGATGGTGATTGTGATGAAAGTGATTATGATGATGGTGATTATGATGATGGTGATTATGCTGATGGTGATTATGATAATGACAGTGATGATGATGATGATAGTGATTATGATGATGGTGATTATGCTGATGGTGATTATGATAATGACAGTGATGATGATGATGATAGTGATTATGATGATGGTGATTATGATAATGGTGATTATGATTCTGGTGATTATGATGATGATGATTATGATGATGGTGATTATGGTGATGGTGATTATGATAATGATAGTGATGACGACGATGATGAAAGTGATTATGATGATGGTGATCATTATATGATAGTGATGATGATGATGATGATGATGATGTTGATTATGATAATGACAGTGGTGATGATGATGGTGATTATGATAATGGTGATTATGATGATTGTGATTATGATGATGGTGATTATGATGATAGTGATATTGATGATGGTGATTATGATGATGGTGATTGTGATGAAAGTGATTATGATGATTGTGATTATGATGATGGTGATCATGATAATGATGATGATGATGATGATGATTATGATGATGGTGATTATGATAATGATGGTGATAATGATGACGGTGATTATGAAAATGATAGTGATGATGATGATGGTGATTATGATGATGGTCATTATGATGATGGTGATTATGATAATGATAGTGATGATGAAGATGATGATTATGATAATGATAGTGATTATAAATTAGGGTGCCATATAAACCACGGCAACAGCTGAAAACGCTGCCAATATACTGAAGCACATTAATAACTCAGAACTTGACAGATCCAGGACAATTTTGTCATATGTAGATTGAAGTGTTGATTCTAAACATCGACAAATCCACATACGTCCATCATCAAAGGAGATGTTGAATTTGCTCTCGTCTGTGAATAGGACATCATTCCCCTGTAGTCTAGTCCCACCTGTTGGTTTGATCAGTGCAGGCGATGCTGATGATGCTTGTTAGTCAAGTTTGACCCATTATAAAGTCCTCCTGCTGTAAGGTCTCTATCTCTGAGTCATCATAGGACTGTTATTCGAGAGACTTTTCCGCGTGTACCCACTATTGTTCTTGTTGTTTGAGTTGACTGCGTCTACCCATTATTGTTCTTGTTGTTTGACTTGACTGCGTCTACCCACTATTGTTCTTGTTGTTTGACTTGACTGCGTCTACCCACTATTGTTCTATTTGTTTGACTTGACTGCGTCTACCCACTATTGTTCTTGTTGTTTAACTTGACTGCGTCTACCCACTATTGTTCTTATTGTTTGACTTGACTGCGTCTACCCATTAGTGTTCTTGTTGTTTGAGTTGACTGCGTCTACCCACTATTGTTCTTGTTGTTTGACTTGACTGTGTCTACCCACTATTGTTCTTGTTGTTTAACTTGACTGCGTCTACCCACTATTGTTCTTATTGTTTGCCTTGACTGCGTCTACCCACTATTGTTCTTGTTGTTTGACTTGACTGCGTCTACACACTATTGTTCTTGTTGTTTGACTTGACTGCGTTTACCAACTATTGTTCTTGCTAATTGACTTGACTGCGTCTACCAACTATTGTTCTTGCTGTTTGACTTGACTACGTCTACCCACTATTGTTCTTGCTGTTTGACTTGAGCACATCTACCCACTATTGTTCTTGTTGTTTGACTTGACTACGTCTACCCACTATTGTTCTTGTTGTTTGACTTGATCACATCTACCCACTAGTATTCTTGTTGTTTGACTTGATCACATCTACCCACTAGTATTCTTGTTGCCTGACTTGACCACATCTACCCACTATTGTTCTTGTTGTTTGACTTGACCACATCTACCCACTATTGTTCTTGTTGTTTGACTTGACCTCAGCTACCCACTATTGTTCTTGTTGTTTGACTTGATCACATCTACCCACTAGTATTCTTGTTGCCTGACTTGACCACATCTACCCACTATTGTTCTTGTTGTTTGACTTGACCACATCTACCCACTATTGTTCTTGTTGTTTGACTTGACCTCAGCTACCCACTATTGTTCTTGTTGTTTGACTTCACCACATCTACCCACTATTGTTCTTGTTGTTTGACTTGACTACGTCTACCCACTATTGTTCTTGTTGTTTGACTTGATCACATCTACCCACTAGTATTCTTGTTGCCTGACTTGACCACATCTACCCACTATTGTTCTTGTTGTTTGACTTGACCTCAGCTACCCACTATTGTTCTTGTTGTTTGACTTGACCTCAGCTACCCACTATTGTTCTTGTTGTTTGACTTGACCTCAGCTACCCACTATTGTTCTTGTTGTGTGACTTCACCACATCTACCCACTATTGTTCTTGTTGTTTGACTTGACCTCAGCTACCCACTATTGTTCTTGTTGTGTGACTTGATCACATCTACCCACTATTGTTCTTGTTGTTTGACTTGATCACATCTACCCACTATTGTTCTTGTTGTTTGACTTGACCACATCTACCCACTATTGTTCTTGTTGTTTGATTTGACCTCAGCTACCCACTATTGTTCTTGTTGTTTGACTTGACCTCAGCTACCCACTATTGTTCTTGTTGTTTGACTTGACTGCGTCTACCCACTATTGTTCTTATTGTTTGACTTGACTGCGTCTACCCATTATTGTTATTGTTGTTTGAGTTGACTGCGTCTACCCACTATTGTTCTTGTTGTTTGACTTGACTGCGTCTACCCATTATTGTTCTTGTTGTTTGACTTGACTGCGTCTACCCACTATTGTTCTTGTTGTTTGACTTGACCACATCTACCCACTATTGTTCTTGTTGTTTGACTTGACCTCAGCTACCCACTATTGTTCTTGTTGTTTGACTTGACTGCGTCTACCCATTATTGTTCTTGTTGTTTGACTTGACTGCGTCTACCCACTATTGTTCTTGTTGTTTGACTTGACTGCGTCTAAAAACTATTGTTCTTGCTGTTTGACTTGACTACGTCTACCCACTATTGTTCTTGCTGTTTGACTTGAGCACATCTACCCACTATTGTTCTTGTTGTTTGACTTGACTACGTCTACCCACTATTGTTCTTGTTGTTTGACTCGAATTCAGCTACCCACTATTGTTCTTGTTGTCTGACTTGATCACATCTACCCACTATTGTTCTTGTTGTTTGACTTGACCACATCTACCCACTATTATTCTTGTTGCCTGACTTGATCACATCTACCCACTACTGTTCTTGTTGATTGACTTGACCACATCTACCCACTATTGTTCTTGTTGTTTGACTTGACCACATCTACCCACTATTGTTCTTGTTGTTTGACTTGACCTCAGCTACCCACAATTGTTCTTGTTGTTTGACTTGACTGCGTCTACCCACTATTGTTCTTATTGTTTGACTTGACTGCGTCTACCCATTATTGTTCTTGTTGTTTGAGTTGACTGCGTCTACCCACTATTGTTCTTGTTGTTTGACTTGACTGCGTCTACCCATTATTGTTCTTGTTGTTTGACTTGACTGCGTCTACCCACTATTGTTCTTGTTGTTTGACTTGACCACATCTACCCACTATTGTTCTTGTTGTTTGACTTGACTGCGTCTACCCATTATTGTTCTTGTTGTTTGACTTGACCTCAGCTACCCACTATTGTTCTTGTTGTTTGACTTGACTGCGTCTACCCACTATTGTTCTTGTTGTTTGACTTGACTGCGTCTACCAACTATTGTTCTTGCTGTTTGACTTGACTACGTCTACCCACTATTGTTCTTGTTGTAGGTCTTGATCACATCTACCCACTATTGTTCTTGTTGTAGGTCTTGATCACATCTACCCACTATTGTTCTTGTTATAGGTCTTGATCACATCTACCCACTATTGTTCTTGTTGTATGTCTTGATCACATCTACCCACTATTGTTCTTATTTTTGACTTGACTACATCTACCCTATAGCAAAGCAAGCCCTCATATGGGAAACAACAGGTAAAAGAAAAAGAGGAAGACCCAGGGAGACACTGAGAAGAACATTGATGAGAGAGGCAAGAGCAGCAGGAATCGGCTCCCTCAATGAGATAGAACTGCTTGCACAGAACAGAGACAGATGGCGAGATTTGATAAAATATCTTTAAAAGAAAACTGCTAGAACAAAAAATTCATATGGGAGAAGGTGTATCTTGGTCTACGCCCTATGGGCCGGTTACGGCTCGAAAGGTAAATAGATAGACATCTACCCACTATTGTTCTTATTGTTTGACATTACTACATCTACCCACTATTGTTCTTGTTGTTTGACTTGATCCCATCTACCCACTATTGTTCTTTTTGTTTGACTTGATCACATCTACCCACTATTGTTCTTGTTGTTTGACTTAACCACATCTACCCACTATTGTTCTTGTTGTTTGACTTAACCACATCTACCCACTATTGTTCTTGTTGTTTGACTTGACCACATCTACCCACTATTGTTCTTGTTGCCTGACTTGATCCCATCTACCCACTATTGTTCTTTTTGTTTGACTTACCACATCTACCCACTATTGTTCTTGTTGTTTGACTTGACCACATCTACCCACTATTGTTCTTGTTGTTTGACTTGACCTCAGCTACCCACTATTGTTCTTGTTGTTTGACTTGACCTCAGCTACCCACTATTGTTCTTGTTGTTTGACTTGACCTCAGCTACCCACTATTGTTCTTGTTGTTTGACTTGACCTCAGCTACCCACTATTGTTCTTGTTGTTTGACTTGACCTCAGCTACCCACTATTGTTCTTGTTGTTTGACTTGACCACATCTACCCACTCTTGTTCTTGTTGTTTGACTTGACCTCAGCTACCCACTATTGTTCTTGTTGTTTGACTTGACCACATCTACCCACTCTTGTTCTTGTTGTTTGACTTGACCACATCTACCCACTATTGTTCTTTTGTTTGACTTACCACATCTACCCACTATTGTTCTTGTTGTTTGACTTAACCACATCTACCCACTATTGTTCTTGTTGTTTGACTTAACCACATCTACCCACTATTGTTCTTGTTGTTTGACTTAACCACATCTACCCACTATTGTTCTTGTTGTTTGACTTAACCACATCTACCCACTATTGTTCTTGTTGTTTGACTTGACCTCAGCTACCCACTATTGTTCTTGTTGTTTGACTTGACCTCAGCTACCCACTATTGTTCTTGTTGTTTGACTTGACCTCATCTACCCACTATTGTTCTTTGTGTTTGACTTGTCCACATCTACCCACTATTGTTCTTGTTGTTTGACTTGACCACATCTACCCACTCTTGTTCTTGTTGTTTGACTTGACCACATCTACCCACTATTGTTCTTGTTGTTTGACTTGACCTCAGCTACCCACTATTGTTCTTGTTGTTTGACTTGACCTCAGCTACCCACTATTGTTCTTGTTGTTTGACTTGACCTCAGCTACCCACTATTGTTCTTGTTGTTTGACTTGACCTCAGCTACCCACTATTGTTCTTGTTGTTTGACTTGACCTCAGCTACCCACTATTGTTCTTGTTGTTTGACTTGACCACATCTACCCACTATTGTTCTTGTTGTTTGACTTGACCTCAGCTACCCACTATTGTTCTTGTTGTTTGACTTGACCTCAGCTACCCACTATTGTTCTTGTTGTTTGACTTGACCTCAGCTACCCACTCTTGTTCTTGTTGTTTGACTTGACCACATCTACCCACTCTTGTTCTTGTTGTTTTACTTGGCCTCATCTACCCACTATTGTTCTTTGTGTTTGACTTGTCCACATCTACCCACTATTGTTCTTTGTGTTTGACTTGACCTCAGCTACCCACTCTTGTTCTTGTTGTTTGACTTGACCACATCTACCCACTATTGTTCTTGTTGTTTGACTTGCCTACATTACCAACTATTGTTCTTGTTGTTTGACTTGACCACATCTACCCACTATTGTTCTTGTTGTTTGACTTGCCTACATTACCAACTATTGTTCTTGTTGTTTGACTTGGCCTCATCTACCCACTATTGTTCTTGT
Organism: Megaustenia siamemsis; assembly: GCA_032433765.1. Taxonomy (NCBI): domain Eukaryota; kingdom Metazoa; phylum Mollusca; class Gastropoda; order Stylommatophora; family Ariophantidae; genus Megaustenia; species Megaustenia siamemsis. The sequence continues at coordinate 35,363,308 of JAVIAB010000024.1, forward strand.
TGTTTGACTTGCCTACATTACCAACTATTGTTCTTGTTGTTTGACTTGCCTACATTACCAACTATTGTTCTTGTTGTTTGACTTGCCTACATTACCAACTATTGTTCTTGTTGTTTGACTTGACCACATCTACCCACTATTGTTCTTGTTGTTTGACTTGACTACATCTACCCACTATTGTTCTTGTTGTTTGACTTGACCTCAGCTACCCACTATTGTTCTTGTTGTTTGACTTGACCACATCTACCCACTATTGTTCTTGTTGTTTGACTTGACCTCAGCTACCCACTATTGTTCTTGTTGTTTGACTTGACCTCAGCTACCCACTCTTGTTCTTGTTGTTTGACTTGACCTCAGCTACCCACTATTGTTCTTGTTGTTTGACTTGACCACATCTACCCACTCTTGTTCTTGTTGTTTTACTTGGCCTCATCTACCCACTATTGTTCTTTGTGTTTGACTTGTCCACATCTACCCACTATTGTTCTTTGTGTTTGACTTGACCTCAGCTACCCACTCTTGTTCTTGTTGTTTGACTTGACCACATCTACCCACTATTGTTCTTGTTGTTTGACTTGCCTACATTACCAACTATTGTTCTTGTTGTTTGACTTGGCCTCATCTACCCACTATTGTTCTTTGTGTTTGACTTGACCTATTCTACCAACTATTGTTCTTGTTGTTTGACTTCACCTCATCTACCCACTATTGTTCTTGGTGTTTGACTTGTCCACATCTACCCACTATTGTTCTTTGTGTTTGACTTGTCCACATCTACCCACTATTATTCTTTGTGTTTGACTTGCCAACGTCTACCCATTATGGTTCTTGTTATTTGTCTTGACCGCTTCTACCCACTATGGTTCTTGCTGGTTGACTTGTTGGGAGTGAACGATTCCTTCAGTGACTCGGCCCTATGTGATGGTCTTGCGTATGGGAAGTAACTCGTGGTTGGCTGCTCCGAAGTATATCACAGGTATTGCCATTGGTTAGATAACGTTCATTCAGACATAAAATAGTGCTGTAGTGCCAATGGCTCTCTAACTCTTTCCAGTCTGCACCATAGCAATGGCTCGATAGCTATTTTCATTTAGTCGTGGAATTTTACCACATGTACTAAGTGTTTTTGTTTCAATGGCTTTTTTTTTTTTTTAACCGAGTACACAACCACAACGTGTATAGCTTTCAGGGTCAAGCTATTGGGAATCGGGTTGCACGTGCAACTTTCATTGTTTTCATTTAGTCTGCACAAAAACCTGTGAGTTGAATAGTGCACTTTCCATTCCAGTAGCCATTAGCTCCCCACATCATGATGAACACGGGGAATATCTATTCCCACACTGATATTTACATTTGACACTCTGTTCCTGAATCGGTAAAGTGGTGCGCTATTAATGTGCTTACGTATATATTCTACTGATGATGATGATGATGATGATGATGATGATGAGTTCCTTATGATGAGGCTTGGCGTTATCGTTCTGTCTACATTTGATGTAAGGTCCAATCTAATCAGGCAACATCTTTCCTTGACTTCTGTTATAAGCGTTACAGAACCGGACACAGTCGTGGACATCAACATTAAGGGCAACCCCATTAAGAGATTTCTTTACATAAAACATCGTAGGCCAACACTTAAAGTGGTCGACAATCACAACCCACAGCATGCTGAACACACTCCAGAGTGAAAGTAAGTAAAGTACCCCGTCACGCCAAGTGACGTATAGGGAATATGGTGTAAGTGATCATAAATTTTACAAACCTTCGGCACATGATTTTTGGGGTAAGTGGTCGGTATTACGCCCGTCTCGCTTTACTTTCCGGTAAAAAATCGGGAACCCATTAAAGGCTGGGTGGACCGGAAGCCGTCGGTTGGGATCGAACCATACCTCTTGTCCTTTATAGTCCAGTTCACTAACCTCACGCACTCCAGAGTGAAATATATAAATCTGCAAGTGCTACTCAGTTACATCTAATTGGCTATCTCTAACAGAATTTCAATGTCTTTTAAAACTGCCCAACATGGACACAAACCTCTACACAATTCTATGTGTGGCTAACTTTATGTTTCTAACTGTTCAACTAATCGTACTACTTTATTTCTTCTTATCTATTCTTCCCTAATTCTGGTAAGCCATTCTGTCCAGTGGTATTCGCTGGTGAAATTCCTGATCTAAATCTTACTTCTTGTCGCTCCGACATACCAGCGAGAATTTATTAATTCAGGACCTTAGCCTGGTTCGACGAGTTTGGTCACATGACGAACTTTATAATACGGTTACTGGACGTCCTTCAAACTGACCAGTTTTCAGAGTTGCTGAATAACTTAACGACTCGGTTATTCCCCTGTTAACCCTATTAATTCCCCCTCTCCTAGTATACTGTTTAACCCTCTAAAGCCCAGGATCTTGTTCAATTATGGTGATGGTGACTATGAAGATTATGATTATAATGATAGTGATAATGATAATGGTGATTATGATGCTAATGGTGATTATGATGATAATGGTGATTATGATAATGGTGGTTATGATAATGATGATTATTATATTGATGGTGATTAGGATTATTGTGATTATGATTACGATGATGGTGATTTGGTGATGGTGGTGACTATAATGATGATGTGTGATTATGGTGTTGGTGGTGATTGTGATGATAATGATATGGAACTTATTATGATGCTTATGATGACCGTGATGATAATGATGATGACTATGGTGATATTGGTAATAATAATGATGACTATGGTGATATTGGTAATAATGATGATGACTATGGTGATATTGGTAATAATGATGATGACTATGGTGATATTGGTAATAATGATGATGACTATGGTGATATTGGTAATAATGATGATGACTATGGTGATATTGGTAATAATGATGACATTGGCGATGTCAGTGCCGCCCCGTCTTGAATGTTGAATATGGTGGAATTGAGTTATTGAGTTATTTGCGGGTCATCATCATTGCACTCCGAACATGTCCATAGGTGCTCAGCTCCCCTCCTCAGCAAGTCCCTCAGTGTCCAGCGACTGACGACTCCAGTTCTGTGTTGGTTGATAAGTCTTCTTACACAGCCACTAAGTTTCTTGTTTCTGGCTGTGCCCATCGCAACTCCCATCTCTTTTAACCGAAGGAGTGACGTGGACTTATGGTTGTCGAAGTCCTGTGCTCTTCCCACGTCTCAGAGGGCATTGATGATGTCCGCCCGATCCATTGGTTCTTCTTCTTCTTCTTCTTCTTTTCACTTTTCACTGATACCTAAAAGGTGTCGTGGTTTATATCATTTGTCGTTCTTGAGCTGCTCGAATTGTCTGAATTAGTGATTTTCCTTTGTTGTTACATGTCTCTATCACTGCATCTATCCACCTTCTTCTGGGTCTTCCTCTTGGTCTTTTTCCATGCATTCTCGAGAAGAACGCCCTTGATGGTGATATGTGAGGATTCATTCTGACCAGGTGGCCAAACCATTTAAGTTGTTGTTGTTCTATATATTCTTGGCAGGGTTTTGTTCCTACCATTTTTCTTATGGTTTCATTTGGTATTCTATCTCTTCTTGTGTTGTTTGTTACTTTTCTCAAGCATCACATCTCACATGTGTTTATCTTTCTTAATTGTGATTTAGAAAGGGTCCATGTTTGACTTTCATAGCACAAAGTTGGTATGAAAATGCTATTTATCATTTGTTGTTTAGCTGGCATAGAAATGTTTGGATGTCTCAGCAATGGTGAAAGCTGGTATGTGACAGCATTTGCTTTTTGTATTCTCATGTCAATTTCTCTGTCTAGTTTTCCATCTTCTGTGAACCTTGTGCTCAAATACTTGAATTCCTCTACTTGTTTTATTTCTTTATCTTTGATCCTGATGTTTAATGGGTGTCTTAATTTACTTATTCTCATAGCCACTGTTTTTGCTGTGTTAATTTTCATACTGTAGTTTGTGCAACTTTTATCTAGAGATGTTAAATGTTGTTGTAGCAGGTTTTCGTCCTCATATATTAGGCATTGGTCATCTGCGAATAGTAGCTCATTGATGTTGGAACTTTCTACCTCTATATTACTATTTGATTTTTCCTTATTGTTGGTTGTTTCCTGATTTATTTTGTCCATATATATGATTATATTGTTCAGATATATGACATATATCCATTAGTTAACCATCCTTAATAATAGCGCAGCTAGCCAACCTTTCCGCTCTTTCATTTTCCCGTACTCCCGCATGCTCAGGGACGTAGACAATCATCATCATCATTGGGTGCCTTCTCCGCATCGAAGGTCGCTACCATGGAACGCCATTCCACTCTGTCTCTTGCTTTGATGGTGCAGATTGTCATAGGCTGACTTGTCCATCTTTTAATGTTACTCGTCCATGTTAGTTTTGGTCTGCCTCTGCCTCTTTTACCTTGTATTTTCCCCTCTAATATTACTTTTATTAGACTGTTGTGTCCTTTAACATAACCAAAAAATTTCATTTGTCTTGCTCTAATTGTGTTTAGTAGTTCTTTTTCACCCTTAGTCGTCATAAAACTTCCTCGTTTGTTTTCTTTTCTTTCCATCCAATTCTACCTATTCTTCTGTAAATCCACATTTCAAAGGCCTCAATTTTCTGTTCTGTTTTCTGGTCTAATGTCCATGTTTCTGCACCATCCAGGAATATTGAGAAGATGTAACATTTTGCTATTCTTAGTTTTAGCCCTGTTGTTACTTGTTTTGATGTTAGTATATTTTTCATGGCACTAAAATTACTTTTTGCCATACCTATTCTTTTATTTATTTCAGTTGTACATTTTCCATCACTGTTTATAGTATGTCCAAGGTAGTTGTAGTTCTGAACTGTCTCCAGATGTATTCCTTCAACTTTGATATTTAATTGTAGGTCCTGAGAATTTCCTTTGTTTATGATCATAGTTTTAGTCTTTTTGATATTCATATCTAGTCCATATTTCTTGCTTGTCATGTTTATCACATTAAGCAATTGTTGTAGATCTTTAGGATTTTCTGCTAGTAGAACAGTATCATCAGCATATCTTAGGTTATTGATTATCTTCCCATTAATGTTTAGGCCTGGCATCTCTGAGATGTTTTTAAAGATTTGCTCAGTGTATAAATTGAACAAGCTTGGTGATGGGATGCATCCTTGTCTTACTCCCTTTTTATATCAATGACGTAGACAAAGGTGACCTTATGTACTTTTGACTTCTGCGATGACTCTAACCATTGCATGCGTATAGAGTCTATATATGGTGGAATCTCAACACCTAACTCTCGTGCGTTGTTAGCAAAATCTACAATTTGTTAACAGTCAGCAAAATTGATGGAAAATTGAAGGAACAAAAATTAACGAGGGAAATAAACGCTGGTCATTCTAATATCGTGATATGAAATAAGTAAATAACAGAACAGACTGACATCAGTAATTGGAAAAGGATATCTTTAATGTTACAGCATGGTGCATAATGACGAATATAGACATTCTAGCTTCAGACGTCTTGATGTCTTGCATTACAACATCAGTTAAACACATTTTATATTTTTGTTTTCTAATCCATCAATCAACACTTTAAATACTTCCCAATGTTCGAAATGTATAATCTAGTTTGTGATTTCAGATCTTGTCTTTACATCCTGATCCTCCCTTTGGCGCCCTGTAGAGTGAGCTTAGCGGTAGATAAGAACACTTCAAATAAATACTGAATTACATTTGACACGTAGCAGTGCAAAAAACGAGGTTGTCATGGCAATCGCAAACCATTCATCTTTCTAGGAAAATATAAATGTATATAAAAACATCATCAATGTGACAAGAGCAACGAAACAATTTCTAAGTGTTTATTAAAGGTTCGAAATGTCAGGTGTGTCCAGATACAAATATCATGAATCAATTCAGAGGAAGAGGTATGTTTACAGCACTCGAAACAATTGACAAATAATCAACAACAGAAAAAAAATATAGACCAGAACAGGATCGGACCCGTACCCAGTGGCACAGCGCCTTTCCACGAAAAGCCAAACGCTAGGGAACACTGCCACTCAGCTAACTAAAAAATTAGCTTCGTAGGCAATGTCTTTTCGCGCAGGCGTTCTCTTGACTATAGCATAAGGCTGCGATCACAGCTCGGAAATACATAGAGTATCTGTATGTTTTCCTGTTAAGACAAGTATCTCCTGGATAGGGTAGGGCTGAATACTTGCGTTGCAGACAAACATTTAGGACAAAACAGCACGAATAGTAGTTTCCAGTGGTTTAGACCAGAGACAAATAATAATAAATGAATATTATTATAGACGGAAACTTCCGAGGCGATAATCAGCGATAATCAATATTTTTTTCTGTTGTTGATTATTTGTCAATTTTTCCGAGTGCTGTAAACATACCTCTTCCTCTGAATTGATTCGCTGATTATCGCCTCGGAAGTTTCCCTCTATAATAATATTCATTTATTATTATTTGTCTCCAGTCTAAACCACTGGAAACTACTATTCGTGCTGTTTCGTCCTAAAGTTTGTCGGCAATGCAAGTATTCAACCCTACCCTATCCGGGAGATACTTGTCTTAACAGGAAAAAATACAGGTACAAATATCAGGACACGGCTGCCGTCACGTTGATACAATCATGAATCAAAACATTGAAAGGATAAAACAACTTGTGAGACTGTCTTCATTACTGGAATGTAAGAGTATGTGTTTAATATTCTGATGGCTACGCACGTCTGTTGACATTTGCTCTTACATCCATGGCATACAACAGGTGTCCTGGAGTGCGATTGGAGATAATCGTTTGGTTTTTTTTATCGACAAATCGTGAACTAACCACAGAAGTTGATGTCAGTCTACGGACCCATTATATCAAGTGGAAGATACACAGTTACTTTTTAAAATCTCATTATTATGCACCGGCGTGACAAATCACATTATTATGCGCCGACGTGACAAATCACATTTTTGTTGATAGACAGTAGATTAAAGAATTTTTTTTAACTAAAAAGCGTAGGCGATCGTGACTGCGCACATCTTTTCTTTCCCTAATAATCTGACCTGCTCTATCCACGTATGTCCTGAAGCGTCATGGGTGGCTGCAGTTTTTCTGTTTAAGGTCAAGTGTTTTGTAATGACAGTTGTTGGCCCTTGCCTCGACGGAACTCCAAAAGAACTGTCTATCATCGACCTCATATTCTGCCTCGGGTCCTGGAACCAGATTGATAGGAGATAATAACAACTGGTTCGCCGAACTTATTTCCCCTGTTTTCCATGTGTTGAGATCACAACTTATTTCCCCTGTTTTCCATGTGTTGAGATCACAACTTATTTCCCCTGTTTTCCATGTGTTGAGATCACAACTTTCAACATATTTTAGTTGCTGTCATTCTAACGCTATTATCTTGTGACATAAATGATTTTTTTTCTAGAACATTTCATCACATGTGAGGAATTCTTCTGCTCTTGAGCATAGACATGATCAAGTTGTCTTTAGTAACAGCGGGAAGGCATTTTTTTTGTTTGTTTTGGTTTTGGTTTAACTGTTAAGTTACCTTATTCGCTATTGGTTAAAGATTTTACTATGACCTCTTATAGACTTCTGATTTGGAATGACATATGTATGACATGTGCACAATTTTGTTGATGACAATCTTACTATTTGCTGATTATGTGTGTTTGATGTTCTGGTTGTTCGATATATTTTGTTGTTGACACGCCTGCTATTTGACGAATATGTGTGTTTGATACTTTGGTCAACGTTTACCTATCTCTATGACGAAGATATAAAATCAAATGAAAAAATTGTGCCCTATTCAATGTAATACGGAATCGCCTTTGGCTTGCATTGTTAGAAAAATTACCATAATTTACAGTAAAATCTAATGTTTAGAGCACGCGGTTTGATATTTTTCTAAAATTGTATAACAAAAAAAAACGATTTGTGCAAAATCAGACTACCTTTGTACTTTAATATTATAAAATTTGAATGTCGGTGAAAAAACAAGATTTCATGAAAAATAATTACAGAAATTCATCAAACAGTTTCCGAGATAACTGATCAACTCCGTGGGCACGAATTTGTGAACGAACAAATAAAACAGTAAGCTCACTCAGTGGTTTATTTTTTCAATTTGTGCATCAAGAGGTAGCATCACTGGATTCAGGGTATTCCCATATCCGCTCACCTGCTTTTAAAGACATATCAACATAAAGAATGTACACTCACCGTTTCTGTTACGTGCTAACAACGAGTTGTTCGTTTCCTCCCTCAGAGCGTACCTGTTCTCCCTTCACCCAGACTCAAATCTCGATCCTTCAGTCTATGAATATTGGTGTTAGTTTCCCATTTCGTTTCATCTTCTTTAGATAAGGTATCTCTAATGGCCTTTAGTAAATCCGGCTTGTCATGCTTCAATATTCCATGTTTTGAGGGTCATCCCAGCCAACCAATAAGCTTGCTAATTACCATGCACTCAAATGTGTTTAGAACAATACATTTTCGTTAACAGTTAAGACAGTGACCATGCAAGTTGGTCGGCCCACTCTCTGAGCAGCATGCCTAGTTCAATTTTCTGGAGCATGCTTTCAGAGTCTGTCACGCGTTCAATTTTCTGGAGCATGCTTTCAGAGTCTGTCACGCGTTCAATTTTCTGGAGCATGCTTTCAGAGTCTGTCACACGGTCAATTTTCTGGAGCATGCTTTCAGAGTCTGTCACACGGTCAATTTTCTGGAGCATGCTTTCAGAGTCTGTCACACGGTCAATTTTCTGGAGCATGCTTTCAGAGTCTGTCACACGGTCAATTTTCTGGAGCATGCTTTCAGAGTCTGTCACACGGTCAATTTTTTGGAGCATGCTTTCAGAGTCTGTCACACGGTCAATTTTTTGGAGCATGCTTTCAGAGTCTGTCACACGGTCAATTTTTTGGAGCATGCTTTCAGAGTTTGTCAAGCGTTCCATTTTCCGGAGCATGCTTTCAGAGTTTGTCACACGTTCAATTTTCCGGAACATGTTTTCAGAGTCTGTAACACGTTCAATTTTCCGGAACATGTTTTCAGAGTTTGTCACGCGTTCAATTCGCTGTTCAACAAACCACTTGATAGCTGCGGTGGCAGATTCCATATTCATGTTGCTGGCTATAATTACATACACACCAGAAATTCTTTCAGCTGTCTTTCCCATATCCATCTATAACTTTACTAAAGCCTTCGCGCTGAGAGGGAAATCCAGAAATCACCCAAAAGTTTCTGACGTCTTCAGCTATGCGAGCTATAGGAAGCTGACGTTATTTGAGTCATAACAGCCGTTGCTCGCAAAGCTAAAACCGTAACAAAGTTTGGGGTGATTCCTATCCTGCCATGGGCCTTATTATTATTATAGATGGCTGTGGTCATTCCAGTGAGGTACAAAACTCCAACCACTTCGTTGACTTCTGATGACGTATCCGTCTGTGAAGATGGCATAATCTTGTGGATGTACGTGATTATGAATTATATCGTGAATTATGTTAATGGCGTCATAATCCAACTGCGGCTTCCCATGTCCAGTTGGATCGTGACTTTGGTGAACTTTTGCATGGTTGGAGGTGTCACCCATTCCTCCCTAACAGGTCTCAGAAATCGTAGACAGTACGTATTGTTTCTTCCGTTTCTCTGTCACAGAAATCATGACAGTACATATCGTTTTTTTCCGTTTCTCTGTCACAGAAAGCATGACAGTACCTATCGTTTCTTCCGTTTCCCTGTCACAGAAATCATGAAAGTACCTATCGTTTTTTCCGTTTCTCTGTCACAGAAAGCATGACAGTACGTATTGTTTCTTCCGTTTCCCTGTCACAGAAATCATGAAAGTACCTATCGTTTTTTTTCCGTTTCTCTGTCACAGAAAGCATGACAGTACGTATTGTTTCTTCCGTTTCCCTGTCACAGAAATCATGAAAGTACCTATCGTTTTTTTCCGTTTCTCTGTCACAGAAAGCATGACAGTACGTATTGTTTCTTCCGTTTCCCTGTCACAGAAATCATGAAAGTACCTATCGTTTTTTCCGTTTCTCTGTCACAGAAAGCATGACAGTACGTATTGTTTCTTCCGTTTCCCTGTCACAGAAAGCATGACAGTACATATTGTTTCTTCCGTTTCTCTGTCACAGAAAGCATGACAGTACATATTGTTTCTTCCGTTTCTCTGTCACAGAAAGCATGACAGTACGTATTGTTTCTTCCGTTTCTCTGTCACAGAAAGCATGACAGTACATATTGTTTCTTCCGTTTCTCTGTCACACAAAGCATGACAGTACATATTGTTTCTTCCGTTTCTCTGTCACAGAAAGCGTGACAGTACATATTGTTTCTTCCGTTTCTCTGTCACAGAAAGCATGACAGTACATATTGTTTCTTCCGTTTCTCTGTCACAGAAAGCATGACAGTACGTATTGTTTCTTCCGTTTCCCTGTCACAGAAAGCATGACAGTACGTATTGTTTCTTCCGTTTCCCTGTCACAGAAAGCATGACAGTACGTATTGTTTCTTCCGTTTCCCTGTCACAGAAAGCATGACAGTACGTATTGTTTCTTCCGTTTCCCTGTCACAGAAATCATGACAGTACGTATTGTTTCTTCCGTTTCCCTGTCACAGAAAGCATGACAGTACGTATTGTTTCTTCCGTTTCCCTGTCACAGAAAGCATGACAGTACGTATTGTTTCTTCCGTTTCTCTGTCACAGAAATCATGACAGTACGTATGACGTCTTCCAGTTCTGCGATCAACGAATTTGAACGTTTGATGTATTTCACCTTGGCTGCGTGCACGGCAGCGACAAAAGGCTGATCGCCACTGTTGGCAAAGTTGAGAAACATTTTCAATTGTGCGTGCAGATGTTGTGTCCTAATAATGGACAAAGTTGAGAAACATCTCCAATTGCGGGCGCCTATGTTGTGTCCTAATAATGGACAAAGTTGAGAAACATCTCCAATTGTGCGTGCCTATGTTGGTGTCCTAATAATGGACAAAGTTGAGAAACCTCTCCAATTGTGCGTGCCTATGTTGTGTCCTAATAATGGACAAAGTTGAGAAACATCTCCAATTGCGCGCGCCTATGTTGTGTCCTAATAATGGACAAAGTTGAGAAACATCTTCACTTGTGCGTGCCTATGTTGTGTCCTAATAATGGACAAAGTTGAGAAACATCTCCAATTGTGCGTGCCTATGTTGTGTCCTAATAATGGACAAAGGTGAGAAACATCTCCAATTGTGCGCGCCTATGTTGTGTCCTAATAATGGACAAAGTTGAGAAACATCTCCAATTGTGCGTGCATATGTTGTGTCCTAATAATGGACAAAATTGAGAAACATCTCCAATTGTGCGTGCCTATGATGTGTCCTAATATTTGAAAACGTTGAGAAACATCTCTAATTGTGCGCGCCTATGTTGTGTCCTAGTAATGGACACAGTTGAGAAACATCCCCAATTGTGAGTGCATATAAAGTAAAAAGTAAAGAGCCCCGTCACGCCAAGTGGCATATAGGGAATATGGTGTTAGTGACTATAAATTTTACAGACCATCAGCACATGATTTTTGGCGTAATATGGTCGGTATTACGCCCGTGCCGTTTTACTTTCCAAGAACAAATCCGGTACCCATTTAAGGCTAGGTGAACACGGAAGCCGTCGATTGGGATCGAACCCTACCTCTTGTCCTTTGTAGTCCAGTTCACTAACCATTGAGCTTGTGCGTGCCTGTGTTGTGTCCTAATGCTGAACAAAGACAATAAGTATCTCATAACCGCCATGTGTGTATCTCCAGAGCATCTTAAAACAGTTCTCATGGCCTCGTTTTAGATTCTCGTCAAATATGTTATCCGAGACATCCTGAGGAGACTTAGGTCATTATATATCCAAGACAGCATTAACTCCTGCATCAACAAAGTCCCTAGCCGAAAACCCGACCTTACCAAAAACACTTCTATAATGACGATAAAAAGAAACTGAAGTTCATGTACCAGTGTTGTACATTCTGCTCCTAATTACTTACAGTTTTCTGTCAGTTGTTGAACATTTTAAAAAGACCAAGAGGAAGACCCAGAAGAACATGGATAGATGCAGTGACAGTGACATGTAACAACAAAGGAAAATCACTAATTCATACAATTCGACAGCTCAAGAACGACAAATGATATAAAACACGACACCTTTAAGGTATCAGTGAAAAGATGAAAGAAGAAAGAAAGAAGAAGACCTTGAACATTTTAATAGATAATCATATTTTAAAAATGGCGAATGACATTACCATCATTGTCAAAATATACTAATTTGTAGCTCCAAAAATAACATCGGCACAGTTGTAAGCACAGTTGTAACACTTCAACAAATTAATTAGATATCTTTAATAATACGAGCCTTTAAAAGGCCGACGTAATAAAAACATAATTGAAAATGAAGTGTTCCATTTTTTAATTTATAAATGTTTTGGTTTGGTTAGTTGAAGGCCCCGGTATCACTGCAAACGAATTAAAATACATAACGGTTCAACCGCCAGTGCCAGTGGAATAATCTAAATTAAAACTCCTCTCAATGAGGGATTCAAACAAAGAAAGCCAGCTACAGCACATGCTAAAAGATGCAAGGCCCAGCGGCACCTAAAGTAAACGCAACCGAACTGTCCTTCGTCATACGATATCATCATTCATCGTAAGCAATTGGAGTATCAAAACACGATTAGATTTAAAACACAGTTCACAGCACTGAACCCAGTAGCTCCAGCAGCGAGCATACATTTATAAATGTTTTAATTGATGAAAACATAAGACATCTATCAAAATTCACATTTGTTGCTGCTTTAAGCTCATATTTTGGTGTCTGAACGTATTCTCGCGTTTCCCTATTTCATTTCACAGACAAATGTACACCACTACAATCATTCATTTCATTTATCTCCCACGCCCTGCTACATTTATCAAGGACTACATATCAGGCTACTCTGATTTCTGAAATGATAAACGTCATATCGCATTGATTCATGAAATGATAACGTCATATCACATTGATTTATGAAATGATAAACGTCATATCACATTATTTCATGAAATGAAAATGCCACATCGCATTGATTCATGAAATGATAACGTCATATCTCATTGATTTATGAAATGATAAACGTCATATCACATTGATTTATGAAATGATAAACGTCATATCACATTGATTTATGAAATGATAAACGTCATATCACATTGATTTATGAAATGATAAACGTCATATCACATTGATTTATGAAATGATAAACGTCATATCTCATTGATTTATGAAATGATAAACGTCATATCACATTGATTTATGAAATGATAACGTCATATCACATTGATTTATGAAATGATAACGTCATATCGCATTGATTCATGAAATGATAACGTCATATCGCATTGATTCATGAAATGATAACGTCATATCGCATTGATTCATGAAATGATAACGTCATATCACATTGATTCATGAAATGATAACGTCATATCGCATTGATTCATGAAATGATAACGTCATATCTCATTGATTTATGAAATGATAACGTCGTATCACATTGATTCATGAAATGATAACGTCATATCGCATTGATTCATGAAATGATAACGTCATATCTCATTGATTTATGAAATGATAACGTCGTATCACATTGATTTATGAAATGATAACGTCATATAGCATTGATTCGTGAATTTCAAGTCTCTTGCCTACTTTATTTTTCGCGTCCCCCGGGTTTCATCTACTCATCCCCCCGCGTTTCATCTACTAATCCCCGTTGGTTTCATCTACTCATCCCCCTGGTTTCATCTACTCATCCCCCCTGGTTTCATCTACTCATCCCCATTGGTTTTATCTACTCATCCCCGTTGATTTCATCTACTCATCTCCCTGGTTTCATCTACTCATCTCCCTGGTTTCATCTACTCATCCCCCTGGTTTTATCTACTCATCTCCCTGGTTTCATCTACTCATCCCCCTGGTTTCATCTACTCATCCCCCCTGGTTTCATCTACTCATCCCCACTGGTTTCATCTACTCATCTCCCTGGTTTCATCTACTCATCCCCCTGGTTTTATCTACTCATCTCCCTGGTTTTATCTACTCATCCCCCTGGTTTCATCTACTCATCCCCCCTGGTTTCATCTACTCATCCCCCCTGGTTTCATCTACTCATCTCCCTGGTTTCATCTACTCATCCCCCCCTGGTTTAATCTACTCATCCCCCTGGTTTCATCTACTCATTCCCGTTGGTTTCATCTACTCATCCCTCTGGTTTCCTCTACTCATCCCCCTGGTTTCATCTACTCATCCCCCTGGTTTCATCTACTCATCCCCCCTGGTTTCATCTACTCATCCCCCCCCCTGGTTTCATCTACTCATCCCCCTGGTTTCATCTACTCATCCCCCTGGTTTCATCTACTCATCCCCCTGGTTTCATCTACTCATCCCCCCCCTGGTTTCCTCTTCTCATCCCCCTGGTTTCATCTACTCATCCCCGTTGGTTTCATCTACTCATCCCCCTGGTTTCATCTACTCATCCCCCTGGTTTCATCTACTCATCCCCCTGGTTTCATCTACTCATCCCCCTGGTTTCATCTACTCATCCCCGTTGGTTTCATCTACTCATCCCCCCCCCCTGGTTTCATCTACTCATCCCTCTGGTTTCCTCTACTCATCCCCGTTGGTTTCATCTACTCATCCCTCTGGTTTCCTCTACTCATCCCCGTTGGTTTCCTCTACTCATCCCCGTCGTGACTTTTGATGTTTTCAAGAGAAACTCGCTGAAAGATCACTGCTTCTCTGACGGCTCCGGTGAGTCACTGCTCCATTGACTTCATAATCTCACCTTCTTTACGTTTTGTGCATTCATTATGACAGCTCTTTTAAGTTTAATAAAATACTCTCAGTGCTTCTTAGATTCTGTCAACTGCTCTCACTCATCCCTTGATTATGTAAACTCATTTGCAAAGCCCAGAGAAAATGAATTATTTTGAATAGTTGTTCATTATTCGCTTTGGAGGCAAAAATTGGTGAGAGTTGACAAGAAAATAGTGCTATCTTTTTACACTAAATGAACCCGCCAGCTGTAAATATAGTTGTTAGGAAGGTTTTTTTTTATTTTTTACTGAAAATGAGTGTAACAAAAATAACAGATTAATTCATTTAAATATGGCAGTAAACGCTTTGACACGCATCATCATCCAGTGCCTTCTCCGCAACGAAGGTTGGCTACAATGGAGTGCCATTCTGCTCTGTCTCTTGCTTTTATGGTGTCCATGCTAGTCTTGGTCTGCCTCTGCCTCTTTTACCTTGTATTTTACCTTCCATGATTAATTTTAGTAGGCTATTGTGTCTTTTAACATGGCTCAAAAATCGCATTTGTCTTGTTTGAATTGTGCTTAGTAGTTCTCTTTTCATTTTAGTTGTTTTAAGACTTAATTATGTTGACATGCATTCACACAAAAATCTGGTACAATCACAAAATGTGCAGTATTGTGCAGTGGTCACCGCACTAGCTAACTTGACACTATTCCCCTACACCTTGACCAACCATAACACCTCACTAACCACGCACAATGTTCCCAGAACACTCAACGTAGATCTCACAGTCCACAAGAGGATCGCTCTCTCATGAAAATCATCGTTCCTTCTTAACCTTTCATTACGATCGCTTTTACATAACTTACTTTTTTAATTGAAAAGAAAAATTGAAACAAAAATGAAGGACACGTAACTAGAAGATAGTTCCTTCCGTTAATCAACTTATGTAAACACTTTGTCAACTTGTCATTTCTTAACAACGGCTGTCTCTTGTTAGTGGACACCGCCAAGACTCATTGTTGAGAGAGGTCTACCGCAACAATCTCAGTCTCTGACAGATTGTTTGAACTGCAATCAGCCTTCGTTATAGTTAGTGCTATAGACAACTTCATAAAGTTTACTAGTGTTAACATAACACCTTTTGTAAACATCAGAGCGTACTTATTATGTACATTATTTATGAAGCGGTGAACCAGCAATGTAACCGTGCGCTGCCGGGGCCCGAAAGGGGAGTAACGAATTGTAGCGTTGTTCCCTACCAGGCATATTTGTAAGAGGCAACTAAGGAGGGCTGGGCAATAGGACTGGCTATCATGTACTGTAAAAAACATTAAGCCGCAAAAGCAAGCAAGAGGGAGTATTCTTTGCATTGGAAAACATATGGAAATCCAAATAAATGAGGTTAAATACAAAAATAAAAATTTCCAACTCCAATGTTAAGTCAGTCCTATTATCTGACTGTGAAACATGGAGAACAACAAAAATGACAATCATGAAGATACAGACCTGCATTAATGGATACTTGCGGAGAATAAAAAGATGGAAATTTGCAAGACAAAATCACTCACATAGAATTATGGAAAAGTATCAGTCAAATAAAATAAAGATAAAGTCTTGAAACGGCGTCTTAGTATGCGAGTTTTCATCCATATGTGCTCGGTCACATATCCAGAAGTTTTCGGAGACGTCTGGACAGTGTCGCTTCAAGCATCAAAACGCACAATGCGAGGCAGCATTCCTCACCTTCCGAGAGTGCTACTACACTGGTACTAATTTCTGTCAGTGGCTGGGTCGACCACGGGGGTAGTTTTTGTTTCCAACCACGAGTACAACTCACACTGCTTCCAAAGGGAATCGAACACGGGTTGTCCGAACGTCGGTGGCTCAGTCGTGTGGTTTTCCCAACTAGGCTACCGAGGCCCCACTACTAGTCAAATACCAGTGCATAAAGAGATACAGCGAAGACGATGGCACTGGATAGGACACACACTGCGAAAGTTAACTGAGAGTATTACACGACAAGCCCTTGTTTGGAATTACCAAGGAAAATGACAAAGATGAAGACCAAAATATTCTTGGAGAAGACAAATGGAAGCAGAGATGAAGATGATGGGGAAGGCATGGAATGATCTTAAAAGAATGACAAGAAACAGAACTGCTCAGAAAGTGTTTGTTGAAGACCTATGCTCCACAAGGAGCCGAAAGGTAGAGGAAGAAATCAGCACTGAAAGTATGACAGAAATATAACATTGTGGCTGAGAAGTTATTGTGACTCATGTATGGACATATTTTGTTTAAGTCGTGATTGTTGATCCCTAATTATGCTCAGTTTGACAACAACAACAAAGTTAACTTTCTGTAAGCCACATAATATCCTATATTTCAAGTCTTCTTAGGGTTTAATAAGTTGATAGAACGAAGATATTCACAATGACAACTGAATCTAACTTAGTTTTTAGATCATTAGCCCCCATCAGTCTCTTGCTGCATCTTCTTGCTCTTCTGTTCCTCTACTGCCACACCAAGAACATTAAATTGTTTCGAGCTGCACTTTATAATGAAGGTACCGTATTTGCGCTTCTCGAAGTGGTATATGCGACATCAAC
The DNA here is from genome assembly GCA_032433765.1 of Megaustenia siamemsis. NCBI lineage: Eukaryota > Metazoa > Mollusca > Gastropoda > Stylommatophora > Ariophantidae > Megaustenia > Megaustenia siamemsis. The sequence continues at coordinate 35,380,735 of JAVIAB010000024.1, forward strand.
ATATTTTTTGGAATCGTACTTGCCTTGCATCTTCAACCCCTAGAGGGAACCAAATTGGGTAGCCAGCTTCCGGGACCATTATGTGGACGTGTAATGTCTTCTTGATTAAATTAGGTTTGCTGAGCTTGAGGCCAACTTTCCGCATCTCCGGTTCAACATCCTGCTCCCATTGTCCCTCTCATCAACAAAAACCTTCATGTCCTCCTCATGGAACATAGATCTTCAGCGTATTTTTGTTTTCAGTGTTTGTTAAAAAGTAAACGCTTTTGAAAACAACTGCCTAAGAAGATTACTCCGTGTACAATGGAATGTATTCAAGACTAATATAGGTCTAAGAGAAATAGCCATGCAACTAACGAAATCATCTACAATTAGGAAGAGGGATATGTCATGCATGTGTTTGGAAGAAATAACAAGAGAATTTCAAAACATTCTCTTCATTGGGAAACATCAGGGTGCAGACAAGTTGAAGACCTAGAGAGACACTGTAAAGAACGCTGATAAGTGAAGCAAAGTTGGTAGGCAAAGACTCATTGGATAATATTCAACATTTTCTTATTCACCCAGAATAGAGATGGATGACAAAAACCACAAAGAGTCCTATGCGACATCTAGCGACATTGGAAGGATCAAGATCAAGATTTGTTCATTGTAGTGATACCACATGTTTCAGAGTCATTTCTTTGTGCAGGAGCAAACCTTCAGTTGTGGGATGTTTACTATAAATGTGTTCTAATCTATCTTTTTTTCTATGTTGATATGGGGCATACCAATCACGGGGTTTGTCAATACTAGATTCATTTGTCCACAAATGATTCCATATTTGTCGTCTGCTATCGTCGATATCATAATCCAATACAGCCAGTTTCAAAAGATGCGACATCCCACCAGGCTAATACATCAGATCTTATCGAGTTATTTATGCAGAATTTGCTTTTTCCTTTTAAATTTGTGAGCTTCAAAGAATTAAAAAAAAACATTCCTGAATTTCTCTGGTCGATACACTTTGAACTTTACAGAAGTACCTATAAATGCTCTGTATATATTTACATCTCCCTTTTTTGTTGACGGTTGTGTGTATTAATAGGCCTGTAATGTGAATGCTATACAATTTTATTTTTGCAGTGATTAACGAGTGGGAATTTTGTTAGAGTACCGAGGCTGCGTCGCGTTTTAATTTGTTTAAAGAGGATGAAAGAAGCGGTGGTATTTTGGGATCTTTCTGGTTTATCCTGACTGTTGTATAACATCTGTGACCAATCCAATGTTAGCGCGCGTTGTCCAAATAAGGAAGCAAGTGAAGTATAATGTACCTCATCTGACTGAATCCGCCCAGATGTGGGCTGTCAGTCAATAACTAAAGGGGGTGGGAGTAAGAAGATGACATCGGCTCCAAATCCTCGAATTAAAGGCGGAGGTTGACATTTTGGAGGTGAAGTAGATTTAAACTGGGGGACGTGAGACATTCCATGCCATTAGTCAGCGCCCGGGTTTAAATTCTGGGGGTCCGTCGAAACGAGGGGACTTTGAAGGCAGTCGGTAAAAGAGAAGGTACATCCAGAGAAGATACAAGGTGAGAAGACGTGAATTATAGATAATCGTAGGCCCATATCGAGACTGATTCTTTGGTGCTTTAAATTGGAAACTAATTGCGATATTTTGTCTGTATAGATTGACTTGTTTCTTGTAAGTTTTACCACGATGATGAGACCTGTTTTTATCCGTTTGTCTTATTTTGGTTGTTTTATACATGAGGAAACTATGTCGCAAAACTTGTGATTCCCTTTATCAAAGACGTCGATTAAGGGACAAGTAAATGTCGTATAAAATGTACCTAACAGCTTTACAGATAAGATACAGGATCCAACAACAGACTTGTAGACACAGAAATCATTAATCTGTGGACAGAACGGAAGACATGGACACAGCAGCCTGGGATCACTTAATACAGTTTCCAGGTGAAGACGTTATACTGTGAAAGGTCTTTAATTGATTCCCGTCTTAGAAGCGCAAAACCGGAACACTCAATTTATGTGCGATTATATTTCCCCTACGGATGCGAGTCATGGACAATAGGAGAACAGACAAGAAAATCACTGGAGTCTGTAGAAATGTGGTTTTACAGAAGAATGTTGAGAATACCATGGACAGCTAAGAAGAGTAATGAAAACGTTATGAAAGAGGTCAAAGCAAAGAGAGAGCTAATTTCCAATATTAGGAAGAAACAATCATCATTTTTGGCCATGTAATCAGAAGAGAACAACTGGAATATATTGTAACAACTGGAAAAAATTAGGGACGAAGAGATAGATGGAAGCAAAGAGAAAAAATAACAGACAGATTAAGGGAATGGCTTGGCAAAAGGTCAACAACAGAAATGATAAATAGCTGCCGAGATCGAAAGTTGTGGAGAGACATGATCACCTATGCCACTAGGCCCGGTACTTGATGATGATGATGATATTTCCCCTCACTCTACACCCGTTCTATCGCGGCTCTACATGATTCTACTTGATGTCTATTTCAATTTTAAATTATTTCCCGAAAAGTTCGCTCGTCTTATCAAAGATATAGAATCTTTATCTTAGAAATTGTCAGAGATGGATTGTTGGAGTATTAGAATCACTAGGAAATATAATAGCAAGAGTGGCCAACAAAAGAGCAAACGACCACAAAATCTCTCTCTGTTCAGCTCTGAAAGACACATGAGAAAGGAAAGAAGAAGACAAATGTGTCTACTATTTGCGTCGGCCAATATTTTGTGACGTTTACCTGCTATCAATTCATTTGTGGGGGACTGGTTGGTCTTGAGGCAAGACGCCGTCCTCGAGACAGAGAGGTTGTGGGTTGAAATCCCGGCTATATCGGTTGGGATTTTTATTTGTGATTTCTCTCTGCGGCAACCACCCCTAGTCGCAGCAGCGAGACTCGGCTTGAAACGTCAATTTCCCATCGACAGAAAAAATATGAGTACCTCCGAAGTCGGATTTATCTGCCTGTGCGGAGTGGGACCCCTGTGCACACGGCTGCTAGGGAAAAATGGATCAACACGCAAAATTCAGTTCCTAGTCTCTAGGGACTTCGTCAGAGGTAAAAGCTGGTGAACGAAGGAAAACAAAATTTGTGTGAAAAAATTCATCAAGTTTGAAGATCCTCGCTCTCAAAGAACCGCATCTTAAACTTACAAATGTGAAGAGGTAAGTGGCTGGTACACTAGCTGACGGATCTTAATAAAACATGAATACATACGTTCTAACTCATGTACACAGAAAACAGTTTCGAACTTGAGTGTCTTTCAAACACTCAACCTATTTTGTAGATTTGGTAGATTTCTCATGAGATCTGAACACATACGGGCTGGTCTGATGTGCTGTGTGCATGACCAGTAGATTAAACTAAACTAGACCACTTTCAGGGGTTTTTCAATTAGAAAAGACAAATCAACAACACAAATCTACTTATCTCTTAGTGGTTTTCCAATTAGAGGTAAAACAAATCTACCTAAATCTTAATACTATTCTCTAAGCCATTTTTAGCAGTTGTGTCGTTGTGATTTCTGGCTTGATGGTCAGATGTGCGGTGTCCATGACCAGTAGATTAAACTAAGTTAGACTAGGTCTCTCATTTTCTAGGAAAGTAAATCTTACATTAGGGTTTACAAAGTAAATATTTTTAACAAAATGTTGACAGGCTCTTCTATTTTATAGAGGCAGTTTCAAAGTGTACATTTCTTCGAAAAGCTTTCGGATTAAGGTTGCCAACAAGATTTCTTGTACGCAAGAATAATTTTGAGGGGGACTAATTTTCATATTTCAATCCCTGGCCAACTTTAGTTTTACTAAGGCACGTGGACTGAGAGGGTTTTACTGAAATCACCCTTACCTTGTGACGTTGACATTGAGAGCAGGATAGGTTATTGGTAAAATTACGTCAGGCAGCCGTCTATAGAGTACAGAGCTGAAAACGTCACAAGCTTTGGGTGGTTTCAGGAAAACCATCTCAGCGCGCAGGTCTCAGTAAAACTATATTTGGCTCTGCTTCAATCCGAGGACTCATCTCGTACTAACAAATTACTCTGACTCTTTCTAGGGGTTGGCCTCAAGACATCAGCCATACACTTATCAGTTTATCAACGACTCTTAATCGCGAACAAAATCTACATTCCTCGTATTTTTGCTGTTAAATTGTAAACAGTAAACTGATAATACGTTATCGTCGCAAGATTACATTCATCTTCTATTTTTCTTCTTCATCCTTGTTTTTCTTACTGAGGGCAATAATATAAATTAAACGACCTATGCGTTATGCGGCTACTGCATCAGACACGCAGTACCTATTTTCAGTCGCACAGAAACATTCCTTGTCTAATATATGGGCCACTGCAAGAATGACAAAAGACAGTAAAATTTATACAGGAAACGACATTGCAGATATAGACAATACTTCGGGCGAACGAAAGATAGATGGATTCCTTGTCTAACTAGTCCGTCACAGAAAATTAATAGATTACAAAAAAACAGGCAGCTATAATAGTAGCTATAGGTAGTATATATGCAACACTGGTGAAATGTAGTATGGTGCAGTAAAAAAAACTACTTTCGAAAGAAAGAAACATAAACTACAAAATCCAGACATTAGAAATATGAAACGAGTTATTCAGTGTTATATAGAGCCAATCTTGACATACGGAAGTCAATACCTGACAATCAGACAACTGGTAAGAACATCCGTGGAGACAACGGACTGTTGGTCATGCAGAAGTCAGTTGAGAATATCATGGATGCTGAAAAGGGTACCAGGGATGTTGCAAGAGAGATGTTGCAAGAGAGATGTTGCAAGATAGATGTTGTAAAAGAGATGTTACAAGAGAGATGTTGCAAGAGAGATGTTGTAAAAGAGATGTTGTAAAAGAGATGTTGTAAAAGAGATGTTGTAAAAGAGATGTTGTAAAAGAGATGTTGTAAAAGAGATGTTGTAAAAGAGATGTTACAAGAGAGATGTTGTAAAGAGATGTTGTAAAAGAGATGTTGTAAAAGAGATGTTGCAAAAGGGATGTTGTAAAAGAGGTTGATGAAGATGTTCTAAAAAAAGATCGTTCAGGATGTTCCAAAAGCGGTAGTTGATTATGATTTAAAAGAGATTATTGGGGATGTTCTAAAAGAGGTAGTTTATGATGTTCTAGAAGAAATATTGAAGGAATCAAAATTGAAGGAATAGACCTGGCGACAGTTCAGAACTACAACTACCTTGGACATACTATAACCAGTGATGGAAAATGTACAAATGAAATAAACAAAAGAATATGAATGGCAAAAAGTAATTTTAATGTCATGAAGAACATACTTCAAAACAAATGACATCAGGGCTAAAACTAAGAATAGCAAAATGTTAAATCTTCTCAATATTCCTATATGGTGCAGAAACATGGACATTAGACAAGAAAACAGAACAGAGAATTGAAGCCTTTGAAATGTGGATATATAGAAGAATAGGTAAAATTGGATGGAAGGAAAAGAAAACAAACGATGAAGTTTTAAAACAACTAAAAATGAAAAGAGAACTACTAAGCACAATTCAAACAAAACAAATGCGATTTTTGGGCCATGTTAAAAGACACAACAGCCTACTAAAAGTAATCCTGAAGGAAAATACAAGGTAAAAGAGACAGAGGAAGACCAAGACTAACATGGACGAGTAACATCAAAAGATGGACAAATCAGCCTATGACAACCTGCACAATCAAAGCAAGAAACGGAGCAGAATGGCGCTCCATGGTAGCCAACCTACGTTGCGGAGACGACACACGATGGGATGATGAAAAGAAATAGATGAAAGTGTTATAAAAGTGGAAGTTTATGATGTTATAAAAGTGGAAGTTTATGATGTTGTAAAAGTGGAAGTTTATGAAGTTGTAAAAGTGGAAGTTTATGATGTTATAAAAGTGGAAGTTTATGATGTTATAAAAGTGGAAGTTTATGATGTTATAAAAGTGGAAGTTTATGAAGTTGTAAAAGTGGAAGTTTATGATGTTATAAAAGTGGAAGTTTATGATGTTATAAAAGTGGAAGTTTATGATGTTGTAAAAGTGGAAGTTTATGATGTTATAAAAGTGGAAGTTTATGATGTTGTAAAAGTGGAAGTTTATGATGTTGTAAAAGTGGAAGTTTATGAAGTTGTAAAAGTGGAAGTTTATGATGTTGTAAAAGTGGAAGTTTATGATGTTGTAAAAGTGGTAGTTTATGATGTTGTAAAAGTGGAAGTTTATGAAGTTGTAAAAGTGGTAGTTTATGATGTTGTAAAAGTGGTAGTTTATGATGTTGTAAAAGTAGTAGTTTATGATGTTGTAAAAGTGCAAGTTTATGATGTTGTAAAAGTGGTAGTTTATGATGTTGTAAAAGTGGAAGTTTATGATGTTGTAAAAGTGGTAGTTTATGATGTTGTAAAAGTGGTAGTTTATGATGTTGTAAAAGTGGTAGTTTATGATGTTGTAAAAGTGGAAGTTTATGATGTTGTAAAAGTGGTAGTTTATGATGTTGTAAAAGTGGTAGTTTATGATGTTGTAAAAGTGGAAGTTTATGATGTTGTAAAAGTGGTAGTTTATGATGTTGTAAAAGTGGTAGTTTATGATGTTGTAAAAGTGGTAGTTTATGATGTTGTAAAAGTGGTAGTTTATGATGTTGTAAAAGTGGTAGTTTATGATGTTGTAAAAGTGGAAGTTTATGATGTTGTAAAAGTGGTAGTTTATGATGTTGTAAAAGTGGTAGTTTATGATGTTGTAAAAGTGGAAGTTTATGATGTTGTAAAAGTGGTAGTTTATGATGTTGTAAAAGTGGTAGTTTATGATGTTGTAAAAGTGGTAGTTTATGATGTTGTAAAAGTGGTAGTTTATGATGTTGTAAAATTGGTAGTTTATGATGTTGAAAAAGTGGAAGTTTATGATGTTGTAAAAGTGGAAGTTTATGATGTTGTAAAAGTGGAAGTTTATGATGTTGTAAAAGTGGAAGTTTATGATGTTGTAAAAGTGGAAGCTTATGATGTTATAAAAGTGGAAGTTTATGATGTTATAAAAGTGGAAGTTTATGATGTTGTAAAAGTGGAAGTTTATGATGTTGTAAAAGTGGAAGTTTATGATGTTGTAAAAGTGGAAGTTTATGATGTAAAAGTGGAAGTTTATGATGTTGTAAAAGCGGAAGTTTATGATGTTGTACAAGTGGAAGTTTATGATGTTGTAAAAGTGGAAGTTTATGATGTTGTAAAAGTGGAAGTTTATGATGTTGTAAAAGTGGAAGTTTATATGTTGTAAAAGTGGAAGTTTATGATGTTGTAAAAGTGGAAGCTTATGATGTTATAAAAGAAGCAGATGAAGGTGTTCTAAAACAAGTCGTTGATGATGTCAATGAGGATGTTCTGAAATGGGTCAATGGGATGTTCTGAAATGGGTCAATGAGGATGTTCTGAAATGGGTCAATGAGGATGTTCTGAAATGGGTCAATGAGGATGTTCTGAAATGGGTCAATGAGGATGTTCTGAAATGGGTCAATGAGGATGTTCTAAAAAAAAAGGCCGATTAAAAAAAAAAGTTGGTTGCCAGCTTGAGAAGAGAAATATTTGTTAGAGGCATGTCATGAGAAGGAAAACAACAGCCGGGATATATTGTGACTGAGAAATTCCGGTGAATACGAGATTGAGGGAAACAGAGAGAAACCATAAACAGTTTTTAAGAGAATCATTAGTAACAAACAATAGTCACTCGTATGTTACACAAAGTTTATAGTAACGTTCCAATATTGCAGCGGCGATGGTGAGTTTGAATCATGAACATGCAATACATGCGACCGAACTTCTAAGTTTGACCTTTAACCTCATAATTTGCGACATAAACATCACTGATATTTGCGCTATTTAATTTAAAAAAAAAAAGTCAAGTACCCCCGTCACGCCAAGTGGCGGCGTATAGGGAATATGGTGTTAGTGACCATATATTTTACAGGCCTTCGGCACATGATTTTTGGGGTAATGTGGTCGGTATTACGCCCGTGCCGCTTCACTTTCCCTGAAAAAAATCCGGTACCCATTAAAGGCTGGGTGAACCCGGAAGCCGTCGGTTGGAATCGAACCCTACCTCTTGTCCTTTGTAGTCCAGTTCACTAACCACTGAGCTATCGCGGCTACCAGAATCATTATCTACACACAAAAACACGATTCATGATAATTACGGTAATAAGAAAGTAACAGCAAATTTTTATTTCGAATTGTTTTCTATCTTTTAATATACATCTTATTTTATTTCTTTTTATTGCTCAGAGGAAGGCAATAACAGTGAGAGAGAGAGAGAGAGTGAAGAATACAAGGAAAGTAAAATAAGAATCAAGAAAATCATAACTATATCAAGACTGAATACACGAAAATAAACTTCAAGAAGAAACCGATTGACTTAACAAAGATGGGCTCCAGGGCTTATATACTGGTGTTTCTTTCTGTACTTGCAGCCATCATAAGCTCAACACACCAGCAGCGTAAGTAACACAACACATATGTAACACAACACATAAGTAACACAACACATAAGTAACACAACACATAAGTAACACAACACATATGTAACACAACACATAAGTAACACAACACACATGTATCATCATCATCATGTGCCATACCGGTTAGCGCAGGCAATCATGTCCTTCCTCAATCTTCTTCTACAGTGCATCGTATCAGTTCTATTCTTGACAGTTTTCCATGCCATGCCACCAAGCTATCCAGTATTTTCTCTCTTTGTCGTCCGCAATCTCTCATTCCTTTTATTTTGCCAGTTGTAACCAAGTATTCCAACTTTCCTCTTTTCATGATGTGCCCTAAAGATGTTGATTATTTCTTTATGTTTTTTAGGAGCTGCCTTTTTGTGTTGGACTCTTTGAGAACTTCCTCATTGGTCTTTTTAGCTGTCCAGAAAACGTTCAACATTCTTCTGAGAAATCCCATCTCTGTGGCCTCTAATCGTCTTTTCATTTGTTTGTCTATTGTCCATGATTAGCTTCCATAGGTCAGAATTGGTTAATATATAGCACCGATGAACTCTCTTTCTCACTTCTATTGACATAGATTTGTTGCATAAGATATTTTCCATTTTCTGAAAAGCTATTCGACACATGTCTATATCGTGAAAATTAACATATCTGACTTACATTGTATTAAGAGGTGCTATTTTTATGTGCATTGTTTTTGTTTGCGTAATCTAAATTAGTTTCTAATTAACTCAATACTGCCTGTAACTGTTTGCTACTATTGCATTCAGTGAATTGTACTCTTGTTCTCTGCCCTTTGGTGTTAATATTGTTCTCTGCCATTTGATGTTATTCTTGTCCTATGCCATTTGGTGTTAATCTTGTTCTATGCCTTTTGGTGTTAATATTGTTCTCTACCCTTTGGTATTAATCTTGTTCTATGCCTTTTGGTGTTAAACTTGTTCTATGCCTTTTGGTGTTAAACTTGTTCTATGCCTTTTGGTGTTAATCTTGTTCTATGCCTTTTGGTGTCAATGTTGTTCTCTGCCCTTTGGTATTAATCTTGTTCTATGCCTTTTGGTGTTAATGTTACTCTCAGCCCTTTGGTATTAATCTTGTTCTGTGCCTTTTGTTAATGTTGTTCTCTGCCCTCTGGTGTTACTCTTATTCTCTGCTCGCTGGTGTTATTCTTACTCTCTGTGAGATCTGCTCTTATTATTAGCAGATATCATAGCTTTGTTGCAAAACACAGCATGGGCATCACGTGACATCCTTTAAATGGCGGTCAATGAAAAGCAAGAGTCATCGAACGTTCCCAGAAAGGGAATGAAAATACTACGTTTTAGATATATATATATGACAATAGAAACAGGAATAATAGTTCTTAAATGTTATGTAGAGCCAGTCTTAACATGGATGTGAATCAAGGACAATAGGACAACAGACAAGAAAATCACTGGAGTCTGTAGAAATGTGGTTTTACAGAAGAATGTTGAGAATACCATGGACAGCTAAGAAGAGTAATAAAAACGTTCTGAAAGAGGACAAAGTAAAAAGAGAGCTAATTTCCAATGTTAGGAAGAAACAATCATCATTTTTTGGTCATGTAATGAGAAGAGAACAACTGGGGTATATTGTAACAACTGGAAAAATTGAGGGACGAAGAGATAGAGGGAAGCAATGAGAAAAAATACCAGACAGCTTAAGAGAATGGCATGGCAGAAGGCCAACAACAGAAATGATAAATGTCGTGATCAAAAGTTGTGGAGAAACATGATCACCTACGCCAGCAGGCCTGGTACTTGATGATGATGATATATATATATAAGTCAGATTTCTTAGGCCACAAGGCCTTAGAAATTATATCTTTGTTGTGTATCACGACACAATACAGGCCAGCGCACTTTACGTTGTTCTAAGGGCTGAAGATGAAAGGTAGTAGTTATCTGGCGAACGCAACGAGAGAAGACTCCAAAACACAAATATTCAGAACAAGGCATTGCAATAACAATGCACACATCTAATTTGAAATTAATCAAAGCCGCATCCAGTTGGCCCCGTTAACTTCACATCACATCCTATGGTTATGGTTAAGAAAGGCCTCGGTATCACTGCAAACGAATTAAAATCCATAATCGCTCAACCGCCCGTACCAGTGGAATCATCCGCATTATTATCTCATCTTCCAAACAAAGAAAGTTAGCTTACGTCCCCATCATAGCAGTCTCAGCACACGCCAAAAGACATAAGGCGAAACCGCACAGGAAGTGAACACAGCCATCTGTTCCCGGTCATACGATGTCATCATTCTTCGTAAACAATCGGAATATCAAAACACGATAAAAACGCATGAAACGCACAGCTCACGGTTTGCACAGAGCACTTAAACTCAGTAGCTCCTGCAGCAAGCCGGAGTTGGAATATGAGGAAACTGCAACAATGGACATTTTCCAGACACAGCATCTACATCACATCATACAAATGATGAATTGTTAGAAGATACCGGATAAAAAACGAAGACAAGAAAAAAAAGACAGACGACGCCAAATGCGGCGGAAAAAAAATATTCGCTATCTGATTAGGCTACACCAACGAATGCTGCTCTGACATCCAAGGTTGTTCTACTGTTTCTGTGTTGCACCAGCCACTAGGTAAAATGGTGACCAGAGCTCACACTCTGAAACTCCGCAACGGAGGTAAATGTTGAAGACAACATCAGTCGAAAGTTTCTGGTCAACTACATGGCGGCATGGCACTTGATAGTGTTGTTATGATGTCGATAATCATCTAACACATATTTTTAAAATTAAGAACCCAAATGTAGCTCAGCGAATAAAGCATAGGGTGGCTAGAACACTCTCCTGTTAACAGTAATACATCTATGGACGGGGAGGACACGCCCCTGTTAACAATGATATATCTATGGACGGCTATGACTCTCCTGTTAAAAATTATATATCTTTGGGCGACTAGGACGCTCTCCTAATAACAATGATATCTTTCGGCGGCTGGGACACTCCTTTTAACAACAATATATGTATGGGCGGTTAGAACACTCTCCAGCTAATAATACGATTTCTATGTGCTGCTAATACAGTCTCCTGCTAACAATCAGATTTCTAGGGGCGGCAACGATCTGTTGCTAGCAATAAGATTTCTAGGCGTGATTATGACAGCTTCTATTAACATGGAAATCTCCAGGGATGACTAGGTCAGTCTCCTGCTAACAATGAGATTTCTAAGGGTGGCTTGGATAGTCTCCTTCTAACAATGAGATTTTTAAGGGTGGCTTGGATAGCCTCCTGCTAGCAATGAGATTTCTAGGGGTGGCTTGGATAGCCTCCTGCTAACAATGAGATTTCTAGGGGTGGCTTGGATAGTCTTCTGCTAACAATGAGATTTCTAGGTGTGGCTTTGATAGCCTCCTGCTAACAATGAGATTTCTAAGGGTGGCTGGGATAGCCTCCTGCTAACAATGAGATTTCTAGGGGTGGCTTGGATAGCCTCCTGCTAGCAATGAGATTTCTAGGGGTGGCTTGGATAGCCTCCTGCTAACAATGATATTTCTAGGGTGGCTTCGATAGTCTCCTGCTAACAATGAGATTTCTAGGTGTGGCTTTGATAGCCTCCTGCTAACAATGAGATTTCTAGGTGTTGCTTGGATAGCCTCCTGCTAACAATGAGATTTATAGGTGTGGTTTTTATAGTCTCCTGCTAACAATGAGATTTCTAGGGGTGGCTTGGATAGCCTCCTGCTAACAATGAGATTTCTAGGTGTGGCTTGGATAGTTTCCTGCTAACAATGAGATTTCTAGGTGTGGCTTGGATAGCCTACTGCTAAAAATGAGATTTCTAGGGGTGGCTTCGATAGTCTTCTGCTAACAATGAGATTTTTAGTGGTAGCTTGACAGCCTCCTGGAGCCATCTGAGCAAACAGAACGTTACTTTAGTAGTAGAAGAAGAATGTAAGAATAAAGGAGGAAGAAAATGTTGATACCTGAAGTTGTGATTGTTTCCTTCTATTGTCATAACATTTTAATACTTTTTTTTCACGTGCAGAATGCGTCACAAACATCGACGTCATCTTTCTCATGGACGGCTCCAACAGCATGAACCAAGATAATTTTAATAGACAGATGACGTCATTGATCAATTTGATATATAGACTGAATATGAGTGAGGGAGAGATCCGCGTGGGGGTTGTTCTCTTCAGTTCCACTATCGCTGGTATTGCTGATCTGACGGGGGATAAAATGAAGGTCATCAGTGGTGAGTAATTGTGAGTTAGATCTTGCTGCTTTTCGGAATGAAGTGCTAAGTCTAGCTAGGCATATACATTGTCTTCTGTTTATCATCAAATACCATCTCTGCAGTAGTAAGTGACGATGTCTCTTCTCACCTTTATTTATTTAATCAGTTCTATTGACTCACTACCAACTATCCCTTTATCTGTTAGGTACCTCAATTTCTTGCTCTCTTCCTTTTTTTAGATTATTCCCATAACTTCTGCAGTCCGGAAGCTTTTTATCGATGCAGCGGAAGAGATTTCAGAGGGAAAACTTGTCATGGTTTTAACATTCAATCAACATATTGATATTATCTAACACATACAATATTATGTATGAATGTTTAAATAATTGAACAATGAATTAGATTCACCAATCCCAAGATAATACAAGACATGTAAATAGAATATGGTTTGATGACATTTCATACTAATCAAATTGAGAGTGAGGCAATATGCGTCGAAACGTATGTGGCCGATATTGAGATGACGCACAGTGCGTCGAAACGTATGTGGCCGATATTGAGATGACGCACAGTGCGTCGAAACGTATGTGGCCGATATTGAGATGACGCACAGTGCGTCGAAACGTATGTGGCCGATATTGAGATGACGCACAGTGCGTCGAAACGTATGTGGCCGATATTGAGATGACGCACAGTGCGTCGAAACGTACAAAAAGAGTTAATCTGTCAGGTACCTCTGTTTCACATTATCTCTTCCACTCTGAATTATTTTTTCCTGTTGTCACAATCATTTCAAATAATTCCTTTCACATAACGTTATCATCATGATCATCATCATGTGGCATACCGGTTGGCGTAGGCTATCATGTCCTTCCACAATCTTCTATCTATAGATTTTCCATGCCATGACACCAAGCTGTTCAGTATTTTCTCTCTTTGTCGTCCGCGATATCTCTTTCCTATTATTTTGCCAGATATAACCAAGTAACAACACATAACAAGGCGGCCACAAAATGCTGCTTCCTCCTGATCTAGGAAATATGTTTACGTTGAGCTCTGGCCTCTTGTAGGAAACCCACTGGGAATTATTCAGGGGTGGGAAAGCAACATCAAGAAATGGTAATGTGGTTGTCTATCAGATTGTACCACTATTGCAGATGAGAAACGACATTGCAGAACCAATAGAATCAAACATCGGATACGATAAATAATATTATAAGAATATCATAAAATGCCGTTTGCTTATTCTCAAACTTGCGTGTTATTCTTTTGTTTAGAGAAATAAATGCAACAAATACGAATGTCCGTGCTTTGCCACAAGCAAACGTAATGACATTCGAATGTCAGCGCTAACACCGTCGGTTGATAATGATGGTATGTGTACATGTTTTCTGTGCCAACAAACCTGTCATACCTTACCGCTGAAACGTGTCATGTCTTTTTGTGCGCTGGAACTAATGTCAACAGTAAGGTTCACAAAATATTCGTGGGAGACGTTCTTTAGCGACACCGTAAAAGGAAATTGGCGTTCTCTTGGAAAGAGTTCAGTGCTGCAGAACGCGCATGAACAAAGCAATGATGCATTGTTCCGGTGAAATAAAATTATCATCACCATCATTTTCATATCATCAACTTCATAACCAACATCATCAAGTAGCTTGCCTACTGACGTAAGAACGCCAACATTCTATCTCTACAGTTGTTTATCACTTCTGTTGATGACTTCCTACCAAACACTTCTTGTAAAACTGAATGGCCTCTTCCTTTTTGTTTCTCCATCTCTTCTTCCCTCAGTTTTTCCAGTTATTACAAAACATTCCAGCTGTGTTCTTCTCAATACACGGCTCAAACATTACAATTATTTTCTCCTTATGTTTGCTATAGTTTTCGTTTATGCTTTTGTCTGTTTGAGGGCGGCCTAAAAAAAATACTGTTGTTTTGGCAAATTCAAGGTTGTAAAGAAAGATACAAGCAAGTGTTACCTTCATTTGTTTCATAATAAAGAAAAACATCAACGCACCAGAAAACTATTTACGTAGAACAAGGAATAATAAAATATTGAGCCATTCCCTTTTACTGTATTTTATACCCGAGTCCTGTCATCCGGCTTTTTTCAATTTCACTCCAGTCGGTGCCTGACCAATCTACGGACGACAGGCAAGTGACTTAGTTTCCTGTTTAGATAGTCTAGCCTATTATCGCCACGTAATTAAATTTCTGTAAAAGTAATTTTAAACCTGTTTAGATAGTCTAGCCTATTATCGCCACGTAATTAAATTTCTGTAAAAGTAATTTTAAACCTGTTTAGATAGTCTAGCCTATTATCGCCACGTAATTAAATTTCTGTAAAAGTAATTTTAAACCTGTTTAGATAGTCTAGCCTATTATCGCCACGTAATTAAATTTCTGTAAAAGTAATTTTAAACCTGTTTAGATAGTCTAGCCTATTATCGCCACGTAATAAATTTCTGTAAAAGTAATTTTAAACCTGTTTAGATAGTCTAGCCTATTATCGCCACGTAATTAAATTTCTGTAAAAGTAATTTTAAACCTGTTTAGATAGTCTAGCCTATTATCGCCACGTAATTAAATTTCTGTAAAAGTAATTTTAAACCTGTTTAGATAGTCTAGCCTATTATCGCGATGTAATTAAATTTCTGTAAAAGTAATTTTAAACCTGTTTAGATAGTCTAGCCTATTATCGCCACGTAATTAAATTTCTGTAAAAGTAATTTTAAACCTGTTTAGATAGTCTAGCCTATTATCGCCACGTAATTAAATTTCTGTAAAAGTAATTTTAAACCTGTTTAGATAGTCTAGCCTATTATCGCCACGTAATTAAATTTCTGTAAAAGTAATTTAAACCTGTTTAGATAGTCTAGCCTATTATCGCCACGTAATTAAATTTCTGTAAAAGTAATTTTAAACCTGTTTAGATAGTCTAGCCTATTATCGCCACGTAATTAAATTTCTGTAAAAGTAATTTAAAACCTGTTTAGATAGTCTAGCCTATTATCGCCACGTAATTAAATTTCTGTAAAAGTAATTTTAAACCTGTTTAGATAGTCTAGCCTATTATCGCCACGTAATTAAATTTCTGTAAAAGTAATTTAAACCTGTTTAGATAGTCTAGCCTATTATCGCCACGTAATTAAATTTCTGTAAAAGTAATTTTAAACCTGTTTAGATAGTCTAGCCTATTATCGCCACGTAATTAAATTTCTGTAAAAGTAATTTTAAACCTGTTTAGATAGTCTAGCCTATTATCGCCACGTAATTAAATTTCTGTAAAAGTAATTTTAAACCTGTTTAGATAGTCTAGCCTATTATCGCCACGTAATTAAATTTCTGTAAAAGTAATTTTAAACCTGTTTAGATAGTCTAGCCTATTATCGCCACGTAATTAAATTTCTGTAAAAGTAATTTTAAACCTGTTTAGATAGTCTAGCCTATTATCGCCACGTAATTAAATTTCTGTAAAAGTAATTTTAAACCTGTTTAGATAGTCTAGCCTATTATCGCCACGTAATTAAATTTCTGTAAAAGTAATTTTAAAGTACTCCCTTCAAGCCATGTGGCGTATAGGGAATATGGTGTTAGTGACCATACATTTTACAGCACATGATCTTTGGGGTAATGTGGTCGGTATAACGCCCGTGCCACTTTACTTTCCCAGAAAAAAATCCAGTATCCATTTAAGGCTGGGTGTACCCGGAAGCCGTCGGTTGGGATTGAACCCTGCCTCTTATTCTTTGCAGTCCAGTTAACTAACCACTGAGCTATCGCGGAAATATTTATATATATATATTTGTGTGTTGTTGTTTATTGTTGCAGCTGAAGGTCTACTTGGACGAAACGTCGTTTTATTTTTGTCTTGTTTTTTACCTACGTAAAGCTGTTACCATACCACTTTTTCCTTTTCTTTTCATTTCCAGTCATCATTAATAATACAATACATACAATTTTAACATCCCAACACAGAGAGATTGGTCAGAGACGATATAGAAAAAGGACACTATAAAAAAAATGTAAACCGGGTTAGCTTGGTAGTTGAGAACTCCCAAGAACACGTAAAGAATCGAAGAATATAAAGGAATGGTCATAAAAGGAATTATATACAGCATCTCACACTCACAGTGATAAAGATAACATATCTCGTATACGACCTAGACATCGTCATAGTTGCAGTTATCACTACCAGCAGCTGTTCTTATCTTAAATTAACTGACATCTCCACCAGAATTGCCTTGCTATCATCCAGGGTGAGAGAGAGAGAGAGAGAGAGAGAGAGAGAGAGAGAGAGAGAGAGAGGGAAGAAAGGGGAAACACATGAGAGAACATCAAGAAATCCATTTGCCCGAGGCCATGAAAGCAGGAATTCAACCACATTTTGAATATCCTTGCAGCTTCGGTCGGTGGCTCAGTGGTTAATACGTTCACTAATGACCTGAAGGGTGCTGTCAAGTCAAAAAAATGGAAATTGAATTGTTCAGACTGACATGGTGTCAAGGTTCTAAGTCTCCGAAAATGGATCTCTTAAAATGTGTATGTGAAATAAGTGCGGCCTGGTGTGGTACTGGCCATTGCACTCATGAAATGGTCATTTTGTCCTTGATAAATATTGGCACTAACGCCATAGGCATGGGGGAATCCTTACTTGTACTGGGATGTTCTTGGGCAGAGTAAATTGTGGTCGATGAGCCTTAACTCTACAATGTGTGTTACATTATAGCGCACATGCCACATATTGTTCTACAAAGTGACATATAATATAGCTTGTATTTCACTCATTGTTCTACATAATGACGTATGATATAACTTATATGGCAAACATTTTACAAAATGATATAATGATATAGCTTGTGTGTTACACATTGTTATAATAGAAAAATATATGACATAGCTTGTATATGCCACTTAGTGTTCTACGTAATAACGTATGATATAGCTTGTATGCCACTTAGTGTTCTACATAATAACGTATGATATAGCTTGTATGTAATTCATTGTTCTACGGAGTAAAGTTTGATATAGCCTGCATATCACACATTGTTCTAGAAAAAAATATATGATATAATGTGCATGTCACCTATTGTTGTACAAACAAAAGGTCAAGTACGAAACTTGAATCGACGTCTCATCACGCGAGTTTTCACCCATATGTGCTCGGCCACCTATCCACAAGTGTTCGGAGACTTCTGGATAGTGTCGCTTCAAGCATCGAAACTCACAATACAAGGTGGCATTCCCCACCTTCCCAGAGTACAAAACCTTGGTACCCATTTCTGCCAGCGGCTGGGTCGAGCTAGGCTAGCGAGGCCCCCAGACCAAAAAAAAAAAAAAATCACGCAGCAATAATTATTTATATAAACTCCCTGTTTTTGTGTGTGTAGTTTTTGTTTACAATTGTGTCATCGCCCTTGTATTATGTTGCTCTTGTTCTTGAGTTATTTTATTTTAATGCATCACGTGAACAAAGTATCTCGGGAAACGCAACGTTAAACTATAACTAGATAACTGACTAAATTAAACAAATAAAACTGCCGTACTTTTATTCTCACAAAGTGCGTTAACGACATTAGAGGATGAATAATGAGGTTAAAGTTTCTGGTAGACAGAGTATATTCTTCTTTTCTTCCTCATTTGCCTTTGAACCTTGGGGAGTGTTATAATTTGAGGTCTTTTGCTCTTCTGTTTGCCTTCTGTTATGTTTTCTAGTATTTCTAATATTCCGTTAATCCATCTTTTTCGTGGCCGGCCCTTGGGTCTAGTGTTCTCGCAACGTTTATTGAAGGCTCGGTGTATTATGTTTTGACCTTTCTGCCATTTCACATGACCACAACATTTTATCTGTGGTTTCTTTATATATCCTATGGCAGGGATTATTCCTAGCTTTTTCTCATTTCTTCATTTCTGATCTTATCTCACGGGCTGTTTTCTGTCATTCGTCCAACACATTTCATCTCGGTAGATGTTATTTTTCTTGTTGCTCTTGCATCTAGGATCCAGCGAGTAGCTATTGGTAGCGGGCAGCCATTATTAGCGAGTGGTTATTATTATGGTTGTAGTGAGGGCTTTTTTCTGGGGAAAAAAAACGTACCTGTACTCACCCTGAAGATGTTTTTATATCTACTTTTACACTTTTAACATATTCTCCTATATACCCTTGTCGTCTCTAGATGGCTTCTTGCTTTGGGTGTCAACAGCAGAATAGTAATCTAGGAGGAGCCCTCTGCATAATTTGCTAAAGTTGAACTTAAATTGTGTATTTATTGTTACAGTGTTTTTTTTCCTCTGGGAAAATAAGTGTCGTTACTGGCCGTGAAGAATTGACAGCAACTTCCACGTTAGACATATTCTCTGATATACCTTCGTCGTCTCTAGATCGCTTCTTTCTTTTGGTATCAGCTGTAGAATGACGTCATTGGAGTAGCCATGAATCCACTTATTTGCAAGAAATGAATTTGATTAGAAGAGGACCCACTACCTTTATGGGATCAGTGAAAAGGTTGTCCGTACAAGCAGAGATGACTTAGATGAATTTCCTATAAGGTTCATCTGAGATAAACCCCTTTCACATTCACTGGTAGATATCGCAACTGTGTCCAAAGTGTGCTATAGAGGAAGTTGTGTGTCTGAGAATTTATTTTCTTAAAGATATTCACGAAAATCGCGAATACTATTTTTACTGTGAATAAATTTGTGCTACCAATGCCAGACCTGGACCTTAGATGCAAGAACAATAAGAAAAATAACCTCTACAGAGATGAAATGTGTTAGACGAATGACAGGAAACAGTCTGAGAAATAAGATCAGAAATGAAGAGCTGATAAAAAGCTAGGAATAGCCCCCGTCATAGAATATATAAGGAAACAACAAATAAAATGGTTTGGCCACGTGACAAGGCAGAAAGAACAAAACACAGCACAAAAAGCCTTCAACAAATGTTGTGAGAACAACAGACCCAAAGGTCGACCACGAAAAAGATGGGTCGATGGAATACTAGAAGCACTAGGAAACATAACAGCAGCAGAGGCGAACAGAAGAGCAAAAGACCGCAAATTATATCTTCCCTCGACGCTGAAAGGCAGATGAGGAAGGAAAGAAGAAGAAGAAGAAGACTAAATTGGAATGTAATATTTGACGATAAGTCGTGGACATATTCCCTTTTTTCCTGACAAAAACCTGGCAACCCTACTTTATGTCCTCTTTCCTCCAACATTCAGACGAAAAGCTTCTCTTTGAGGCGTAGATTAATCGCATCCATTCTTCGATGTTCTCTTCCCATCTCCTTCTCTGCCTGCCGTGTCTTCTTTTACCTGGTAAGATGCTCTCAAAATGGTCTTAGCCAAGTCTGTAGAACTTTTAGCTTGTCCGTATCATTTATAATTTTCATTCATTCACCACTGACACAAAGAATTTAACTTGTCCTGTGGGTATTTATATTTTGTTGTGCAACTTTTCACCAGGTGATTCGATCTCTATAAATAAGTGCATGATCTTATACCTTCGAATTTCCCGAGCTTATATTTTTTTTTCAAAATGAATAGTAAAGCGTCCATATTTAGCGGACGTACATAAATATTGAAGACACTTTTGTCGTATAGACTGTTCTTTAATGATGTTGATGATGATGATGATGATATATTATTAATGCAATTACTTAAATGAGAAAAATAAAGTAATTCATTATACACCAGCACATGTTATATAAATATAGACCTTGCGAAATGTACACAGATCAAACAATAGTAATATACCAGTATCTTATGTCCAGCATCAAGGGCAGACATTTAAAAAACAGATTGGGATCAAATAAAAGGATTGATCAAACGCACTTTTGAACTATTCTAGTTTGTTGTTTACATCGCGACCCTGTCTCCCAGGACTCTTTCTGATTGGAGGATTAACAAACATGCTGACCCTTTGTTGACCTATTGGAGATCACAACTAATCTGCAAGCGCAAGTCAGGCTCGTGAGAAGATTACCTATTGCCTGTTTGGATACAACTTTAAACAGACGAGGATGAGCGAGGTCAACAGTGATGCTGGACCAAGTGCATGTTAATATGCAGACCTGGGCTTGTATGTCCTGGTTGGTTAGATTACCTCGGGGGATTTCTATTAGAAGCACGTTCTTGCATTCTGATACGTGTTCTAATTATGGGGACAAATGGGAGTAGTGCGGAGAGACAGTCATTCTAGAGGAAGAGTTCGTGACCACGCGATTGTTTGTTTGTTCGGTCAGTGACATCGACTTTTAGTAACATTAAACATGTAGGATATTGTTATGGTGAATTATTACACGAAAAATGCACACAAGTAGACAGACAGATAGACAGACCGACTAGATAGACAGACAGACAGACATACCAGACCAGATTAGCCAGACAGAAAGACATACCAGACACAGAGGCAGACAGACAGACAGATAGACAGACCGACCAGACAGACAGACAGGCAGACAGACAGACAGACAGCCCAGACCAGATTAGTCCAGACATACAGACATACACATATATATATATATATATATATATATATGTATATATATATATGTATATATATATAGACATAGATAGATAGATAGATAGATAGATAGATAGATAGATAGATAGATAGATAGATAGATAGATAGATAGATAGATAGATAGATAGATAGATAGATAGATAGATAGATAGATAGATAGATAGATAGATAGATAGATAGATAGATAGATAGATAGATAGATAGATACATGGAGAGTGAGAGAGAAGAAGTGAATGGGGAGATTGTGAGAAACGAAATTAACGGAAACGGGAATAAGTGGAATGGAACCCCTTTTATAATAGCCAGATAGCCTGTTCCTCTTTTATAATAGCCAGATAGCCCGCTCCCCCTTTTATAATAGCCAGATAGCCCGCTTCCTCTTTTATAATAGCCAGATAGTCTGCTCCCTCTTTTATAATAGCCAGATAGTCTGCTCCCTCTTTTATAATAGCCCGCTCCCTCTTTTACAATAGCCAGATAGCCTGCTCCCTCTTTTATAATAGCCAGATATCATGCTCCCTTGTTTATAATAGCCAGATAGCCTGCTCCCTCTTTTATAATAGCCAGATAGCCTGCTCCCTCTTTTATAATAGCCAGATAGCCCGCTCCCTCTTTTATAATAGCCAGATAGCATGCTCCCTCTTTTATAATAGCCAGATAGCATGCTCCCTCTTTTATAATAGCCAGATAGCATGCTCCCTCTTTTATAATAGCCAGACAGCATGCTCCCTCTTTTATAATAGCCAGATAGCATGCTCCCTCTTGTATAATAGCCAGATAGCCCGCTCCCTCACTAGCACCATATTCCCTATGCGCCACTTGGTGTGACGGGGCTCTTTACTGTTTTTACTTTTTACAGAGCAGTTATAATATAGCACTGCATGTGTGTTTGTGTGTGAGTGTATGTGTGTGGGTGGGAGGGGGTAGAAGGGGGGGGGGAGAAGGTTTCGATTTTCACGTGGAACACTAGGATTCGAAATGCGTCCTGCTATCGTTCATCTGAAAAACGAAACCTGTTGCCTACCATTTTGTCAATGAAATAAAGGAGTCTGAGAGAAAGCGTTTCTCCAATAGTTGTGCCCTAGAGATTTGGAAGACAACAGTGCAGTACATCACTGACATCAACCTCGCTGTCTGTCATCACAACAGGAGATGGGTGAAGGGCAATGGTGGACTGTGGATTCGAAACTTGAGGAAGTGGGACCGAACTTCAGACTGACTGTTAATCCGGATAGTTGCGACGGTACAGCAGTTTATGCTATGTCAAATAGATCCTAAAATTGTTGCCCTAAATTAACATACTTATAATTATATCATTATTTCTCAGTTAAGTTATTGGGGGGGGGGGGACATGAGTTTGCTGTTAATAAACACCTCTTACAGTTTTGTTCATTTTAATAAAAAAAAATTATTTTAAATAAAGACGCAGCACATTGATCTTAAAGGAGATCTAGATTAAGTCTCCTCCTGTTGACTCAACTTCTATATGTTTCAATAAAGAGATATAACGCTATCTTATTAGCTATTTTTCTGTTGTCATGGCAACGAGGATCTGGTTGCAGAAGTGGCCTAACTATTTCTCATAAACATTGCAAAGGTCGCTAGATGTTGTTGTACTATTGTGCTGTGTTTGGCCTCCACAGACATTGAAGCCTATTTATTAGTAACGGCTTGAATTACCTGAACTCTCTCACGACTATACTAATGACTACGGTGGCTGGTTGTACATTGACATTTAACTCACTGAGCTGGAATGTGACTGTGTTATGTGTTGTGATAAAATATGAGAGGAGTCGTGACCCTCGATGCCTACTCTAAATATCCGCCGCTGGTGAAAGGGGAAGATAGAGAAAGAGAGAAACACGATCTAAGGTGTTCAACCCCTTTAACCGAAAACATAAAGTGTTGGAAAGTTCGAGCTGAAGACACAAACACTTTGGTAATTTAAGTGAATTTCGTATCAAAGTGTTTAGTCGTTTTGCTGGTAAATAATAATAGGAAGCTCTTTATACAGAGCTTCGTAGCAGGAGAAAATATGATCATCAGAAGAGGACCACTTCGAGCAAGTGTTTCGGCCCTTTATTTTATTGACACTAAGGAAGGTGGGCCCGCCTGAGTCATGACTCCCAAGCGTCGACCTCCTGCTGCATTGAACTCTAAGGCTCACAATATATTCGGCACAAAATAATTACACTTACTCTACGCAAAACGTGGTCGAATCTACGGTCTATACACAGTCGTATCCTTACTTCTCCTAGCTTTAAACCAGCACATTGATGTATTCTTCGTGGTGGAAGCATTCTTAAATGGCCTGTATTTGGAACGTCCTTTTATATACACTCGCGCACACGCTGCTTTTTGTCAAGGCGTAATTAGGCAAGAAGGAGTGAATCAGTAACCGATAATAGGTGATAAACATCGGCCTGGAAACTTCATTTGAACTGTCGCTATTGCAAACGTCGGGTGTGGCTCACCCACAGTCGATGATGTAATTTCTTATCGTTATCGTCTCGGATATTCCAGGATTAAACTATCGCTATGCTGCTGAATTACAAGAGAGTCAGGGTGGTAGATGTGAAAATTAATCGTCTAATCGTCTGAATATCGGATTATTATCTTATCTTATCTTATCTTATCTTATTCCACGAACTGTTTTGGAAGAAGTATTATTTCTTTTCAAACATTTTATGACAACCTTTAGCAATAACACACAGTTCTGAACACACAATTCATCATCATGTCTGTAAGACATGGCAGAATGCAACAGGAAACCACTTTCGTATATCCCCAAAGCAATCAACTTTATTCATAATGAAGAATGTTTAAAAAGATCTTTGAGAAACCTGAAATATCAGAATCATAAGAAAAAGACAATCTACATTTAATGGACATGCGATGCGAGAAGAAGGCATCGAAAATACTATAACAACGCGCAGAATAAAAGAGGAAAACCAAGAGAAAAAATATTGAACAGCTTATCCAAATGGTATAATAAAAGATCACATGCTGAAATTATGCAAGGACTGATAGATGTGGAGAGGGATGATCGCCTGCGCCAGCCAGCGTAACATCTGATGATGATGATAATCGCCTAACTAATGCTATCACCTTTGTATTTCATTTGTGTTGATCTCTTTCTACTGTACTGTTTGAACAGCACCATCATCATCAAGTACCGGGCATGCCGAAGTACGTGATCATGTCTCTCCACAACTTTCGATCTCGACTGTTATCTATCATTTCTGTTGTTGACATTCTGCCAAACCATTCTCTTAAGCTGTCTGTTATTTTTTCTCTTTGCTTCCCTATATCTCTTCGTCCTTCAATTTTCCCAGTTGTTACAATATATTCCAGTTGTTTGCTTCTCATTACATGGCCAAAAAAATGATGATTGTTTCTTCCTAATATTGGAAATTAGCTCTCTTTTTGCTTTGGCCTCTTTCAGAACATTTTCATTACTCTTCTTATCTGCCCACCAAAGTCTCAACATTCTTCTGAAAACCACATTTCTACAGCCTGCAGTTATTATCTTGTCTGTTGTTCTATTGTCCATGATTCACATCATTACTTTAAGACTGGTTCTACGTAACATGTAAACACTTTTTTTTCGTGTTTCTATTGTCAAAAATGCACAAAAGAAGAGACAATTCTTTTTTTCTTCACAAAATAATAATTTTAAATAAATTTATCTTCGCAGAAATTAGAAGAATGTCTTATCCGGACCAGGAGACAAGAACAGATCTGGCCATTGATGAAGGTGTGAAAATGTTCGACAGGCGCGGCCGCAATGGCACCGTACCACAGCTCATGATGATAGTTACTGATGGAGCGTACGTGTTTTTATCACAGGGGGTGCTTGTTTGACTAATGTGTGGTTGTTGTGGTGCATTTGTGGTGGTTGCTGTGATATATTTGTGGTGGTTGTTGTGATATATTTGTGGTGGCTGTTGTGATACGTTTGTGGTGGTTGTTGTGATATATTTGTAGTGGTTGTTGTGATATATTTGTGGTGATTTTTGTGATATATTTGTGGTGATAGTTGTGATATATTTGTGGTGGTTGTTGTGATATATTTGTAGTGGTTGTTGTGATACGTTTGTGGTGGTTGTTGTGATATATTGTAGTGGTTGTTGTGATATATTTGTGGTGATTTTTGTGATATATTTGTGGTGATAGTTGTGATATATTTGTGGTGGTTATTGTGATATATTTGTGGTGATTGTCGTGATAAGTTTGTTGTGGTTGTTGTTGGGTTATATTTGTGGTTGTTGCGGTGATACACAACATGTGTAATGAGCACATAGAACAATTTTATGATTTAACTGATGCAATTGTAGTGATTACTGTGAAATATTTATGATTATTGCTGTAATATATTTCCGATGGTTATTGTGATACATTTGTGGTTACTGTGATAAGCTTGTGGTAACTGTGATATGGCGTAGGGTAGGGGTAGGAAGAATGCATACCAGGTGGTTCGGGTAACAATTTGTTGTGGCTTCTGTGATATTTCCTGTCCTCTGTTTCTGGTGGTTATTGTGATGTTTCTGCTGTGATATTTATTTCCTGATATATGTTTTTAGTGGTTGCTGTGATGTTTCTGCTGTGATATTTATTTCCTGATATATGTTTTTAGTGGTTGCTGTGATGTTTCTGCTGTGATATTTATTTCCTGATATATGTTTTTAGTGGTTGATGTTATGTTTCTGCTGTGATATTTCCTGTTATATCTTTTCTGGTGGTTGCTGTGATGTTTCTGTTGTAATATTTCCGGTTACATTTTTCTGATGCTTGCTGTACTATATTCATGATAGTTGTGCTGATACATTTGGATGGTTGCTATGATAAGTTTGTGGTGGTTTCTGCAACACATTTGTATTAATGGAAGTGATACATTTTTGTGGCGTTTGTGTGATGTATTTGTTATGGTTGCAGTGTAATATTTACAGTCATTATGATAAAGTGTGTTTTTATGTGTGTGATACATTTGATGTGGTTGTGGTAATATATTTTATGTGATTGCCTTGATAGAGCTGCTGTAAATACTGTGATATGTTTGTTGCGTTTAATGTCATGTATTTGTCATTATTAATGTAATGTGTTCGTTATGGTGTTTTCTGTGATATAGATATACGAGTTATGGTCGCTGTTGTGGTGGTTGCTGTGATACATTTGTGATGGTTTTATGTGATACAATTGTGATTTGCTGCAGTGGTAAATGTGCGACCTATGTAACGATATATTTTCGTGTTGGTGTTGGTAGTGGCAGCAACTTTGTTAAGAACAATGAGTGTTTACAAAAACCCTTTCAGTGATAGCTTAGACACACATACACATATGCACACGCACAGATACACACACACACACACACGCACGTACACAGACACACACACTGAGACACACACAGACACACACACACGCACACACACAGACACACACAGACACACACAGACACACACAGACACACAGACACACACACAGACACACAAACACACACACAGACACACAGACACACACAGACACACACGCACACACACAGACACACACACAGACACACACA
This sequence comes from Megaustenia siamemsis, assembly GCA_032433765.1. Lineage (NCBI taxonomy): Eukaryota > Metazoa > Mollusca > Gastropoda > Stylommatophora > Ariophantidae > Megaustenia > Megaustenia siamemsis. The sequence continues at coordinate 35,407,577 of JAVIAB010000024.1, forward strand.
GACACACACAGACACACACAGACACACACAGACACACACAGACACACACAGACACACTGACACACACAGATACACACACAGACACACACAGACACACTGACACACACAGACACACACACACAGACACACACAGACACACTAACACACACAGACACACACATACACACTGACACACACAGACACACACACAGACACACAGACACACAGACACACACAGACACCACACACGCACACACACACAGACACACTGACACACACAGACACACAGACACACACACACACACACACACAAATAAACTACTTGACATTCTTGTCCCCAGATCCACGAGTTCACGTAGTACAATACTCTCGGCCACCAAGGCTAAACAGCGAGGTGTCAGGATTGTAACTATCGGGGTTACAGATTTGGTTGACGTCAACGAGTTAAACCAAGTAGCCAGCGAGAAAAATAAGGTATTTTCCATTTACTTTATTTTCACTGTATACCCCCTTTATATATTGTCTCATTTTTGGTTGTGTTCCCGCTCTAGAAGCAGTCTTGGTGAGGGACTAACATTGTAAGCTACAGAAGATTGACATAGCATTGCAAGCTACAGAAGATTGACATAGCATTGTAAGCTACAGAAGATTGACATAGCATTGTAAGCTACAGAAGATTGACATAGCATTGTAAGCTACAGAAGATTGACATATCATTGTAGCTACAGAAGATTGACAGAGAGTCTCTGGTGAGCGGCACTAGCATTGTAAGCTACAGACGATTGACATAGCATTGTAAGCTACAGAAGATTGACATAGCATTGTAAGCTACAGAAGATTGACATAGCATTGTAAGCTACAGAAGATTGACATAGCATTGTAAGCTACAGAAGATTGACATAGCATTGTAAGCTACAGAAGATTGACAGAGAGTCTCTGGTGAGCGGACTAGCATTGTAAGCTACAGAAGATTGACATAGCATTGTAAGCTACAGAAGATTGACATAGCATTGTAAGCTACAGAAGATTGACATAGCATTGTAAGCTACAGAAGATTGACATAGCATTGTAAGCTACAGAAGATTGACAGAGAGTCTCTGGTGAGGGACTAGCATTGTACAGAAGATTGACATAGCATTGTAAGCTACAGAAGATTGACATAGCATTGTAAGCTACAGAAGATTGACATAGCATTGTAAGCTACAGAAGATTGACATAGCATTGTAAGCTACAGAAGATTGACAGAGAGTCTCTGGTGAGCGGCACTAGCATTGTAAGCTACAGACGATTGACATAGCATTGTAAGCTACAGAAGATTGACATAGCATTGTAAGCTACAGAAGATTGACATAGCATTGTAAGCTACAGAAGATTGACATAGCATTGTAAGCTACAGAAGATTGACATAGCATTGTAAGCTACAGAAGATTGACAGAGAGTCTCTGGTGAGCGGGACTAGCATTGTAAGCTACAGAAGATTGACATAGCATTGTAGCTACAGAAGATTGACAGAGAGTCTCTGGTGAGGGGGACTAGCATTGTAAGCTACAGAAGATTGACATATCATTGTAGCTACAGAAGATTGACAGAGTCTCTGGTGAGCGGGACTAGCAATGTAAGCTACAGAAGATTGACATAGCATTGTAAGCTACAGAAGATTGATAGAGAGTCCCTGGTGAGGGGGACTAGCATTGTAAGCTACAGAAGATTGACAGAGTCTCTGGTGAGCGGGACTAGCATTGTAAGCTACAGAAGATTGACAGAGTCTCTGGTGAGCGGAACTAGCATTGTAAGCTACAGAAGATTGACAGAGAGTCTCTGGTGAGAGACTAGCATTGTAAGCTACAGAAGATTGACAGAGAGTCTCTGGTGAGGGACTAGCATTGTAAGCTACAGAAGATTGACAGAGAGTCTCTGGTGAGGGACTAACATTGTAAGCTACAGAAGATTGACAGAGAAACTCTGGTGAGGGGGACTAGCATTGTATGCTGCAGAAGATTGACAGAGTCTCTGGTGAGGGGGACTAGCATTGTATTTTTATTATTGGATTTTTTTTCTGGGAAGTAAAGCGGCACGGGCGTAATACCGACCACATTACCCCAAAAATCATGTGCCGAAGATCTGTAAAATTGATGGTCCATAACACCATATTCCCTATACGCCGCCACTTGGCGTGACGGGGGTACTTTACTTTTTTTTAAAATTAAATAGCGCAAATATCAGTAATGTTTATGTCGCAAATTATGAGGTTAAAGGTCAAACTTAGAAGTTCGGTCGCATGTATTGCCTGTTCATGATTCAAATACACCATCGCCGCTGTAATATTGTAATTTTACTATAAACTTTGTGTAACATACGAGTGACTATTGTTTGTTTTATATGTCGTTCAGTTTTAGTGTTGGCTAGCATGGACGATCACATATATCTCTACAATCTCATCTACAAAAACTATTTTTGTAACAGAAAGCCAGACGTTGACATGTTTTTTATTTTACCTTTTATTTGCGCACTGACTTCTTTCAACGTAGTTTATTTTCATGTGCAACTCTCAACACATTTCTGTGAAAATAAATCCAATTATGTAAGAGATCGCAATGATAACAGAAAACGTGCACATGTTGATATGGACTCGGTGGCCAATGAGTCAACTTCATTTCATGATATCTGCAGGTATTCCTAAAGTTGTCCCCCCCCCCTTTCCCCCCCCCCCCAAAAAAAAAAAAAAAAAAAATCTAGTAGAAGTTGTTGAATGTGTTGGTAAGAAGGAATGTTAAAGAAAGTAACGACTATGACAAGTAAATGTAATACGTAAGCATCATTATCAAGTACCATGCCTGGTGGCGTAGGTGATCATGTCTCTCCACAATTTTCGATCTCGACAATTATTTATTATTTCTGTTGTTGACCTTTTGCCAAGGCGTTCTCTTAAGCTGTCTGGTATCTTTTCTCTTTGCTTCCCTCTATCTCTTCATCCCTCAATTTTCCCAGTTGTTACAATATATTCCAGTTGTTTTCTTCTCATTACATGGCCAAAAAATGATGATTTTTTTCTTCCTAATATTAGAAATCAGCTCTCTTTTTGCTTTGACCTCTTTCAGAACATTTTCATTACTCTTCTTAGCTGTCCATGGTATTCTCAACATTCTTCTGTAAAACCACATTTCTACAGCCTCCAGTTATTTCCTTGTCTGTTCTTCCATTGTCCATGATTCGTATTCATATGTTAAGAATGACTCTACATTACATTTAAGAACTCTTTTTTATATTCCTATAGTAAAAAATGGATTGCACAGTATCTTCCTAATTTTGTGGAGAGCTGTTTTTGCCTGAGTCATTCTGCATCTCACTTTTGTTGTACACCTACAATCTCATCTCTGTTGTACATCCATCATCTCACCTCTGTTGTACACCTACCATCTCACCTCTGTTGTACACTACACTTACCATCTCACTTCTGTTGTACACTTACCATCTCACTTCTGTTGTACACCTACCATCTCACTTCTGTTGTACACCTACCATCTCACCTCTGTTGTACACCTACCATCTCACTTCTGTTGTACACTTACCATCTCACTTCTGTTGTACACCTACCATCTCACCTCTGTTGTACACCTACCATCTCACTTCTGTTGTACACCTACCATCTCACCTCTGTTGTACACTTACCATCTCACTTCTGTTGTACACCTACCATCTCACCTCTGTTGTACACTTACCATCTCACTTCTGTTGTACACCTACCATCTCACCTCTGTTGTACATCTACCATCTCACCTCTGTTGTACACTTACCATCTCACCTCTGTTGTACACCTACCATCTCACCTCTGTTGTACACTTACCATCTCACCTCTGTTGTACACTTACCATCTCACCTCTGTTGTACACCTACCATCTCACCTCTGTTGTACACCTACCATCTCACCTCCGTTGTACACCTACCATCTCACCTCTGTTGTACACTTACCATCTCACCTCTGTTGTACACCTACCATCTCACCTCTGTTGTACACTTACCATCTCACCTCTGTTGTACACTTACCATCTCACTTCTGTTGTACACCTACCATCTCACTTCTGTTGTACACTTACCATCTCACTTCTGTTGTACACTTACCATCTCACTTCTGTTGTACACCTACCATCTCACTTCTGTTGTACACCTACCATCTCACTTCTGTTGTACACCTACCATCTCATCTCTGTTGTACATCCATCATCTCACCTCTGTTGTACACCTACCATCTCACTTCTGTTGTACACTTACCATCTCACTTCTGTTGTACACTTACCATCTCACTTCTGTTGTACACCTACCATCTCACTTCTGTTGTATACCTACCATCTCACTTCTGTTGTACACTTACCATCTCACTTCTGTTGTACACCTACCATCTCACCTCTGTTGTACACTTACCATCTCACTTCTGTTGTACACCTACCATCTCACTTCTGTTGTACACTTACCATCTCACTTCTGTTGTACACTTACCATCTCACTTCTGTTGTACACCTACCATCTCACCTCTGTTGTACACCTACCATCTCACTTCTGTTGTACACCTACCATCTCACCTCTGTTGTACACTTACCATCTCACTTCTGTTGTACACTTACCATCTCACTTCTGTTGTACACCTACCATTTCACTTCTGTTGTACACCTACCATCTCACTTCTGTTGTACACTTACCATCTCACTTCTGTTGTACACTTACCATCTCACTTCTGTTGTACACCTACCATCTCACTTCTGTTGTACACCTACCATCTCATCTCTGTTGTACATCCATCATCTCACTTCTGTTGTACACCTACCATCTCACTTCTGTTGTACACCTACCATCTCACTTCTGTTGTACACCTACCATCTCATCTTTGTTGTACATCCATCATTTCACCTCTGTTGTACACCTACCATCTCACCTCTGTTGTACGCCTACCATCTCATCTCTGGTGTGCATCCACTCTCTCATCTCTGTTATACATAAACCATATTATCTCTGTTGTACACCCACCATCTCATCTCTGTTGTACATCCACCATCAGAGATTAACATTGTTCCCAGATATTTAAATTTATCTACCTGTTACATAATACAAATTTGTAAAAGCGAAATTGAAGAAAACCACCAACAAAACTGATAACGGAAACTTGGAATGGTACATTTTGTGGAGATCAAAGATCACTCAACATAAGCAACACGGCACATAATGACAAAGATTTTGATGTAAAATATCCAGTTTGTCAAATTAATGTAAATACAGTAACACAGATCTATGTTTTTTTTTCTTCATTTTCCCAACAGGGCGAGTATCAGGTAAGTTATATCATTATATATAGCACAATTACAATGTTATAGATAACACAATTACAATGTTATACATAACACAATTACAATGTTATACATAACACAATTAGTAAATAATAACTGATGTACCTAAAAATGTACTTAAATGAAGTTTTAAAACAGTAGACAATGAAGAAATAATTATTACATACAATCTGAACAAAACAAATGAAACGTTTTAGATGGGTAAAAAGATAAATAACTTAGAGAAATTAACTTTAGAATGGACAACAGATGATAAATGAAGCAAAAAACAGATGAAGAACAACGTCGACTGAAAAAACCAAGGTATCGACATGTCGACCTATTGTCATAGATCCCACGAATGGACGAAACAGAATTTAGCCCAGTCTAGTTTAGTCGACAGGCCATCGTTTTTGCATATTGAACTATTTATAGTTTAGTCGACAGGCCATCCTTTTTGCATATTGAACTATTTATAGTTTAGTCGACAGGCCATCGTTTTTGCATATTGAACTATTTATAGTTTAGTCGACAGGCCAACATTTTGCACATTGAACTATCTATAGTTTAGTCGACAGGCCATCCTTTTTGCATATTGAACTATTTATAGTTTAGTCGACAGGCCATCCTTTTTGCATATTGAACTATTTATAGTTTAGTCGACAGGCCATCCTTTTTGCATATTGAACTATTTATAGTTTAGTCGACAGGCCATCCTTTTTGCATATTGAACTATTTATAGTTTAGTCGACAGGCCATCCTTTTTGCATATTGAACTATTTATAGTTTAGTCGACAGGCCATCCTTTTTGCATATTGAACTATCTATAGTTTAGTCGACAGGCCATCCTTTTTGCATATTGAACTATCTATAGTTTAGTCGACAGGCCATCCTTTTTGCATATTGAACTATCTATAGTTTAGTCGACAGGCCATCCTTTTTGCATATTGAACTATCTATAGTTTAGTCGACAGGCCATCCTTTTTGCATATTGAACTATCTATAGTTTAGTCGACAGGCCATCCTTTTTGCATATTGAACTATCTATAGTTTAGTCGACAGGCCATCCTTTTTGCATATTGAACTATCTATAGTTTAGTCGACAGGCCATCCTTTTTGCATATTGAACTATCTATAGTTTAGTCGACAGGCCATCCTTTTTGCATATTGAACTATCTATAGTTTAGTCGACAGGCCATCCTTTTTGCATATTGAACTAGTCCATAAGTGAGTAGATGTCCTCCGAAAGTGGTTGACAAATCTTCTTTAGATTCCCGCGCTGCGCGCCCGTCTGGCAGCTCCCCCTGACGTGTAATTCGTGCAGTCTCTACATGATTGCGGATTCCGGGTAATCGTTTTAGTTGTTTATTTTTTTTCGTCCAGCGTTCCTGAGGAGATTCGAAATATTAGCTCGGTCCATTGTGGTTCCGCACTTAGCATTAGCCAGACTGGCACGCCTGTGAGCAGGCTCATTACTTCTTACACCTACAAACGGAGCGAAATGGCGCTTCATCGTAGACATCGTTGGATGATAAGTTCAATATCCCATGAAAAAAATGGGAAACTAGATAAAAGATGAGAACAAAACGTCAAACGCCACACGTATTTACAATGTGTACAGCAAACGATATAACTGTCAATATCACCCAATTCTTGTCCACGGGTTTGTTAGGAATACGTGAAGATATGGCCTAACATCAACAAGAGCTCTACATTTTTTTAAAAATATGACGATCATCGTTTTCAAGAGGACGTGAACTTCCGGTATATGGTGGATAGGCGGCGGGAACAATTGAAGGCTATGCATGAAAAGTGTTCCTTGTTGCAGTTTCCTCATATTCCAAGTCCGGCTTGTTGCAGGAGCTAGTGAGTTAAGTGCTCTGTGCACACCGTGAGCTGTGTGTTTCATCCGTTTTGATATTTCGATGTTCCAATTGTTTACGATGAATGATGATATCGTATGACAGGGAACAGTTGGCTGTTTTCACATTCTGCGCAGTTTCACTTTATGTCTTTTGGCGTGTGCTGAGACTGCTATGATGGGGACTACAGTTACCTTTCTTTGTTTGAGAGATGAGATTCGGATGATTACGCTAGCACGAGCGGTTGAGCAATTATGGATTTTAATTCGTTTGCAGTGATACGGGGGCCTTCCATAACCAAATAACCAAATAACGTGAAGATAGAAAACAATCGACCGAACAGAATAGATGATTGATCAATAGTGAATGACAAGAGAAAGAAAAAAAAAGAACACTATGGTTGGTTTGTTGAACAGGAAGATAGACAAGTTGTTTATAATAATGTTCAGTGACAGTAAGTGATGTGGTCAGTGCATTTCCCTGAGGACTTATCTTTTCAAACGTAGCAAAAACGTGAAACGAAGCCATGAATTAAGTGTTTTTAATTGTTTCTAAAATATACAATACAAGAATGAATAATTATTTATATATTGGCATTATTGTGAGGCGATGAGAGGTTGAAACTATATGTGCAAGAGAGAGAGAGAGAGAGAGAGAGAGAAAGAATGAGTGAGTGAGTGAGTGAGTGAATGAGTGAGTCAGTGAGTGAGTGAGTGAGTAGTTGCGTGGGAAGGAGGGAGAGACAGAAAGATAAAAAAAGGAACGAAATATTTATGAGATAAAAAAACAGAGATGGTGAACCCAGTCATGGCTTGAATATGGGGTGTAGGGAAGTCGTAGTTAACGATTATTTGTTGGAACTAGCGATACATTATTAGATAGCGTGGTCAGCACAACAACATGCTGATTGTTCGGATAGTTAAGCATAATTTTACCGGCATATCTGACTGGGATTAACAAAAAATATTTGCCTTCGAAACACAAATAACTTCAATTAGAGAGCAGACTAGCAGACAGGGATAATGGTTTGGGATGGGGAGAGACGACAGAGAAATGGATAAAGGGAGGTAGTCTAAGAAATGGGAAACAGAGGGCAGGAGAAAAAAAGAGAAGGTTGTAATTTATCGATTAATACAATTATGGAGAACTAGACACTTTAACAGAAAGATTAACAAAGATGTGGTGTCAAATAAAAACTCTGGCCTGAACACTTCATGGCGACTGCACTGAGCATGCGACCTTAGTTCTCTTGAACCTACAGGCCTCCCAGTCGACATCAGGAGTTGGGATAAATGCTGTAGTGTTGATGATGATGATGATGATGATGTTGTTGATGATAAATAGGTAACAGTAGACACACAACAGACAGGCAAAATGGATAGATTTATGGATGGATGGATGGATGGATGGATGGATGGATGGATGGATGGATGGATGGATGGATGGATGGATGGATGGATGGATGGATGAATGGATGGATGGAGGTGGAGAGTGAAATAAGGCTGGAGGGATGGATGGGTAAATACAAATGTTCACAAATTGAAACATTTATCATAGAAAGGGCAGACAATTAAAAAAACACTAAACAGACATTTAATAAGTCAGACGAACAGACAGACTTATGCATAAAAACAAAATGATAAAAGACCAGTAATGTATTGTCTAGTCGTGTCTCGGGGACCCACTAATATAAACTGTTTTTCTAACAATGCAGGTGTTTGTGACAGAAGACTTTACCACTCTGGAAGCGAGCCTCTACAACGCCACCAATCGCGCTTGTGTTGACCTGAGTAAGTCATCGCTAGAGATTATGTATACATTATTAAATAGTCTTAACATATGGACGCGAATCATGGACAATAGAGCAACAGACAAGAAAATCACTGGAGTCTGTAGAAATGTGGTTTTACAGAATAATGTTGAGAGTACCATGGACAGCTAAGAAGAGTAATGAAGATGTTCTGAGAGAGGTCAAAGCAAAAAGAGAGCTAATTTCCAATATTAGGAAAAAACAATCATTATTTTTGGCCATGTAATGAGAAGAGAACAACTGGAAGATATTGTAACAACTGGAAAAATTGAGGGACGAAGAGATAGAGGGAAGCAAAGAGAAAAATAACAGACAGCTTAAGAGATTGGCTTGGCCGAAGGTCAACAACAGAAATGATAAATAGCTGCCGAGGTCGAAAGTTGTGGAGAGACATGATCACCTACGCCAGCAGGCCCGGTACTTGATGATGATTAAATATTACGTGAGGGCATAAGTAGAGCTGCAGAGAATATATAAAATAAGGACAATAAACAGATCAGTGTTTGACTGTCGTGTTTATATTTCTTTGTTTATTTTAGAATTGTATTTGCCTATCCTCTTTGATCGTTGTATTTTTTGTTGTTGTGTACCTGATGGAGGCTTTTGCCAGAAAGATCGTTGTTTGTTGCAGAAGTAAAAAATATATAGGGTCACCTTTGTCTACGTCCCTGGCCATGCGGGAGTATGGGGACATGTTGGACACTTTGGCGGACAGGTTGGCTAAGGGCTCTGTCGTTGAAGACGGGCAATCAATGTAACGGGCGGATATCATCAATGCCCTACAACATGTGGGAAGGGCACAGGGCTTCGACAACCATGATTCCACGTCACTCCTTCGGATGAAAGAGATGGGAGTTAAGATGGACACAGCCAGACACGAGAAACTTAGTGGGCGTGTAAGAAGACTTATCAACCAACAAAGAACTGGAGTCGTCAGTCGCTGGACACCGCGAGACTTGCTGGGGAGGGGATCTGATCACCTATGGACATGTTCGGAGTGCAATGATGATGACCCGCAAATAACTTAATAACTGTATTGTTGTTTGTCTCGACTCTCTACTAATTTAGCTGCTAGATACAATGTTATGTTTATGTTATCAGTAGTAGCTAGTTAAACTATCCCAATCTCTAGAAGTAAAGCCTTATGGCTGAAAGAGATACCCCGGAAAATCCCCAACTAGCCTGACGTTTTCAGCTTAGCGGGAAGGGGCTGTTGGGGTCAGAATGGAGTCGGAATCTATAGTTGTGATAGCTGAAAATGTCACGCAAGTAAGGGTGTTTCGGGGTTTCCCTTTCAACCCTCAGGCTCACGTCTATAAACGACGATAGTTAAACTACTATCGATGAATTTTTAGCATTTAGTGCCGTACCGTATAGCACTGACGATCAATCTTCTCACATACGTCTCACTGGAGTCACAGGTCTGTCGTATTTAGTTCATTGGGTAGTCTGAACTGTCTTATAAGACATTCTTCTCTTTGCTTCCTCTATTTCTGTAATACTTCATTCCCTATGTAATGAGTAATTTGTAATAATTCAATGCTACACAGAACCAATATTGTTTGATGGGGGTGAACCACAATACAATCAACAAGGAAACCAAGAAATCGTCAAAGGCTTCGGGGTTCACCCAATCTCTAAAAGTGGGTATCAGAGATGTTTCTGGGAAGTAAAGGCGGCCTGGCGGGATACCGACCACGCCACCCAAAACTGTTTCGTAGCCCTAAAACAATATGGTCACTTACACAATATACCCCACACTCCAGGGAAGTAAAGGCGGCCTGGCGGGATATCGACCACACCACCCAATAATGTTTCGTGGCCCTAAAACAATATGGCCACTTACACCATATTCCCCATACTCCAGGGAAGTAAAGGCGGCCTGGCGGGATATCGACCACACCACCCAAAAATGTTTCGTGGCCCTAAAACAATATGGTCACTTACACCATATTCCCCACACTCCAGGGAAGTAAAGGCGGCCTGGCGGGATATCGACCACACCACCCAAAAATGTTTCGTGGCCCTAAAACAATATGGTCACTTACACCATATTCCCCACACTCCAGGGAAGTAAAGGCGGCCTGGCGGGATATCGACCACACCACCCAAAAATATTTCATGGCCCTAAAACAATATGGTCACTTACACCATATTCCCCATACTCCAGGGAAGTAAAGGCGGCCTGGCGGGATACCGACCACACCACCCAAACATATTTCATGGCCCTAAAACAATATAGTCACTTACACCATATTCCCCATACTCCAGGGAAGTAAAGGCGGCCTGGCGGGATACCGACCACACCACCCAAACATATTTCATGGCCCTAAAACAATATGGTCACTTACACCATATTCCCCATACTCCAGGGAAGTAAAGGCGGCCTGGCGGGATACCGACCACACCACCCAAACATATTTCATGGCCCTAAAACAATATGGTCACTTACACCATATTCCCCATACTCCAGGGAAGTAAAGGCGGCCTGGCGGGATACCGACCACACCACCCAAACATATTTCATGGCCCTAAAACAATATGGTCACTTACACCATATTCCCCATACTCCAGGGAAGACGTTGGGGGAACCTTTGCTTTTTTTTTTTTACTTGAATCTGCCATATTTGTCTGACAATCAGCACATACATGTCAGCACCACACCAAGCCATCTTTCTGTCTTAGAAAAAGTCTTCAACATACATTTCAGGTAGGTGTACCCAGAAGTCTGCCAATCGTGGGTTTCTCTAACAGAAGATAGGACCACTGCCATGTCCAGACTTCCATAATGTAGAGAGTAATAACACATTACTTATATTGCCAAGAAGCATACATTTATAGCTAACAACTTAGGTAAAATACATGAAGATGGCTATTTCTTTAGGTTATCTACTATTTAGTACCTCATTATCATCATCAGGTGCCATACCGATTGGCGTCGGCGATCGTGTCCTTCCATAATTTTCTGTCCACAGTGTATCTTATCAATTCTGTTGTTGACTGCTTTCCATACCACGACACCAAGATTATCTTCTCTCTTTATCGTCCGCGATATCTTTCCCCCTGTATTTTGCCTGATGTAACCAAGTATTCCAACTTTCATAGTTGTATGATGTGCTCGAAAAATGTTGATTTTTTTTCTTTCTTTTGTTTCTTAAGAGCTCCCTTCTTGTGCAATTCAGTACTACTGCCCCCAAAATATGCATTGTTTCTTTAACTATTCTCCAGAATGCGAGCATGCAATGATAGACATCGCCATCGTGCTGGACTCCTCGTCCAACATCGGCGCCACCAACTTTCAGGACATGAAGAACTTTGTTTTCGAATTTCTTTTGTTTGCTGGCATCGACAGTGGGGAGATCCGTGTCTCAGTTGTGACCTTCAGCGATACGGCTACCGTCCAGTTTAATCTCAACACGTACTCAACTAAAGCTCGCATGAACGCTGCTATCAACAACCTCCAGTACGTGCCAGGAGCTACCAACATTGAAAGCGCTTTGAGAATAATCAGAACGAGCGTTTTTACGAAAACGAGCGGGGATAGGCCCGACGTGCCAAATGTGGTTATTTTGTTGTCAGGAAACGATATCAACGCAAACGTCAACCTGGCAACTGATGAAGCCGACGCTACTAGGGCCGCTGGAATCCAGATTTATGCAATCGGTAAGCTAAAGTAAAATAATTAAATTTATTTTATTTAGTATCTGATTTAGGTTTATAATTAGTGTATTCATATAAAATGGATGATTTAAAATTGAGCATAAAAAAGGACCATTAAAAAAAATTATGATAGATACGAGAATACAGAGGCAGTGAATACCTGTTGCGTGAATAATGCGCATACGCACACACTCGTACACACACACACACACATATACACACGCGGCACTTGATTGTTGATTACAAACCTAGACACAGTTTGTGGAAGATTCAAGACCTGCAAATGTCTTTACTGCTCGTGAGTTATGGGAGAACTCTAAATCTATGGGAGAGAGGGAGAAAGAGAGAGTGGGGGAGAAAAGAGAGAGAGAAAGAGAGAGTGGGGGAGAGTGAGAAAGAGAGAGAGAGAGAGAGAGAGAGAGAGAGAGAGAGAGAGAGAGAGAGAGAGAGAAATCAACTCAGTTGTTTGTCATTGAGACTTTAGCTATTTACTCATCTGTGTTTTTCCAGAATAATGAAAGACACATGTTTCTACATATTCAAAGTAATTAGAAGAAGCTATATCTTAACTTGTAAATACATTTGGGTTCAAGTTTAACAGTGCATCACCCAAAACTCTGATTTCCTCATTCGTTTAGCTACGACCATAGCTACTAAAACAGCATCCATACATGAATCATTAAATAATCTAGATACAACTCACATTCCTATAAGGAGTCACTGTTGGAACCATTAAATAATCTAGATACAACTCACATTCCTATAGGGAGTCACTGTTGGAACCATTAAATAATCTAGATACAACTCACATTCCTATAGGGAGTCACTGTTGGAACCATTAAATAATCTAGATACAACTCACATTCCTATAGGGAGTCACTGTTGGAACCATTAAATAATCTAGATACAACTCACATTCCTATAGGGAGTCACTGTTGGAACCATTAAATAATCTAGATACAACTCACATTCCTATAAGGAGTCACTGTTGGAACCACTCCTAAAATATGTAAATTGTAAGATTAAAACGAACGTTCGTGTAATGTAAATATTGCAGCAAATATGCTGGACTTGAGATGTAACATTGTTATTGGTGAGAATTAAAATGTCACTTTGAGGTTAAGATAAGCAGCCGTGCAACAACCTGATAACTTTATTAATTGCTCGTGTAGTATGTTTAGATATCAGTTCTAGAACATTCATTTCTGCAGGCATCAATCACAGAGACGGACGCTTGCTGGATGGAATAGTAAGCAGACCACAGGTGGAGTCGCGATTCTTCATCAACAGCTTCTCGCATCTTAGAAACATCATACCCGATGTCTACACCAAGTTTAACAAATACTGCGAAAGTAAGTTTCATCAGGTCTTCTACACTTTATTCTGTGTGTGTGTGTGTGTGTTGTGGGTGTGTGAGTGAGTGAGAGAAAGAGAGAGAGAAAGAGAGTCTGGCTGGTACTGATAAGCTTTCTTCTTTTTCATCTATCACGAACAATAACTAAAGAGGTTTGTAACGAGGTTTGTAACGAGGTTTGTAACGAGGTTTGTAACGAGGTTATAATCGTAACGAGGGTATCAACAGGGCTGAAACTAAGAATGGCAAAATGTTACGTCTTCTCAATATTCCTGTATGGTGCAGAAACAGGGACATTAGACAAGAAAACAGAACAGAAAATTGAAGCCTTTGAAATGTGGATTTATAGAAGAATATGTAGAATTGGATGGAAAGAAAAGATAACAAACGATGAAGTTTTAAAACAACTGAAAATAAAAAGAGAACTACTAAATACAATTAAGACAAGACAAATGAAATTTTTGGGGCATGTTAAAAGATACAACAGCCTACTAAAAGTAATATTGGAAGGGAAAATACAAGGTAAAAGAGGCAGAGGCAGACCAAGACTAACATGGACGAGTAACATCAAAAGATGGACAAGTCAATCTATGACAACCTGCACCATCAAAGCAAGAGACAGAGTGGAATGGCGATCCATGGTAGCCAACCTTCGTTACGGAGAAGGCACTTGATGATGATGATGAACGAGGTTTGTAAAGAGGTTTGTAACGAGGTTTGACTCACTAGCGCACAACGAAAACTTATTAACGAATTTGGAATTAACGGACACAATGGCATTAATGCATTAAAATAAAACGGTTACACGAAAACAAGGCGTCTCTGAATGATTAGCTGGTAGTTTTCGTTGGCACACTTATCTCTAGTAGCATGGCATTTTGTCGAGTGGTGCTTGTTTTAATCTTGATTCGGTTTGTATTCCTAAAGGAGTAAACTCCAGCAGATCGACTACACTTATTTGATCGGAACGGACATGTCATCATATTCTAACAAAGAAAGGGACATGTCATCATATTCCAACAAAAAAAGGGACATGACAACATATTTCAACAAAGAAAGGGACATGACAACATATTCCAACAAAGAACAGGAACCATCTACTTCTAAACGAAGTGTACACAAAGTTCCTGATTGGAGACACAGACATGCGTAAAAGCGCATGGTCTTTGCTCAAGTAGCACTGAATAGTACGATGTCGATTATTCTTACGAAATATAACTATTTTTACTGACTTATAATCTTGTGGTCAGGCATAAACTAAAGAATGGAGCGCCATTCCTGCTCTGTCACGCCTTGGGATTTTTGTGTTCGTGACAATATTTTATTTTACTATCTGTACGTTTTTTTCCTTGCTGCATAATGTGTCTGAATAATATCAAAAGATGGACAAGTCAGCTTATGACAACCTGTACTATCAAAGTAAGAGACAGAACGGAATGGCGCTCCATGGCAGTCAACCTTCGTTGCTGAGACGGTACTCGATGATGATGATGATGATCATGTGACCAGCACTACACCAGAACTGAACTCTTTTCAAGAAAATATATCTGATACCCATTTAAGGCTGGGTGAATCTAGAAGCTGCCGACTGGGATGGAACCCAAATTCTTGTCCTCAGTAGGCCAGTTCAATTACCATTACTCTAGCTTCCCAGAGTTACAAAGCTACATTTTAATAAATTTCGTTATGTATAATTTGTCAATTACGACATTAACGGGAGCCATCACTAATTCTATGACTTACTTTCCCTTCCCAAACACAGCACCACCACCAGTTCCAGGTAAGATGACTTCCTTCCATTTTGTTCAAGCTGATTTTATTTTGTTAACATGGACACAACTTTTATTTTGTTAACATGGACACAACTTTTATTTTGTTAACATGGACACAACTTTTATTTTGTTAACATGGACACAACATTTATTTTGTTAACATGGACACAACATTTATTTTGTTAACATGGACACAACTTTTATTTTGTTAACATGGACACAACTTTTATTTCGTTAACATGGACACAACTTTTATTTTGTTAACATGGACATAACTTTATTTTGTTAACATGGACACAACTTTTATTTTGTTATTTTGAAAATTATTAGACTTGTTAACAAATTTTACACGAGCAGCTGTAATTATTTTTTTTTTTACCTCTCATGTATATATATATATATATATATATATATATATATATATATATATATATATATATATATATATATCGCTTCCAGCAGACTTCCTTTGTCCATCATTACTTTTATACTCTTCTCTATGTTACCCATTTTTCCACTTCCTCTCTTCTCTCTTGTTCTTCTCCTATTATTGATTGCTTGCTTGCATTCT
This sequence comes from Megaustenia siamemsis, assembly GCA_032433765.1. Lineage (NCBI taxonomy): Eukaryota > Metazoa > Mollusca > Gastropoda > Stylommatophora > Ariophantidae > Megaustenia > Megaustenia siamemsis. Next base: position 35,423,900 of record JAVIAB010000024.1, read on the forward strand.
TCTCCTATTACTGATTGCTTGCTTGCATTCTTCTCCTATTACTGATTGCTTGCTTGCATTCTTCTCCTCATTCTGTCTCTCAGTCCCACACCTTTATTCATGATCTCATCAGTTCCTGCCCCACTATACTTAACACTTTTTGCCGACCACAGCCTGTTACATGGGCGTCACCGACATATGGTTTGTTGTGGATGTGTCAAAGGCGGCAGAAAGTCTCTCTAGATTCCAGTACACAGGAGATTTTGCTCGGCTCAAAAATGGCTTGATCAAACTGTTTGAAATTGTGCAGGTAATATCTATTTTCTTCATTATTGAATACATTATCAATAATCTAATATTTACTGAATTTACCGTATTAATGGTAGAAAATACAGAAGACTTACAAGTAGTTAACAAAATAAACAAGACAAGAGATAGAGCAAAATGGCGCTCCAACTTCGATGTGGAGACGGCACCAAATGAATGTGGGGTGCCAGTAGTGGGGCGTATCTATCACTCCTACAAGACAGCTTTACATAAAAGCAACACAATAAAATATTGACGTTTCGGCTCTCGTTACCTTGTAGGAGTGTAAATTATGCCCCACTACCGGCTCCCAGCTTATCGCAGCACTGCATCTATTGGCCCGTTCCCTACCAAGTGAATGTATCTGTCATCTGTATACGGTTATAACTGACCTCAACTGTGTTGTGATCTATCATTGTGACTGGCTCTTGTTAAATTAATTGACGTGGTAGATAAACCAGGCGACCAAGTGCAAACTTTAACATTTTATATCGTAAACACAGTCTTCATCTTTGTTCTCCAGTTGGCATACTTGTCTTCACAGACTAAACTCTGTTCTTTTTGCAAAATGTCACCAGAAGCTAGTCTTAAAAGTTTGAAAATAAATTATAACATAGTTAACCATAGTGTTGTACATTTGTTCAATGGTTCTTGTGTGCAGGAATTATCTTACATTTATATACTATTGATATAGCCGCGATAGTTCAGTGGTTAGTGAACTGGACTACAAAGGACAAGAGGTAGGGTTCGATCCTGACCGACGACTTCCGGGTTCACCAGCCTTAAAATGGTACTGGATTTTTTCTGGGGAAAAAAGCACGGGCGTAATCTTCTTCTTCTTTTCTCTTTTCACTGATACCTAAAAGGTGTCGTGGTTTATATCATTTGTCGTTCTTGAGCTGCTCGAATTGTCTGAATTAGTGATTTTCCTTTGTTGTTACATGTCTCTGTCACTGCATCTATCCATCTTCTTCTGGGTCTTCCTCTTGGTCTTTTTCCATGCATTCTCGAGAAGAACGCCCTTGATGGTGATTGGTAAGGATTCATACGGGCGTAATACCGACCACATTACCCAAAAATTAAGTGTCGAAGGTCTGTAAAAATTATGGTCACTAACATCATATTCCCTATATGCCACTTGGCGTGACGGGGCTCTACTTTACTATTCTCTTGATTTACTTAATTAATTTACTAGGTAGGCGCTGACATCATCATCATCATGTGTAGTTTCATTTCACCAAGCTTTTAAAATGTGTTCCTGACTTTCAGAGTTAAGCAAAGAAATAACAGACAGTTAAGCAAAGAAATAGCAGACAGTTAAGCAAAGAAATAACAGTCAGTTAAGCAAAGAAATAACAGACAGTTAAAGCAAAGAAATAACAGACAGTTAAGCAAAGAAATAACAGACAGTTATGCAAAGAAATAACAGACAGTCAAGCAAAGAAATGACAGACAGTTAAGCAAAGAAATAACAGACAGTTAAAGCAAAGAAATAACAGACAGTTAAAGCAAAAAAATAACAGACAGTTAAGCAAAGAAATAACAGACAGTTAAAGCAAAAAATAACAGACAGTTAAGCAAAGAAATAACAGACAGTTAAAGCAAAAAAAATAACAGACATTAAGATCGCTGGTGTTTTTGCAGATAAAGATGATAAAGTTATGAGTTTTCCACTCTGAATCACCGTGATATGATGTTGACTTTAACTCGTTGCTCTCACCCAGGATCCCAGCGTCACCAACACTGGCGTACGTACCGCTCTCACCGCTTACAGTGACTCAGTCATTACCTTTACCCAAACCTCCCAGGTCAACTCTGTCAACAGCACAGCTCGGGCTGTCCAACAACTTCCAGGTGGCATTTCGCAGGTGAGTGACCTCCTTCCATAGAATAATGAGTGATGGGCATGTTCGTAATTGATCGAATTATTTCACCTTGTTCTGGCCAAGAGCTTTACTATGAAGCCTCCATTGATACATTCGATCACACACAATACCATTTTAAAAGGGAACATTTCACGATGCAGAGAGATGCATGCCTGATCATAGATTATTTTTGTTTTCGTTCGCCAGCTTTGACCTTTGAGAAAGTCCCCAGAGACTAGGAACTACATTTTGTGTGTTAATCCGTTTTTCCCTCATCGATAGCCGTTTAAATGTATCGATATGTCATGTCAGCTCGTGCCACGTTTAATTCTCATATTTCCGTAGCTTTCGTGTTTTTGTTTTTCATTATTGGCAGTTTGTTTATCTAAAATCGAAATATTGAGGTACTTTAGCACGTCGCTCTTGTACACTGCCATGTCGACAATATTTGTGTCATCGAAGCTGTTCTGTTGAAACCATGACCGGCTTGGAAGCATGTATGTTGACGTAAACAAAGACAGTACAGTTTACGAATGGAAACTTACGAGGGGAAAGACAAACGAACAAAAAGGGACAATGTTATGTTCACAGCATTAGGAAATTCACAAACAGATAACATAAAAAGCACAGAACAATAGACAGCCCGAACAAGGAAGGTTGCTTAACTGGCCGTATGTTGAAATGCAGGTCTCTTGTAGGAATGCGCTGTTTCGACGAGTTCGGGAATGTTCGAACCTTGTTCGAACTGTCTGTTGTTCTCTGTATTTTCTCTCATTGCTTGTTTGGTGGATGTTTCCTAGTGCTGTAAACATACCATTGTCCCTAATTTGTTTGTTGACCAATATATCTATCTATCTATCTATCTATCTATCTATCTATCTATCTATCTATCTATCTATCTATCTATCTATCTATCTATCTATCTATCTATCTATCTATCTATCTATCTATCTATCTATCTATCTATCTATCTATCTATCTATCTATCTATCTATCTATCTATCTATCTATCTATCTATCTATCTATCTACCTACCTAACCTACCTACCTACCTACCTACCTACCTACCTACCTACCTACCTACCTACCTACCTACCTACCTACCTACCTACCTACCTACCTACCTACCTACCTACCTACCTACCTACCTATACCTATCTATCTATACTATACTATCTATCTAATCTATCTATCTATCTATCTATCTATCTATCTATCTATCTATCTATCTATCTATCTATCTATCTATTGACCTTTCGAGCCGTAGCCGGCCCATAGGGCGTAGACCAAGATACTCCTTCTCTTATTTGAATTTGTGTTCTATTAGTTTTCAATTCTTTTAAAGATGTTTTATCAAATCTCACTATTTGTCTCTGTTCTGTGCAAGCAGCTCTATCTCATTGAGGGAACCGATCCCTGCTGCTTTTGCCTCTCTCAGCAATGTTCTTCTCGGTGTCTCTCTGGGTCTTCCTCTTTTTCTCTTACCTGTTGTTTCCCACATGAGGGCTTGCTTTGCTATTCGGTTATTATCTCTTCTCATCACATGTCCAACATATGACCATCGTCTTTTCTTTATTACTGAAGATATTAGTGGTTGATTGGCGATTTCTCTATTTGCCTCGTTTGTTTTGAATTCGTTCCACGCTATAACAAGTATTTTCCTTAGACATTTATTTTCGAATGCGTTCAACTTTGTTTCTATATCTCTTGTTGTTTTCCAGCTTTCACGCGCATACGTAAGAGTTGATAGTACATTTGATTTGAATAGTCTAATTTTTGTGTTTGTGCTGATGAGTTTTGTTTTCACCAACTTTTCAAGGCTTCTGAAAGACATTGCTGCTTTAGCTATTCTGATTCTAATTTCTTTGCTTGTATCCCCTTCTCGATCAATGTGACTTCCAAGATAGATAAAGTGATCGATCTCTTCCACCGGTTTGTTTTCCATAGAAGGTTTGACCCATAGGAGGTCCTGAATTAGGTGCTCACGTATATATATCCTAATCATGAAGTAATAGCTAAGAAGCTCTTTCTCTTTCTCTCTATCTTTCTCTCTCTCTTTCTCTCTCTTTCTCTCCCCCCTCTCTCTTTCCCGCTTTCTTTCACCCTCTCTCTCTTTCACTCACTCTCTCTCCCTCTCTCGTTCTCTCTCTCTCTCTCTTTCACTCTCTCTCTTTCCCCTCTCTCTCTTTCTCTCTCTTTTTCTCTCTCTCTTTCTCTCTCTCTGTCTCTCTCTCTGTCTCTCTCTCTCATTTGTTGCGTATTTTCCGTTGTCGCTCGAATCAAATAAATCTTGTCTGTACCGTATCCATGCCTCTCTGTCGCAGGGCGGTACTGCCTTAGTGGCAGCGCTCCAGAACATCGTGGCAGCGCCGGTGGTCTCCGTGTACAGGAGCTACGTGGCGATTGTGGCCCCGGAGACATCCTACACCGTCAACGATTCCGCTCTGGAGCGGGAATTGATCAGGTGAGTAGTGTGTGACGTCATAGCATGCACCGTTCTTCATCTTCAGCCTAATTAATTTATCTTCTTATTGGTTTGATAAGAATTATCAGACTTGCAAGGGGAGGTAATTAATGATATCAAGTTCGCGGCTACACCGGATTTTTATTTATGATTTCTTGCTGCGGCAACCACCCCTGGCTTGAAACGTCAATTACTCATCGACGGAAAAAAAATATGAGTACCTCCGAATTCGGAGTTATCTGCCTGTATGGCTAGGGACCCTGTGCACACGGCTGCAAAGGAAAAATGGATTAACACGCAAAATTCAGTTCCTAGTCTCTAGGGACTTCGTCAGAGGTAAAGCTTGCGAACGAAAAAAAAAAAGTTCGCTTTTCTGTATAATTTATTTGGTTAATTAAGTCTTCATCAAAATACAAATATCCTACACTACTCAGGTTGTGGAGAACAGTGAATGGGAAAGAAAAAAAAAACAATTGAAATAAGAAAAAAAAGATAGGTAGACAATATCTCAACAATACATGATAAGGGGGAGGCAAGGTTATCAACCGTTATACCACTTCCCAAATACCTGTATAACATTTAATGTTTAGCATATATTAACTTCTTTGTGTCATTGCTTGCTTGCGTTTGCCCGATGACTAAAGGAGTATCTCTTCATCATCCGCCCTTAAAAGGACGTTAATTGGGCGTGTATGCGTTGTGTTGTGGTTGCAGTATAACTGTGATATTTGCGCCTTTCGGCCCAACACATCCGACTTCAGTATGTTTGTGTCCTAATATTGCAGGATAAGCCGCCTGACGTAAACAGAAAATAACCGGTAGTCATCTTGATTCACAATTGATTATTGACATCATGATCCCTATTCGTAGTTGATTATTTGGCATCTAGATCTTGAGTCTTAATTGATTATTAATGTCAAGATCTTGATAAATAGTTGATTATTCGCATCAAGATTGTGATAAATAGTTGATTATTCGCATCAGGATCTCGATAAATAGTTGATTATTGGTGTCAAGATCTCGATAAATAATTAATTATTGGCGTCAAGATCTCGATGAAAATGTATTATTGGTTCAAAGATCTCGATAAATAGTTGATTACTGGCGTCGAGAACTAAAAAAAAAGTTGATTATTTGCGTCGATAACTTCATAAATAGTTGATTAATAGCGTCAAAGTCAGTAAATTAGAGCAGCTCAAAGCCCTACCATCCCTCCTTCTCCTCCCGATCCGGTAGGTATAGGCAACAGGCTGGCCAGACAATCAAGTGATGCTTGATGGAGATAAACTTATTATAACATGTATTTCACTTATGTCTACATGTACTTCACTCACGTCCACATGTACTTCACTCACGTCTACATGTACGACACTCACATCTACATGTATTTCACTCACGTCTACATGTACTTCACTCACGTGTACATGTACTTCACTCACGTATACATGTACTTCACTCACGTCTACATGTACGACACTCACGTCTACATGTACTTCACTCACGTGTACATGTACTTCACTCACGTGTACATGTATTTCACTCACGTCTACATGTATTTCACTCACGTCTACATGTATTTAACTCACGTCTACATGTACTTCACTCACGTGTACATGTATTTCACTCACGTCTACATGTATTTAACTCACGTCTACATGTACTTCACTCACGTGTACATGTATTTCACTCACGTCTACATGTATTTAACTCACGTCTACATGTACTTCACTCACGTGTACATGTACTTCACTCACGTCTACATGTACTTCACTCACGTCTACATGTGCTTCACTCACGTCTACATGTACTTCACTCACGCCTATATGTGTTTCAAGCACGCCTACATATGTTCCACATACAGTGAGGAGAAATGAACAAATATACATATAGAAAAAAAACGAAAAAAAAACGGTATGGTTAAATCTTCGCGTAACAAGTGGACAACTCAAACCAGAACAACAAACCATTTTGAAGCATTTAACTCTTTCCGTACGTTTCGCCGAACAGTGCGTCAATCTCATTTTGATTAGTGCGAACCGTTAATCAAACCATATTCTTTTTACATTTCTTGTGTCATCTTGGCATTTGTGAAATCTAATACCTTGTTCAATTATCTAATAATTCATATATAATATGTTATATGTTAGATAAATATAAATATGTAGATTGATTTTTAAAACCCTGAACAATTTTGTCTCTGAAATCTATTTCGTTGCATCGATAAAAAACTTCCGAACGGAAAGGGTTAATGTGCATTTCTTTCTCTTGACCATATCGTTTCACATACAACAATAAATCGTGAACTTGTGTTGTGTTCTTCTACACAGACTGAAAGCTCTAGGTTACACAGTGGCCATATTTGCTGTTAGACAGGACGGAACGTTAAACCAAGAAAACTTCAGAAGGCTGCCAGTGGAGCCAAATATTTCTACAACATCCCAAGCTATTTAGATCTGGAGGCAGCAACTAAGAACTTCACACGTGACCGACTTTGTAAGGGCGTCGTTGACAACAGCTGTAAGTTCATTGGTTTTTGGGTAGTCGTGGGTACGTCAGCCATTGGCACGATTGCTGGATTGACTGGAGATAGTCGAGGGTGTACTGGTGGAATGTTTCAATATCGTGAGGTGGGGCAGGGTGGGTGTGAACCATTACAATTCACGGATATAGTATGCGTGTGAAAACTACAATTCATGGATAAGGTATGTGTGTGAACCATTACAAATCACAAGGCAGGGTGTGTATGAACCATTACAAGTCGCGGGCAAAGTGTGAGTGTGTGAACCATTATAATTCACAAGACAAGGTGTGTATGTGTGTCTGAGAACCATTACAATTCACAGGGAAAGTTATGTGTGTATTATAACCATTATAAATCTAAAGGCAGGGTGTGTGTGTGTATGAGAACCATTATAATTCACGGGACTGTGTGTGTGTGTATGAGAACCATTATAATTCTCGGGATTGTGTGTGTGTGTGTGTATGAGAACCATTATAATTCACAGGGAAAGTTATGTGTGTATTATAACCATTATAAATCTAAAGGCAGGGTGTGTGTGTGTATGAGAACCATTATAATTCACGGGACTGTGTGTGTGTGTATGAGAACCATTATAATTCTCGGGACTGTGTGTGTGTGTGTGTGTATGAGAACCATTATAATTCTCGGGATTGTCTGTGTGTGTGTGTATGAGGAACCATTATAATTCTCGGGACTGTGTGCGTACGAGAACCATTATAATTCTCGGGACTGTGTGTGTATGAGAACCATTATAATTCTCGGACTGTGTGTGTATGAGAACCATTATAATTCTCGGCAATAGACCACATCAGTTGCAGGATTTTGGGCCAGTGCTCTTCCTTGCTGTTATTTACCTTCCCCGACACATCCACTTGAGTCAGCTACCATTCTGTCATTTACTTTCCCCGACACATCCACTTGAGTCAGCTACCATTCTGTCATTTACTTTCCCCGACACATCAACTTGAGTCAGCTACCATTCTGTCATTTTCTTTCCCCGACACATCAACTTGAGTCAGCTACCATTCTGTCATTTACTTTCCCCGACACGTCCACTTGAGTCAGCTACCATTCTGTCATTTACTTTCCCCGACACGTCCACTTGAGTCAGCTACCATTATGTCATTTACTTTCCCCGACACATCCATTTCAGTCAGCTACCATTCTGTCATTTACTTTCCCCGACACGTCCACTTGAGTCAGCTACCATTCTGTCATTTACTTTCCCTGACACGTCCACTTGAGTCAGCTACCATTCTGTCATTTACTTTCCCCGACACGTCCACTTCAGTCAGCTACCATTCTGTCATTTACTTTCCCCGACACATCCACTTGAGTCAGCTACCATTCTGTCATTTACTTTCCCCAACACGTCTACTTGAGTCAGCTACCATTCTGTCATTTACTTTCCCCGACACATCCACTTGAGTCAGCTACCATTCTGTCATTTACTTTCCCCGACACGTCCACTTCAGTCAGCTACCATTCTGTCATTTACTTTCCCCGACACGTCCACTTGAGTCAGCTACCATTATGTCATTTACTTTCCCCGACACATCAACTTGAGTCAGCTACCATTCTGTCATTTACTTTCCCCGACACATCAACTTGAGTCAGCTACCATTCTGTCATTTACTTTCCCCGACACATCAACTTGAGTCAGCTACCATTCTGTCATTTACTTTCCCCGACACATCATCAGCTACCTCTGTCATTGTTTTCCCCGACACATCCACTTGAGTCAGCTACCATTCTGTCATTTACTTTCCCCGACACATCCACTTGAGTCAGCTACCATTCTGTCATTTACTTTCCCCGACACATCCACTTGAGTCAGCTACCATTCTGTCATTTACTTTCCCCGACACATCCACTTGAGTCAGCTACCATTCTGTCATTTACTTTCCCCGACACATCCACTTGAGTCAGCTACCATTCTGTCATTTACTTTCCCCGACACATCCACTTGAGTCAGCTACCATTCTGTCATTTACTTTCCCCGACACATCCACTTGAGTCAGCTACCATTCTGTCATTTACTTTCCCCGACACATCCACTTGAGTCAGCTACCATTCTGTCATTTACTTTCCCCGACACATCAACTTGAGTCAGCTACCATTCTGTTATTTACCTTCGCCAACACATCGACTTTTCTATCGTTATTCTATTAGTAAGTGGTGATGATGATTTGTTGACTAGATGATGCTGGATGTTATTCCATTAGTACGCTTGTGATGATGATTTGTTGACTAGATGATGCTGGATGTTATTCCATTAGTACGCTGGTGGGTGTTTTATTATCTTATTCTCTTCTCACTGAAAGCATATCATAACACGTGTTATGGAGTTAAGATCTTTCTAATCGCGTCTTAGATAAGGAACACTTTTTGTATTAAAGAGAAAAAGAGTGGATGTGTCGCTCTATTGTCATTATATTTTATATATTTAAATTGTTTCAATACAAAATTATTAGAAATATATTGAAGATACAGTATAACTTCATAACGTGACTGTTAGAATAGATTTTGTAGATGAAGTATAACCTCATCATGTAACTGTTACAATATATATTGTACATGAAGTATAACATCATCATGTAGCTGTTAGAATAGATATTGTACATGAAGTATAACATCATCATGTAACTGTTAGAATAGATATTGTACATGAAGTATAACATCATCATGTAGCTGTTAGAATATATATTGTACATGAAGTATAACCTCATCATGTAACTGTTACATATATATTGTACATGAAGTATAACATCATCATGTAGCTGTTAGAATAGATATTGTACATGAAGTATAACATCATCATGTAACTGTTACAATATATATTGTACATGAAGTATAACCTCATCTTGTAACTGTTAAAATATATATTGTACATGAAGTATAACATCATCATGTAGCTGTTAGAATATATATTGTACATGAAGTATAATCTCATCATGTAACTGTTACAATATATATTGTACATGAAGTATAACCTCATCTTGTAACTGTTACAATATATATTGTACATGAAGTATAACATCATCATGTAGCTGTTAGAATATATATTGTACATGAAGTATAATCTCATCATGTAACTGTTACAATAGATATTGTACATGAAGTATAACATCATCATGTAGCTGTTAGAATAGGTTTTGTAGATGAAGTATAACCTCACCACGTGACTGTTACATCTCTATCCGTACAGCAAGCCTTTGTGCTGAAAGTGGACATCGTGAGAACGGAGTTGGAGTTGTACCTCATCCTCAGGATTGCGAAAAATACATCCAGTGTTACTATAATGAGCAGGAAAACCTTGACCTCGGAGTGGTAAGGCATGCCCCATGGGGCGTCACTGGAACGCACTAAACAAGACCTGCTCGTTGCAGGCCAGGCAGGATGTGTCTACGGTGCGTATCCTAGCAATTGCGTTTTATGGAGTTTCTTGTTATTGAGTTGATTGAGTTATTGAGTTATTGAGTTATTTGCGGGTCATCATCATTGCACTCCGAACATGTCCATAGGTGCTTAGATCCCCTCCTCAGCAATTCCCGCAGTGTCCAGCGACTGACGACTCCAGTTCTGTGTTGGTTGGTAAGTCTTCTTACACGCCCACTAAGTTTCTCATTCCTGGCTGTGCCCATCTTAACTACCATCTCTTTCATCCGAAGGAGTGACGTGGATTTGTGTTTGTCGAAATCCTGTGCTCTTCCCATATCTCGAAGGGCATTAATGATGTCCCCCCGATCCATTGGTTGACCGTCCTCAACGACAGCGCAGCTAGCCAACCTGTCCGCTCTTTCATTTCCCCGTACACCCGCATGTCCAGGGACATAGACAAAGGTGACCTTACGTATTTTTGACTTCTACAATGACTCTACCATGCGTACAGAGCCCGCCTCCACTTTTTTTATCATGCTCATCGAATCACTCAGTATACAGGCATGGGTGTAGTCTTGTGACTCTAACCAGTTGGATGTCCTGGTCACTGCCATCACCTCCATCGTCATGCTACTCGTGGTCATGGAGTTTCTTTTGGACTTTAATACACTATAGCTCGTTTCAAAACATATGCCCAACTTCAAAACGGTATTACTCTCTAACCGTTTGTTAAATACTTTTGAAATTTTCCAAATGTTATTAGAATGCAAAAGACCCTTTAAATGTATATTTAACAAATATCTTGCAGCTGCAGTTTTCTTAAAGCGGCGATATTTCTTTGATGTTTGTCAAAATTGTAAATTGTGAACCCCTAAAGAATAGAAATTACCGTAGTTGCTGGTCTACGATTAATTTTCACTAGGTAAAGGCGTGGCCGTAATGGGGAAATAACTGGATAAAACAAAACACCAGGAGAATTATTGTCTGCTCAGTTCGAGGACGGACGATAATATCAAGGTATACCTGTATGTCCAATTTTCATAGTTGTGTGGTCCTGAAAAGGACCGTTTGTTGAAATAATTTAAGGTAATATAGGGGCCAACATTGTGGGGGCTATATACTTTCATTTTGAATCAGACGAGTCTAAAAGATTAATAACTGTTTGGGGTTGAACATTCCACAAACCATCATTTTTCCAATATTCCTCTTCCTGTTTTAAGACGTGGTCTTCACATTTAGCCCAATAATCTTTGTCTATATTTAATAAAGCGAGATTAGCAAGAGTCTTTACATGGATTTTGAAAGAAAAATGAGCTCTGCATTCTGTATTAGTCCATGTTGTCGACTACCTGCATGAGCAATTATCAAGCGCTGTCCTTTGCTGCTAGGTATTAATCTCTTAATCTTTCCATCTGATGACTGCCATTCCCTTTGGTTAGTGTGGTGAGCATTGATCCATGTTTCATCCAAGTACACAATATCATAACCTTGCTTGCGCACCTCTTTTACTTCACATAAGTACTTGCTTCTCATGACTACGATATGTGGCTTCTCACAGATGATGTTTCGTCCATTGGAATACTTTCTGAATGTAAAGCCTGCAGCTCTCACATTCCTCCATAATGTAGACTTTGATATTTCAATACTGTTGTTCTTTTTCAGCGATACTTTTAATTTTCTTATTGTAACAGTTTCATTCATACCCAACATTTTGCGAATTTCACTTCTAATAAGTTCACTGTCGAAATTATCCAACATTTTTGTTCTTCCTTGTGATTTTGTATATTTGGAACATTGACGGTCACGTGCTTGAATCCAGCGATTAAATGACCGTTTAGATAAATCCAAAACGTGTTTTGTCCTATTCTCAGGGTTTTCTAAAGAATGAAATAATCTTCCTCGTTTAGCCTCTTTGCAAAAATAATCATACATTTTTATTGCGATGTTTTGTAAACTGCAGAATTTCATTTTAAGACTCATGATAAATGTTATTGTTCCACGTTACGCCGCTGAATTAACGGAATGGAACACACAATGTCTCGTGTTTACTACAAGTGTCTAATTGTGTCAGGAAACTCACGCGGAAAGCGTGCAAGATCGTAAATTTGAGCGTGTATAGATTTGTAATCGCTATTTTTAACTTAAATACTGTAAACACTAAGTTTTTGACTACATCAATGGGTCGTTATAAATTTATATAAATCAAATAAGCAATAATAATAACCAAATGTTTGTTTTTAATGAAATTAATTCCCTGTTGGGTTCTAATCATTATAACTATACATGCAAATTTTGAAAAAAATTACAAAAAGCGGTTTAAAAGATATTGATTTTTAAAGTTGGGCACGACTTATGAAACAAGCTATAAGTGTAAATACTGATTAAAATAATATATGGTAGCATTTTTTTTAAACAAGAGACAATCTGATCATCGGAACTGGACATTTTCTGCAATTAACGGAAGGGGGACAATTAAGAAATGGAACATTTTTAAATGTTCACAAAGGTTACCGCCCTTCTTTAATATTTCTGTGATAGATCGGCAATTATTGCACACGTTTTCTCGATACAGAATAAAATATGCATTAAACTTGTAGACTATGAATGTCACAGTATTTACGCAAAGCTGCCTGAACAAAATGTGTGCTTAATTCATTTCATTCATAAAATTGACATTTACTGGAATTGGTTGACATTTGTGATGCGATTGTTACTGTCAACAACAATTGTTTTCCTCTCGATTAGATCAGGAGATGATCTAATAGTTACAATCATCTTTACAATCATCATTACAATCATCATTACCATTATTGCGAATCTTAATTCGGCGTCAACATCACGTTCTCTTTTGTGGTACTTAATGCGGAAAACAAACCCAGTGCGGTTCATCGACGGATAAAGTAGCAGTCTGATATCTGTCACTGTAGCAGTCTGATATCTGTCACTGTAGCAGTCTGATATCTGTCACTGTAGCAGTCTGATATCTGTCACTGTAGCAGTCTGATATCTGTCACTGTAGCAGTCTGATATCTGTCACTGTAGCAGTCTGATATCTGTCACTGTAGCAGTCTGATATCTGTCACTGTAGCAGTTTGATATCTGTCACTGTAGCAGTCTGAAATCTGTCACTGTAGCAGTCTAATATCTGTCACTGTAGCAGTCTGATATCTGTCACTGTAGCAGTCTGATATCTGTCACTGTAGCAGTCTGATATCTGTCACTGTAGCAGTCTGATGTTGAATATCTGTCACTGTAGCAGTCTGATGTTGTATATCTGTCACTGTAGCAGTCTGATGTTGTATATCTGTCACTGTAGCAGTCTGATATCTGTCACTGTAGCAGTCTGATATCTGTCACTGTAGCAGTCTGATATCTGTCACTGTAGCAGTCTGATATCTGTCACTGTAGCAGTCTGATATCTGTCACTGTAGCAGTCTGATATCTGTCACTGTAGCAGTCTGATATCTGTCACTGTAGCAGTCTGATATCTGTCACTGTAGCAGTCTGATATCTGTCACTGTAGCAGTCTGATATCTGTCACTGTAGCAGTCTGATATCTGTCACTGTAGCAGTCTGATATCTGTCACTGTAGCAGTCTGATATCTGTCACTGTAGCTGTCTGATATCTGTCACTGTAGCAGTCTGATATCTGTCACTGTAGCAGTCTGATATCTGTCACTGTAGCAGTCTGATATCTGTCACTGTAGCAGTCTGATATCTGTCACTGTAGCAGTCTGATATCTGTCACTGTAGCAGTCTGATGTTGTATATCTGTCACTGTAGCATTCTGATGTTGTATATCTGTCACTGTAGCAGTCTGATGTTGTATATCTGTCACTGTAGCAGTCTGATATCTGTCACTGTAGCAGTCTGATATCTGTCACTGTAGCAGTCTGATATCTGTCACTGTAGCAGTCTGATATCTGTCACTGTAGCAGTCTGATGTTGTATATCTGTCACTGTAGCATTCTGATGTTGTATATCTGTCACTGTAGCAGTCTGATGTTGTATATCTGTCACTGTAGCAGTCTGATATCTGTCACTGTAGCAGTCTGATATCTGTCACTGTAGCAGTCTGATATCTGTCACTGTAGCAGTCTGATATCTGTCACTGTAGCAGTCTGATATCTGTCACTGTAGCAGTCTGATGTTGTATATCTGTCACTGTAGCATTCTGATGTTGTATATCTGTCACTGTAGCAGTCTGATGTTGTATATCTGTCACTGTAGCAGTCTGATATCTGTCACTGTAGCAGTCTGATATCTGTCACTGTAGCAGTCTGATATCTGTCACTGTAGCAGTCTGATATCTGTCACTGTAGCAGTCTGATATCTGTCACTGTAGCAGTCTGATATCTGTCACTGTAGCAGTCTGATATCTGTCACTGTAGCAGTCTGATGTTGTATATCTGTCACTGTAGCTTCTGATGTTGTATATCTGTCACTGTAGCAGTCTGATATCTGTCACTGTAGCAGTCTGATATCTGTCACTGTAGCAGTCTGATATCTGTCACTGTAGCAGTCTGATATCTGTCACTGTAGCAGTCTGATATCTGTCCCTGTAGCAGTCTGATATCTGTCACTGTAGCAGTCTGATGTTGTATATCTGTCACTGTAGCATTCTGATGTTGTATATCTGTCACTGTAGCAGTCTGATGTTGTATATCTGTCACTGTAGCAGTCTGATATCTGTCACTGTAGCAGTCTGATATCTGTCACTGTAGCAGTCTGATATCTGTCACTGTAGCAGTCTGATATCTGTCACTGTAGCAGTCTGATATCTGTCACTGTAGCAGTCTGATATCTGTCACTGTAGCAGTCTGATGTTGTATATATGTCACTGTAGCAGTCTGATATCTGTCACTGTAGCAGTCTGATGTTGTATATCTGTCACTGTAGCAGTCTGATGTTGTATATATGTCACTGTAGCAGTCTGATATCTGTCACTGTAGCAGTCTGATATCTGTCACTGTAGCAGTCTGATATCTGTCACTGTAGCAGTCTGATATCTGTCACTGCTGTAGCAGTCTGATATCTGTCACTGTAGCAGTCTGATATCTGTCACTGTAGCAGTCTGATATCTGTCACTGTAGCAGTCTGATATCTGTCACTGTAGCAGTCTGATATCTGTCACTGTAGCAATCTGATATCTGTCACTGTAGCAGTCTGATATCTGTCACTGTAGCAGTCTGATATCTGTCACTGTAGCAGTCTGATATCTGTCACTGTAGCAGTCTGATATCTGTCACTGTAGCAGTCTGATATCTGTCACTGTAGCAGTCTGATATCTGTCACTGTAGCAGTCTGATATCTGTCACTGTAGCAGTCTGATATCTGTCACTGTAGCAGTCTGATGTTGTATATCTGTCACCGTAGCAGTCTGATGTTGTATATCTGTCACCGTAGCAGTCTGATATCTGTCACCGTAGCAGTCTGATGTTGTATATCTGTCACTGTAGCAGTCTGATATCTGTCACTATAGCAGTCTGATGTTGTATATCTGTCACTGTAGCAGTCTGATATCTGTCACTGTAGCAGTCTGATGTTGTATATCTGTCACTGTAGCAGTCTGATATCTGTCACTGTAGCAGTCTGATGTTGTATATCTGTCACCGTAGCAGTCTGATATCTGTCACTGTAGCAGTCTGATGTTGTATATCTGTCACTGTAGCAGTCTGATGTTGTATATCTGTCACTGTAGCAGTCTGATGTTGTATATCTGTCACTGTAGCAGTCTGATGTTGTATATCTGTCACCGTAGCACTCTGATGTTGTATATCTGTCACTGTAGCAGTCTGATATCTGTCACTGTAGCAGTCTGATGTTGTATATCTGTCACTGTAGCAGTCTGATGTTGTATATCTGTCACTGTAGCAGTCTGATATCTGTCACTGTAGCAGTCTGATGTTGTATATCTGTCACTGTAGCAGTCTGATATCTGTCACTGTAGCAGTCTGATGTTGTATATCTGTCACTGTAGCAGTCTGATATCTGTCACCGTAGCAGTCTGATGTTGTATATCTGTCACTGTAGCAGTCTGATGTTGTATATCTGTCACCGTAGCAGTCTGATGTTGTATATCTGTCACTGTAGCAGTCTGATGTTGTATATCTGTCACCGTAGCAGTCTGATGTTGTATATCTGTCACCGTAGCAGTCTGATATCTGTCACTGTAGCAGTCTGATGTTGTATATCTGTCACTGTAGCAGTCTGATGTTGTATATCTGTCACCGTAGCAGTCTGATGTTGTATATCTGTCACTGTAGCAGTCTGATGATGTATATATGTCACTGTAGCAGTCTGATGTTGTATCTCTGTCACCGTAGCAGTCTGATGTTGTATATCTGTCACTGTAGCAGTCTGATGTTGTATATCTGTCACTGTAGCAGTCTGATGTTGTATATCTGTCACCGTAGCAGTCTGATGTTGTATATCTGTCACCGTAGCAGTCTGATGTTGTATATCTGTCACCGTAGCAGTCTGATGTTGTATATCTGTCACCGTAGCAGTCTGATGATGTATATCTGTCACTGTAGCAGTCTGATGTTGTATATCTGTCACCGTAGCAGTCTGATGTTGTATATCTGTCACCGTAGCAGTCTGATGTTGTATATCTGTCACCGTAGCAGTCTGATGTTGTATATCTGTCACTGTAGCAGTCTGATGTTGTATATCTGTCACTGTAGCAGTCTGATGTTGTATATCTGTCACCGTAGCAGTCTGATGTTGTATATCTGTCACCGTAGCATTCTGATGTTGTATATCTGTCACTGTAGCAGTCTGATGTTGTATATCTGTCACTGTAGCAGTCTGATGTTGTATATCTGTCACTGTAGCAGTCTGATGTTGTATATCTGTCACCGTAGCAGTCTGATGTTGTATATCTGTCACCGTAGCAGTTTGATGATGTATATCTGTCACTGTAGCAGTCTGATGTTGTATATCTGTCACCGTAGCAGTTTGATGTTGTATATCTGTCACTGTAGCAGTCTGATGATGTATATCTGTCACTGTAGCAGTCTGATGTTGTATATCTGTCACTGTAGCAGTCTGATGTTGTATATCTGTCACCGTAGCAGTCTGATGTTGTATATATGTCACTGTAGCAGTCTGATGTTGTATATCTGTCACCGTAGCAGTCTGATGTTGTATATCTGTCACTGTAGCAGTCTGATGTTGTATATCTGTCACTGTAGCAGTCTGATGTTGTATATCTGTCACCGTAGCAGTCTGATGTTGTATATCTGTCACCGTAGCAGTCTGATGTTGTATATCTGTCACCGTAGCAGTCTGATGTTGTATATCTGTCACCGTAGCAGTCTGATGTTGTATATCTGTCACCGTAGCAGTTTGATGATGTATATCTGTCACTGTAGCAGTCTGATGTTGTATATCTGTCACCGTAGCAGTCTGATGTTGTATATCTGTCACCGTAGCAGTCTGCTATTGTATATCTGTCACCGTAGCAGTCTGATGTTGTATATCTGTCACTGTAGCAGTCTGATGTTGTATATCTGTCACCGTAGCAGTCTGATGTTGTATATCTGTCACCGTTGCAGTCTGATGTTGTATATCTGTCAATGTAGCAGTCTGATGTTGTATATCTGTCACTGTAGCAGTCTGATATTGTATATCTGTCACCGTAGCAGTCTGATGTTGTATATCTGTCACCGTAGCATTCTGATGTTGTATATCTGTCACTGTAGCAGTCTGATGTTGTATATCTGCCACTGTAGCAGTCTGATGTTGTATATCTGTCACTGTAGCAGTCTGATGTTGTATATCTGTCACCGTAGCAGTCTGATGTTGTATATCTGTCACCGTAGCAGTTTGATGATGTATATCTGTCACTGTAGCAGTCTGATGTTGTATATCTGTCACCGTAGCAGTCTGATGTTGTATATCTGTCACCGTAGCAGTCTGATGTTGTATATCTGTCACCGTAGCAGTCTGATGTTGTATATCTGTCACCGTAGCAGTTTGATGATGTATATCTGTCACTGTAGCAGTCTGATGTTGTATATCTGTCACCGTAGCAGTCTGATGTTGTATATCTGTCACCGTAGCAGTCTGCTATTGTATATCTGTCACCGTAGCAGTCTGATGTTGTATATCTGTCACTGTAGCAGTCTGATGTTGTATATCTGTCACCGTAGCAGTCTGATGTTGTATATCTGTCACCGTTGCAGTCTGATGTTGTATATCTGTCAATGTAGCAGTCTGATGTTGTATATCTGTCACTGTAGCAGTCTGATGTTGTATATCTGTCACCGTAGCAGTCTGATGTTGTATATCTGTCACCGTAGCATTTTGATGTTGTATATCTGTCACTGTAGCAGTCTGATGTTGTATATCTGCCACTGTAGCAGTCTGATGTTGTATATCTGTCACTGTAGCAGTCTGATGTTGTATATCTGTCACCGTAGCAGTCTGATGTTGTATATCTGTCACCGTAGCAGTTTGATGATGTATATCTGTCACTGTAGCAGTCTGATGTTGCATATCTGTCGCCTTAGCAGTTTGATGATGTATATCTGTCACTGTAGCAGTCTGATGATGTATATATGTCACTGTAGCAGTCTGATGTTGTATATATGTCACTGTAGCAGTCTGATGTTGTATATATGTCACCGTAGCAGTGTGATGATGTATATATGTCACCGTAGCATTTGTGCAAGAAAAGATATTTTAAAAATAGTTGATTTCAATAATCGATATTACCTACCAGGCGAATCACCGGAAGTTGTAACGCTTATTGCATCAGTCGAAAACTGGAAAAAGGTTCAGGGGATGAAATAGCAGCAACTATAGGGACAGTCGAAGCTTAGCATAACACATCCGTCAAGATCTGCTCCAACTTCACAAAAACCTTACAAAGATCTGTGTCGCTGCAGCTATAGGGACAGTCAATGCTTAGCATAACGCATCCATCAAGATCTGCTCGAACTTCACAAAGATCTGTGTCGCTGCAGCTATAGGGACAGTCAATGCTTAGTATAACGCATCATCCGTCAAGATCTGTTCGAACTTCACAAAGATCTGTGTCGCATCAACTTACTCCGGTACACGACACGTTGATATAATGAAGACTTTCTGTGAGACTTTGAAGACAGGGGCTTCCAAGTGTGAATTGTTACAATAGATAGGACATGGGTCCACAATCGCCAGCTGAAAGTGACGAAAGCTAGAAAGGAATAGTCTTCTCGTAATTTCTTCAATTGTCAGTTTAAATGTGTTTTTTATTAAACGGTCTGATCATGCAATACTAGTCAATGATGTACTGTCTAAATTAACTCATCATAGACTTCTAGTCAATGTATTGCTAAAGTTAACTCATTATTGACTTCTAGTCAACGTACTGTTTAAGCTAACACATCATGCAATGCTAGTCATTGTACTGTTTAAGTTAACACATCATGCGATACTAGTCATTGTACTGTTTAAGTTAAAACATCAATCGATACTAGTCATTGTACTGTTTAAGTTAACACATCATGCAATACTAGTCATTGTACTGTTTAAGTTAACACATCATGCAATACTAGTCATTGTACTGTTTAAGTTAACGCATCATGCAATATTAGTCATTGTACTGTTTAAGTTAACACATCATGCGATACTAGTCATTGTACTGTTTAAGTTAACACATCATGCAATACTAGTCATTGTACTGTTTAAGTTAACACATCATGCAATACTAGCCATTGTACTGTTTAAGTTAACACATCATGCAATACTAGTCATAGTACTGTTTAAGTTAACACATCATGCAATACTAGTCATAGTACTGTTTAAGTTAACACATCATGCAATACTAGTCATAGTACTGTTTAAGTTAACACATCATGCAATACTAGCCATTGTACTATTTAAGTTAACACATCATGCAATACTAGTCATCATCATCATCATGTTCCCTGCCGGTTGGCGTAGGCGATCATGTTCCTCCACAATCTTCTATCTACAGTGCATCGTATCAGTTCTGTTGTTGACTGTTTTCCATGCCATGACACCAAGCTATCCAGTATTTTCTCTCTTTGTCGTCCGCGATCTCTCTTTCCTTCTATTTTGCCAGTTGTAACCAAGTATTCCAATTTTCCTCTTCTCATGATAAAATAATGATACTAGTCATAGTACTGTTTAAGATAACACACCATGCAATACTAGTCATAGTACTGTTTAAGATAACACATCATGCAATACTAGTCATAGTACTGTTTAAGATAACACATCATGCAATACTAGTCATAGTACTGTTTAAGATAACACATCATGCAATACTAGTCAATGTAATGTTTAAGTTAACACATCATGCAATACTATTCAATGTACAGTTTAAGTTAACACATCATGCAATACTAGTCAATGTACTGTTTAAGTTAACACATCATGCAATACAAGTCACTGTACTGTTTAAGATAACACACCATGCAATACTAGTCATAGTACTGTTTAAGTTAACACATCATGCAATACTAGTCATAGTACTGTTTAAGATAACACACCATGCAATACTAGTCATAGTACTGTTTAAGTTAACACATCATGATACTAGTCATAGTACTGTTTAAGATAACACATCATGATACTAGTCATAGTACTGTTTAAGATAACACATCATGCAATACTAGTCATTGTACTGTTTAAGATAACACATCATGCAATACTAGTCATAGTACTGTTTAAGATAACACATCATGCAATACTAGTCATAGTACTGTTTAAGATAACACACCATGCAATACTAGTCATTGTACTGTTTAAGTTAACACATCATGATACTAGTCATTGTACTGTTTAAGTTAACATACCATGCAATACTAGTCATAGTACTGTTTAAGATAACACACCATGCAATACTAGTCATAGTACTGTTTAAGTTAACACACCATGCAATACTAGTCATAGTACTGTTTAAGTTAACACACCATGCAATACTAGTCATTGTACTATTTAAGATAACACATCATGCAATACTAGTCATAGTACTGTTTAAGTTAACACACCATGCAATACTAGTCATTGTACTATTTAAGATAACACATCATGCAATACTAGTCATAGTACTGTTTAAGTTAACACATCATGCAATACTAGTCATAGTACTATTTAAGATAACACATCATGCAATACTAGTCATAGTACTATTTAAGATAACACATCATGCAATACTAGTCATAGTACTATTTAAGATAACACATCATGCGATACTAGCCATAGTACTGTTTAAGTTAACACATCATGCAATACTAGTCATTGTACTGTTTAAATTAATTCACTTGTTACTTCCCAGACCGGTGTAAAGAAGCTTGCGAGCCGTATCCGATGATTGGATCCTGTCGATCCTACTGGGACTGCGATGATGGTGTGTCCACTCCCAAATGTTGCCCCGAGAATTATGCTTTTGTTCCTGGAATGGGCTGCCAACGTAACAGCTCTTGCACAGATCAGTGTGGACCCATCAAGTCTTGTGGTGAGTCTGGAGGCATCTTGGCGCTACATCGTTACTTCCTATCACACATGTCCACGTGTCACTTCATCTGTGACACTAGACTTGGACGTAATCGTGTTCATCATTTCATCTAACATCACTTCATCTGTAACACTTGACTTGGATGATCACCCTAACATCACTTCATCTGTGTCATTCAACCTTTGTGGCTTGTCATTGTTGTTTTAATTACCATTCTTGGGTGGCATGCCAGATAAACGTTTACCAAATAAACAATTTGATAATGGACAACTCGAAAAGGGCAGAGACCTTATGTTTACATGGTAAACACAAGAAAATATTTGAAGATAAACTAGAAAGTTCCTTAAATGTGAACTAAAACATTGTAGCAATAACCATGAATTTATCTTTCAGATTTGCTAAGCAAAATTAAACAACAAACAGGTAACAAAATCGTTGAATGTCAAGTAATCTTTGAGGTAAAAAAAATAACAAAGGAATAAATGACGCCATCCATGAACGATCACTTTGCAAGTCAACATCATCCTCATCTCCAGGTTAAAATGTAACACACCCATGTTCCCGTTACAGCAAACACTTCCGGACTTTTTTTGACCTCAACAGTAATCTCCGAACCCATTCTAACAATCTACGATGACAATGTCGTTCTGATTGACTCCATTACACCTACAGCATCTTCGCTTCTCATTTTTCACTGCCAGGACTACTTTACACTAATTTTTTTTTTCTGTTGATTATCGACACTGATCAAACAATATGGTAGAGTTCTTATGTCGCCTTGCAGTGGACCGTAGAGTTCTTATGTCGCCTTGCAGTGGACCGTAGAGTTCTTATGTCGCCTTGCAGTGGACCGATTCCTCAAGGTTTGTCGGTTATAACGTCTTTGTCTATTTGCAACTAAGGGCAAAAAAAAAAGATATACCTTTGTTCATCTAGTGAGGCGCGTTACAGTTATAGTTAGTCGAAGGCCCCGGTATCACTGCAAGTGAATGAAAATTCATAATTTCTCAACCGCCCATGCTAGTGGAATCATCCGAATTAATATCTCATCGAATATGCAAACGAAGAATTGCAGCTGCAGTCCCCATCATAGCAAACACAGCACACATCAAAAGACATAAAACATGCTAGCACCGAAAGTGAACGCAGCTGAACTGTGCATTATCATACGATATCATCATTCATCGTAAGCAATTTGAATAAAGAAACACCATTCGGATGAAACACACAGCTCACGGTGTGCCCAGAGCACTAAATTATGTGACTACTGCAGCAAGCCAGACTTGAAGTATGGGGAAACTGCAACAAGGAACACTTTTCAGACTGGACCTAAATGGTTCCTGCCGCCTATCCGCCATATTGACAGGAAGTCTCTGAGGCAAGTTTGGGGCACACAGACAACCAACAACACAGTCTAGAAACTAAAGTTTGTGGCACACAGACAACCAACAACACAGTCTAGAAACTAAAGTTTGTGGCAAGGGATCAAGTAACATCTTGTGCTTGCCCGTCATGTCAGTGTTTGTGATCAACTCTAATGTTTTGTGACTTTAATCAATTGTAAATATTGATTTGATTATTCAAATGTCGAGAACTGTTCAGTTTCATGAAAATGACAAACATAAAGTCATCTCACTGTAATTATCAGATACCAACTTCTCTTACCATTCAGTCCAAACAATATTTGTTGATAATCCAATGTCACCATGTTAGTTGAGATTAAGATAATCCAGCCTCACTATATTTGTTAAGATTAAGATAATCCAGCCTCACTATATTTGTTAAGATTAAGATAATCGAGACCTCATTATGTTTGTTGAGATTAAGATAATCCAGTCCCCCTATATTTGTCGAGATTACGATAATCCAGCCTCACTATATTTGTTAAGATTACGATAATCCTGTCACACAATGTTAGTTGAGATTAAGATAATCCAGCCTCACTATATTTGTTAAGATTAAGATAATCGAGACCTCATTATGTTTGTTGAGATTAAGATAATCCAGTCCCCCTATATTTGTCGAGATTACGATAATCCAGCCTCACTATATTTGTTAAGATTACGATAATCCTGTCACACAATGTTTGTTGAGATTACGATAATCCAGTCCCCCTATATTTGTCGAGATTACGATAATCCAGCCTCACTATATTTGTTGAGATTACGATAATCCTGTCACACAATGTTTGTTGAGATGATGATAATCCAAACTCAGTATATTTCTTGTGATGACGATACATCCGGTTGTTTCTTCTTCCAGGCACATGCAACAGGAAACCGAATTGGGAGAATCGAGCAGGATATGACGTCATGATGATGGGTGGTAACGTGTGGATGCCTCGCCCATGTTCATTCGACGACTTTGATGTCCTTGACTGTGACTGCACAGCCCAAGAGGTCAAGGTAAAACATAAACTTTAACCAGTGTTAGTTGACTCATTCAGACTCAATCATTCCACGATTAACTTTAGACAGTATACGTTTCGTTTAAATTCATGAGTAATTTAGGACAACAATGACTTTATGGCACCACAGACTATTTAAATAAGATGTCACATACTTAAATTTCAAGATAATTCCAAATTAATGAAAAGTTCGCACAATAATTATCAAAACTCTTGCTCCTCATAAAGAATCTATTTCATTCTTATTCTCCTTCTTTCCTTCCTCATTTGCATTCCAGCGTCGAGGGGAGATATAATTTGCGGTCTTTTGCTCTTCTGTTCGCCTCTGCTGCTGTTATGTTTCCTAGTGCTTCTGATATTCCCGTCAATCCATCTTTTTCGTGGTCGACTCTTGGGTCTGGTGTTCTTGCAACGTTTATTGAAGGCTCGCTGTGTTGTGTTTTGATATTTCTGCCTTGTCAGGTGGTCAAACCATTTTATCTATTGTTTCTTTATATATTCTATTTTACCTGATTTATTCCATTGGTAAGCGAAAAAAAAACGTGTGCTGATACAAGTAAGTCACAAACCGACCAAAACTCCACAAAAAACGTGTGCTGATACAAATAAGTCACAAACCGACCAAAACTCCACAAAAAACGTGTGCTGATACAAGTAAGTCACAAACCGACCAAAACTCCACAAAAAAACGTGTGCTGATACAAGTAAGTCACAAACCGACCAAAACTCCACAAAAAAACGTGTGCTGATACAAGTAAGTCACAAACCGACCAAAACTCCACAAAAAAACGTGTGCTGATACAAGTAAGTCACAAACCGACCAAAACTCCACAAAAAAACGTGTGCTGATACAAGTAAGTCACAAACCGACCAAAACTCCACAAAAAAACGTGTGCTGATACAAGTAAGTCACAAACCGACCAAAACTCCACAAAAAAACGTGTGCTGAAACAAGTAAGTCACAAACCGACCAAAACTCCACAAAAAAACGTGTGCTGATACAAGTGTGTCACAAACCGACCAAAACTCCACAACACGGGAACAGTGAAAGACGGAAAATGGAGAAGTAGGTATTGACAAAAATTGATTGATGACGTTGAAACTGAACAACCAAAACGGACACAGACCCAAAATAAGGAGCAATGAAGGGAAAATGGATAAATATTGTGAATAAATGAGCCCTTATGAAGCTGTGGGATGTGACAGACAAACTAATACTCATCGTAATAAACGCCTTGTCTGTGTTTGTACTTGTCACCTGTGTTTATGAAATTAAGACTTTATTTAAAGTTTAGTATGTGCCGTAAATTGATACTGTAACTGTTAAATTGTTAATTGAAAAGACGATAGTCATATGTTGAACATGTGATGAGGAGAGATGATAACCGAATAACAAGCAAGCCCTCATGTGGGAAACAACAAGTAAGAGGAAAAGAGGAAGACCCAGAGAGACACTGAGAAGAACATTGATCAGAGAGGCAAGAGCAGCAGGAATCGGCTCCCTCAATGAGATAGAGTTGCTTGCACAGAACAGAGACAAATGGCGAGATTTGATAAAAGATCTTTACAAGGATTGAAAACTGCTAGAATTAAAAGAATTTAGATAAGAGAAAGAGTATCTGGGTCTATGCCCTATGGACCGGCTACAACTCGAAAGGTCTATAAATAGATAGATGTGCTTTAAAGACCAAACATACATGTAAATCCGTGTGGAGTGTGTTGTGATGTAGCACATCGATGTACAACGTCAAGCCTTCATTTAATACATCAACAATGTTTGCATAGTTCTGTTCTTTTTTCCACTTATTTATGTTTCCCTCCTCCCAATTATTTCTATTTTCTTCCAATTATTTCTATTTTCTTCCAATTATTTCTATTTTCTTCCAATTGTTTTTGTTTCCTTGTTTGGACAATTATTGCTGGTGTCACTGGCCTCAATGAATGAGAAAAAGCTCATAAACAGAATAGGATGTAGCTTGATGATGTATTTCTTTTGTCTAATATCTGCGATGTACATAAGCCTTGGCCTGCAACATTCGATAGCGTTGCCAGTTTATTTCTACAAATTATATAAGAATTTGGTGGGGAGTGGGGTTGATCAATTGGGTCAAGGTTTGTATGTATATAGTAGTAGTAGTCTCCGTCAGTCATTGTTGACTATGGATTTTGTAGCGCCCCTAGAAATGTTATGTTTTCTTTCCCTTTTCACCTTGTATTTTCTATTTCTATGAATCTGTCTGCTACTTGTTTGAGTTAGAGCTTTAGAATAGGTTTCTAAAGATTGCTGTCTGTAGCTATTTGTTCCCAGGCTGCAGAGTTTATGTTCAGAGTCTTCATGTCACGTTTACACACGTCTACAAATCGAAGTTTTGGGCACCCCCTAGATCTTTTGCCTTATAAAGTAAACAAAGTAAAGTACCCCTGACGGCAAATGGCGTATAGGGAATATGGTGTTAGTGACCATAAATTTTACAGACCTTCGGCCCATGATTTTTGGGGAAATGTGGTCGATATTACGCCCGTGCCGCTTTACTTTACCAGAATATTTTTTTGGCCATTTGCTAATATATATATATATATATATATATATATATATATATATATACATATATATATATATATATCGAGATTGAAATGAAAGCACTAAATGCACATTACGTAGGAATGCATCAGACGTGCTCTCTTCATCCATGGCTCTTCAATAGACTCATCTGTGGAATCAACAAGTGAAATCATGTTTTAATAGATAATTTTAGAATGGTTTGAAATGCTCAATTTTAAAACACGGTTAATTCCCTGTTTTTATCTAACTTAGATAGCTCATTTGCTTCAAAGGTTAGAAACAGTTAAATCGTTTAATACAATTATATCATCATCATCATCAAGTACCGTGCCTGCTGGCGTAGGTGATCATGTCTCTTCACAACTTTTGATCTCGACAGTTATTTATCATTTCTGTTTATTTTTTTTTTGCCTTTGTTAAGCTATTCACTTAACCTGTCTAGTATCTTTTCATTTTTGCTCCCCTCTATCTCTTCGTCCCTCAATTTTCCCATTTGTTACAAAATATTCCTGCTGTTCCCTTCTCATTACATGGCCAAAAAATTATGATTGTTTCTTCCTAATATTGGAAATAAGCTCTCTTTCTGCTTTGGAATTTTTCAGAAAGTTTTCATCACTATTCTTAACTGTCCATGTTATTCTCAACATTCTTCTGTAAAACCAATTAGATTAGTTGTATAATTTAAATAAATGCAGTAAAATGTATCAGATAAATTAATAGAATTTATGTTTTGATAGTTTGTCCAGCTGATCGGATGTTTGACTTTACCGACGACAAGACCTTACACGCCATCAGAGGAGGTAATGATGAAAGTATAAGGGCATACGACGTCACGAAGAGCCCGGATGGTGTCATGCTTGGAAATACTAGCGCTGTTCATCTCAACGTCAATCACAGAAAGAATGCGGATGAGCCGTTTACACTGGAACTGAGGTAAGTCATTTTAATTGGGTTGATATAGGAGGATGGTGCTGATACATGGTAGGTTTTAGAGGGGAGCTCTGAAATATGGTGGCATGTGGAGGGGAGAGCTGAAATATGGTGGGATGTGGAGGTGAGCTCTGAAATATGGTGGGATGTGGAGGTGAGCGCTGAAATATGGTGGGATTTGGATGGGAGAGCTAAAATATGGTGGGATTTGGAGGGGAGAGCTGAAATATGGTGGGATTTGGAGGGTAGAGCTGAAATATGTTGGGATGTGGAGGTGAGCTCTGAAATATGGTGGGATGTGGAGGTGAGCGCTGAAATATGGTGGGATTTGGATGGGAGAGCTAAAATATGGTGGGATTTGGAGGGGAGAGCTGATGTATGGTGGGATTTGGAGGCGAGAGGTGAAATATTGTGGGATGAGGAGGTGAGCGCTGAAATATGGTGGGATTTGGATAGGAGAGCTGAAATATGGTGGGATTTGGAGGGGAGAGTTGAAGTATGGTGGGATTTAGAGGGGAGAGCTGAAATATGGTGGGATTTGGAGGGGAGCTCTGAAATATGGTGGGATTTGGAGGGGAGCTCTGAAATATGATGGGATTTGGAGGGAGCGCTGAAATATGGTGGATTTGGAGGGGAGCTCTGAAATATGGTGGGATTTGGAGGGGAGCTCTGAAATATGGTGGTTTTTTAAAGGGAGCTCTGAAATATGGTGGGATTTGGAGGTGGGCATTGAAATTGTGTTGGATTTGGAGGTGAGTACTGAAGTAAGGTAGATATTGATAGCGAGTGATACATTGGTAGGTTATGATGATGGATATTGAATGAGGGTACTGTTGACCGTTATGTCCCCAACAGTAACTGATAAGACAATGTCAAGCAAACAATGACAACTGAAATAAATAACAATGGAAATGATCACAATAATAAAGACAAACACTTAATATCAAAGGTTTCTAACAGTTTAACAAAACAAACAAGTCACATGAAAATTAAAGAAATCGTCTTTGAGATTTATTAAGAAAATTTGTATTGGAAGCTGTTAAAATGCTGGAGAGAACATGCAATAAATATGATGCCACAAAGAAAATAACTTTATAATGATGCTGATGCCGGTGTGTGTGTGTTGTGTGTGTGTGTGTGTGTGTGTGTGTGGTGTAAACGAACTATGTATCTTTGTTAATACTGCAGTCTTGCTTCTTGTTTCAATGATGCTGATTTCTGACTACCAGGTTCAGAGAGCTGGACACATTTAGCCCGTACGGGGAGGTTCTCGTCAGTTCAGGATTAACCTGCGGCAACGCCAACAGCTTGCTCGTCATGGCCAGCGACCAGTTCATTACTGCAGAGATCAGGTCATCTTATACCACTGTGGCAGAGGTCAAGGTTCCAACAAAAGTAGGTTACTTGTGTCGTCAGTGTGTGCATAAATTAACGATTTATAGCCAAATCAAAGTGTTCCTATAATTAAGAATTAACTGTAAACAAAAAATAAAACTGAAATAAAACCGTTACTCAGATACTAAAAGTATGGCAATAAATAACACATTCAATAGTCATTTATGGCACAGTTATGGCTGTGTGAATCAAAGATAGCACATGAAGAGTAGAGAGGAGACAAATAATAATAAATGAATATTATTATAGAGAGGAAGCGATAATCAGCGAATCAATTCAGAGGAAGATGTATGTTTACAGCACTTGGAAAAAAATGACAAATAATCAACAACAGAAAAAAAAACCAAGGAACAATATATGGTCCGAAGCAGGATCGAACCAGTACTCCTTGGCACAGCTCCTTGCCGCGAAAAGCCAAACGCTAGGGAAACACTACCAACTCGGCTAACTTAAAACTAAGGGAAACACCGGCTAGGGAAACACTACCAACTTAGTTAACTTAAAACTAAGGGAAACACCGGCTAGGGAAACACTACCAACTCAGTTAACT
This sequence comes from Megaustenia siamemsis, assembly GCA_032433765.1. Classification (NCBI taxonomy): domain Eukaryota; kingdom Metazoa; phylum Mollusca; class Gastropoda; order Stylommatophora; family Ariophantidae; genus Megaustenia; species Megaustenia siamemsis. The sequence continues at coordinate 35,453,734 of JAVIAB010000024.1, forward strand.
TAAAACTAAGGGAAACACCGGCTGGGGAAACACTACCAACTCAGTTAACTTAAAACTAAGGGAAACACCGGCTGGGGAAACACTACCAACTCAGTTAACTTAAAACTAAGGGAAACACGGGCTAGGGAACACTACCAACTCGGCTAACTTAAAACTAAGGGAAACACCGGCTAGGGAAACACTACCAACTCGGCTAACTTAAAACTAAGGGAAACACCGGCTGGGAAACACTACCAACTCGGCTAACTTAAAACTAAGGGAAACACCGGCTAGGGAAACACTACCAACTCGGCTAACTTAAAACTAAGGGAAACACCGGCTAGGGAAACACTACCAACTCGGCTAACTTAAAACTAAGGGAAACACCGGCTAGGGAAACACTACCAACTCGGCTAACTTAAAACTAAGGGAAACACCGGCAGGGAAACACTACCAACTCGGCTAACTTAAAACTAAGGGAAACACCGGCTAGGGAAACACTACCAACTCGGCTAACTTAAAACTAAGGGAAACACGGCTAGGGAAACACTACCAACTCGGCTAACTTAAAACTAAGGGAAACACCGGCTAGGGAAACACTACCAACTCGGCTAACTTAAAACTAAGGGAAACACCGGCTGGGGAAACACTACCAACTCGGCTAACTTAAAACTAAGGGAAACACCGGCTAGGGAAACACTACCAACTCGGCTAACTTAAAACTAAGGGAAACACCGGCTAGGGAAACACTACCAACTCGGCTAACTTAAAACTAAGGGAAACACGGCTAGGGAAACACTACCAACTCGGCTAACTTAAAACTAGGGAAACACCGGCAGGGGAAACACTACCAACTCGGCTAACTTAAAACTAAGGGAAACACCGGCTAGGGAAACACTACCAACTCGGCTAACTTAAAACTAAGGGAAACACGGGCTAGGGAAACACTACCAACTCGGCTAACTTAAAACTAAGGGAAACACCGGCTAGGGAAACACTACCAACTCGGCTAACTTAAAACTAAGGGAAACACCGGCTGGGGAAACACTACCAACTCGGCTAACTTAAAACTAAGGGAAACACCGGCTAGGGAAACACTACCAACTCGGCTAACTTAAAACTAAGGGAACACGGACTAGGGAAACACTACCAACTCGGCTAACTTAAAACTAAGGGAAACACGGGCTAGGGAAACGACTACCAACTCGGCTAACCTGTAAAATTACAGTTAGACGAATTGGCAGTGTTCCCTAGCGTTTGGCTTTTCGTGTCAAGGAAGAAAAAGTACAAGTGAAAAGTATAATTTAAAAAGTGTAGAACAAAACAAGTGCAAAGAAAAATAAAAAAGAGTAGAAAAATAAAAATATTGAGTATCTAATTAACTAACTTTTTTTTATTTTATTATATTTAAAGGGACTTAACAAAGATGAATTCAAAGATTTGGTGCTATCTTATGACAACGGAGTGCTCGCCCTTTCCATTAAAGATGACAACATCCAGTACATAGCAAAGACTCAAGGTATGGTTTCGTTGTTTTTGTTAAGAACGTATGATGTCATTATTTTATTACATCACATCCAAGATTGGCTACCATGGAGCGTCATTTCACTCTCTGTCACTTACATTAATGCTACAGGCTGACATAGGCTCTCCTGTTTATCTCCACATTGTACCTGTCGATTTGTGTCTCTGGCCCCTACCTCGTACTTCCACGATAATTTTCTTTAAGTTATTGTGTCTCTTCAAGTGCACAATCAATGTTTCTCTTCTTCCTCTTTTTTCTACTTCCTCTTCTTCCTGCCTTCCTTCCTTCCTCAATTGCCTTTCAGCGTCAAGAGGAGATATAATTTGTGGTATTTTGCTCTTCTGTTCGCCTCTGCTGCTGTTATGTTTCCTAGTGTTTCTAATATTTCTTTAATCCATCTTTTTTTGTGATCGGACCTTCCGTCTGGTGTTCTCGCAGCGTTTATTGAAGGCTCTTTGTGTTTGTTTTGATCTTTCTGCCTTGTCACGTGGTCAAACTATTTTATCTGTTGTTTCTTTATATATTTTATGGCGGATGTTATTTACAGCTTTTTTCTCAGTTCTTTATTTCTGATCTTATCTCTCTGGCTGTTTCCTGCCATTCGTCTAACACATTTCATCTCAGTGGAGGTTATTTTTCTTATTGCTCTTGCATCTAGGGTCCAAATAAAAAAAAAATTTTAAAAAACCAAAGACCATAAATGTAGTAAAACCCCAAACAAAAAGGGACTTAACTCTGGTTTCTTAACAATAAAGCGGGAAAACCATCTGATTATTCGTAGAGAAGGATGTGGCGCTGGCAATAGCCAAACATCTGTCAACATCATCATGTGCCATGCCGGTTGACGTAGGCGAGCATCTTTCTCCGCATCACTCAATTCTTCATGCATCATAATTTTAGTCGGTGATCTTTTGTTATGTCATTTTGACAAGCTGTTCTATATATTTTTCTCATGGCTTTCCGTTAATTCTGCATGTTGTTATAATATTCTCAATGCCTTCTTTTCGAATGACATCCCAATAAATATAGACTATATCTTCCGTGTGTTTTTGATGATAAACCTGGTTGCTACAACTGGTTTTAAACATTATTCGTTTGTAATTTTATCAAAAAACATCAAACATCAATAATTATGCAACGTCAGCAATGATGTATTTACATTTTTTTTACATAATTTAAAACATGCTACCACAAATAAACGTTAGTAGATTCATTCATTCGAGCGTGAAATGCACACGCTCAAAGTGCATATCAAAATTTATGGAATACACCTGGAGACAATTCAGAACTACAACTGCTTTGGACATATCAGGGATGGAAAATGTAAAACTGAAATAAACAAAAGAATAGGAATGGTAAAAAGTAATTTTAATGTCATGAAGAACATACTAACATCAAAAGTAATAACACCAAGGCTAAAACTAAGAATAACAAAATGTTATATCTTCTTTAGATTCCTGTATGGTGTAAAAACACATTAGACAAGAAAACAGAACAGAAAATTTAAGCCTTTGAAATGTTGATATATAAAAGAATAGGTAGAATTAGATGGGAAAAAAAGAAAACAAATGATGATATTTTAAAACAACTAAAAATGAAAAGATAACTACTAAATACAATTCAAACAAGACAAATGCGAGTTTTGGGCCATGTTAAAAGACACAACAGCCTACTAAAAGTAATCCTGGAGGGGAAAATACAATTAAAATTAATACAATTAAGCAGACCAAGACTAGGAGCCAGTAGTGGGATGTGATAAACACTCCAAGGGATGGTGACAGCTTTACAAGGAAGGAACACAACACAATACTGACGTTTCGGCCTGTGGTCTTCTTCAGAATACAGGGACAACGACAACAAGAAGTGAAGCACAATTATCTATATCTACATGTTGGATGATCAAGTGAATGGAGAGGTGGACAGACAAGAGGAAAGTAAGATGGTGAAATAAGAAAGGAGGCTACATGAGGGGAGGTAGGATGAGCATCGAGATGTATAAAATAGAAAGATTAGAAAATTAAGGAACAGCTCGAGATGTAAATAGTAAAAAGTAAATAATGTATCATAGAACGTATATGAAAATGACTTAGCTGAAACAACTGGTCTATCCGCCGTGATGGAATTTGAATGACTGTCATGTATGGCTATACCCGTAAAGCATCACGTGACGGAAGCACGAGGGTAGAGAAAGACATGGTCGTGGGATAACAACTGTGAGGGGAGGGCGTGAGTTTGGGATGTGGTGAAGAAATGACGAGTCAGTCAGACTGCTGTGTGAACAAAGGCCAGATGAAATATAGAAACCCAAAACAATAGCCAGGGTAGGGCATGTCTGCGTGCAAACAAAGAATGCAGGGGGGAGAAGTAGAAGATAAGTGCCTCATAAATCTACAAGGACAACAAACTATTTTCAGTAACAAATCGCAACAAACCCAGAAAAAAATTTCACTAAACTCAGTAACAAATCTCACCAAACTCAATAACAAATTTCAACAAACCAAGTAACAAATCTCAACAAACCCAGTAACAAATCTCAACAAACCCAGTAACAATACTCAACAAACCCAGTAACAAATATCAACAATACTCAACAAACCCAGTAACAAATCTCAACAAACCCAGTTACAATATTAAACAAACCAAGTAACAAATCTCAACAAACCCAGTAACAAATCTGAACAAACCCAGTAACAATACTCAACAAACCCAGTAACAAATCTCAACAAACCCAGTAACAATACTAAACAAACCAAGTAACAAATCTCAACAAACCCAGTAACAAATCTCAACAAACCCAGTAACAATACTCAACAAACCCAGTAACAAATCTCAACAAACCCAGTAACAATACTAAACAAACCAAGTAACGAATCTCAACAAACCCAGTAACAAATCTCAACAAACCCAGTAACAATACTCAACAAACCCAGTAACAAATCTCAACAAACCCAGTAACAATACTCAACAAACCAAGTAACAAATCTCAACAAACCCAGTAACAAATCTCAACAAACCCAGTAACAATACTAAACAAACCAAGTAACAAATCTCAACAAACCCAGTAACAAATCTCAACAAACCCAGTAACAATACTCAACAAACCCAGTAACAAATCTCAACAAACCCAGTAACAAATCTCACCAAAGGCAGTAATAAATCTCCTTAACATGGACGAGTAACATCAAAAGATGGACAAGTCAGCCTATGACAACCTGCACCATCAAAGCAAGAGACAGAGTGGAATGGGGTGCTCCATGGTAGCCAACCTTCGTTGCGGAGATGGCACTTGATGATGAATGCAAACTCAGCACACAGATACCATACTATGTCACTGGTGGATATATATGTAATCAGATACGGAAAAAATCAAGAGGGTGCGGGGAGAGAATGGAATAGAGACAAGGAGAGATAATAGTCACTACCAATGTTGCCTGGGACGTATGTTACAAACAAACCAAGATGAGCAGATCTGAATTAAGTTTAAAGCAAAAAATAGATAAATATAATGCAAGAGACGAGATATTTTCTCAATTCACTGAAAATCAATGTTAGCCAGCCAATCAAAGACCCCGCCAGGTGGCAGTTGTTCTGTCAGTGGCGCAGTCGGAAACCACTTCCGTAACCAGATATTTGTTCCATCCTCAGCTCCCAAAAACGTGTGCCTGGCATGTGGACTTGATCTTGGTGCCGGTTTGAACAAACTCAGTTTTGACGGGGAAATACAGAAGGTGAGGAAGATGTGAGGGCTGGTTTGTCTGTCACGTGTCTGTGTGGTGTGTTAGAAGTAGCTGACGTTACTTTTTTTTTTTATCTGTTTCAAATATACATCCTTTTGCAAAGAGTAAGTTTTTGCTCTCTTTCTCTCTCAATTTCCTTGTGTTTATGTATGGGGGTGCATGCCCTTACGTTGTTCATTCCTATCTTTGGCTATCTATCAGCATGACGATATATGTATGTCTGATAATGTTTTCAGGTATCCATATATGTCGACTGTCTTGCTATCTTTTCACAAATACAGCTGATTGTTTTTCTGCTCTCATACATTCACATATACAGAAGAAGATACATATTCATACATACTACATGCACACACAAATAAACACTCTCATTAAAAAACAAATATCTCCCTCAGTCACACACATACAAAAACAAGTTCCATATCTCTCAATTTCAATCAAACAAAGAAAAACATGTTTCCCCTCAATCACATATACAAAAACAAAAATCTCAACCCCCCCCCCCCCCCGTAACAATTCTCAACAAACATCCCTCACCCCTTCCTAGTAACAAATTCCAACAAACCCAGTAACAAATCTCAACAAATCCAGTAACAAATCTCAACAAATCCAGTAGCAAATCTCAACAAACCCTGTAACAAATCTCAACAAATCCAGTAACAAATCTCATCAAACATAGTAACAAATCTCAACAAATCCAGTAACAAATCTCACCAAACCCAGTAACAAACCTCACAAATCCAGTAACAAATCTCACCAAACCCAGTAATAAACCTACCAAACCCAGTAACAAATCTCACCAAACCCAGTAACAAACCTCACCAAATCCAGTAATAAATCTCACCAAACCCAGTAACAAATCTACCCAATCCAGTAATAAATCTCACCAAACCCAGTAACAAATCTACCCAATCCAGTAACAAACCTCACCAAATCCAGTAATAAATCTCACCAAACCCAGTAACAAATCTACCCAATCCAGTAATAAATCTCACCAAACCCAGTAACAAATCTACCCAATCCAGTAACAAACCTCACCAAACCCAGTAACAAATCTACCCAATCCAGTAACAAACCTCACCAAATCCAGTAATAAATCTCACCAAACCCAGTAACAAATCTAACCAATCCAGTAACAAATCTCACCAAACCCAGTAACAAATCTACCCAATCCAGTAACAAATCTCACCAAACCCAGTAACAAATCTCACCAAACCCAGTAATAAATCTGCCAAATCCAGTAATAAATCTGCCCAACCCAGTAATAAATCTCACCAAACCCAGTAACAAATCTACCCAATCCAGTAACAAACCTCACCAAATCCAGTAATAAATCTCACCAAACCCAGTAACAAATCTACCCAATCCAGTAATAAATCTCACCAAACCCAGTAACAAATCTACACAATCCAGTAACAAACCTCACCAAACCCAGTAACAAATCTACCCAATCCAGTAACAAACCTCACCAAATCCTGTAATAAATCTCACCAAACCCAGTAACAAATCTACCCAATCCAGTAACAAATCTCACCAAACCCAGTAACAAATCTACCCAATCCAGTAACAAATCTCACCAAACCCAGTAATAAATCTCACCAAACTCAGTAATAAATCTGCCAAATCCAGTAATAAATCTGCCCAACCCAGTAATAAATCTCACCAAACCCAGTAACAAATCTACCCAACCCAGTAATAAATCTCACCAAACCCAGTAACAAATCTACCCAATCCAGTAATAAATTTCACCAAACCCAGTAACAAATCTACCCAATCCAGTAATAAATCTCACCAAACCCAGTAACAAACCTTACCCAATCCAGTAATAAATCTCACCAAACCCAGTAACAAACATCACCAAACCCAGTAATAAATCTCACCAAACCCAGTAACAAATCTACCCAACCCAGTAATAAATCTCACCAAACCCAGTAACAAATCTACCCAATCCAGTAATAAATCTCACCAAACCCAGTAACAAATCTACCCAATCCAGTAATAAATCTCACCAAACCCAGTAACAAACCTTACCCAATCCAGTAATAAATCTCACCAAACCCAGTAACAAATCTACCCAATCCAGTAATAAATCTCACCAAACCCAGTAACAAATCTACCCAATCCAGTAATAAATCTCACCAAACCCAGTAACAAATCTACCCAATCCAGTAATAAATCTCACCAAACCCAGTAACAAATCTACCCAATCCAGTAATAAATCTCACCAAACCCAGTAACAAACCTTACCCAATCCAGTAATAAATCTCACCAAACCCAGTAACAAATCTACCCAATCCAGTAATAAATCTCACCAAACCCAGTAACAAATCTACCCAATCCAGTAATAAATCTCACCAAACCCAGTACCAAATCTACCCAATCCAGTAATAAATCTCACCAAACCCAGTACCACATCTACCCAATCCAGTAATAAATCTCACCAAACCCAGTAACAAATCTACCCAATCCAGTAATAAATCTCACCAAACCCAGTAACAAATCTACCCAATCCAGTAATAAATCTCACCAAAGCCAGTAAGAAATCTATCCAATCCAGTAATAAATCTCACCAAAGCCAGTAACAAATCTACCCAAACCAGTAATAAATCTCACCAAACCCAGTACCAAATCTACCCAATCCAGTAATAAATCTCACCCAACCCAGTAACAAATCTACCCAATCCAGTAATAAATCTCACCAAACCCAGTAACAAATCTACCCAATCCAGTAACAAATCTCACCAAATCCAGTAACAAATCTCACCAAACCCAGTAACAAATCTACCAAATCCAGTAACAAATCTCACCAAACCCAGTAACAAATCTACCCAATCCAGTAATAAATCTCACCAAACCCAGTAACAAATCTACCCAACCCAGTAATAAATCTCACCAAACCCAGTAACAAATCTTCCCAATCCAGTAATAAATTTCACCAAACCCAGTAACAAATCTACCCAATCCAGTAATAAATCTCACCAAACCCAGTAACAAACCTTACCCAATCCAGTAATAAATCTCACCAAACCCAGTAACAAACCTCACCAAACCCAGTAATAAATCTCACCAAACCCAGTAATAAATCTACCCAACCCAGTAATAAATCTCACCAAACCCAGTAACAAATCTACCCAATCCAGTAATAAATCTCACCAAACCCAGTAACAAATCTACCCAATCCAGTAATAAATCTCACCAAACCCAGTAACAAACCTTACCCAATCCAGTAATAAATCTCACCAAACCCAGTAACAAATCTACCCAATCCAGTAATAAATCTCACCAAACCCAGTAACAAATCTACCCAATCCAGTAATAAATCTCACCAAACCCAGTAACAAATCTACCCAATCCAGTAATAAATCTCACCAAACCCAGTAACAAATCTACCCAATCCAGTAATAAATCTCACCAAACCCAGTAACAAATCTTACCCAATCCAGTAATAAATCTCACCAAACCCAGTAACAAATCTACCCAATCCAGTAATAAATCTCACCAAACCCAGTAACAAATCTACCCAATCCAGTAATAAATCTCACCAAACCCAGTACCAAATCTACCCAATCCAGTAATAAATCTCACCAAACCCAGTACCACATCTACCCAATCCAGTAATAAATCTCACCAAACCCAGTAACAAATCTACCCAATCCAGTAATAAATCTCACCAAACCCAGTAACAAATCTACCCAATCCAGTAATAAATCTCACCAAAGCCAGTAACAAATCTACCGAATCCAGTAATAAATCTCACCAAAGCCAGTAACAAATCTACCCAATCCAGTAATAAATCTCACCAAACCCAGTACCAAATCTACCCAATCCAGTAATAAATCTCACCAAACCCAGTAACAAATCTACCCAATCCAGTAATAAATCTCACCAAACCCAGTAACAAATCTACCCAATCCAGTAACAAATCTCACCAAATCCAGTAACAAATCTCACCAAACCCAGTAACAAATCTACCAAATCCAGTAACAAATCTCACCAAACCCAGTAACAAATCTACCCAATCCAGTAATAAATCTCACCAAACCCAGTAACAAATCTACCCAATCCAGTAACAAATCTCACCAAATCCAGTAACAAATCTCACCAAACCCAGTAACAAATCTACCCAATCCAGTAACAAATCTCACCAAACCCAGTAACAAATCTACCCAATCCAGTAACAAATCTCACCAAACCCAGTAACAAATCTCACCAAACCCAGTAACAAATCCACTCAAGAAGACAGAAGCGGATATCTATCTCTTCGTTCCTGAGACAAGCAACTCTGGCTACAACGAATTGATGTCTTGTATGAAGGTCAATGATAATAGAGCAATGGCTAACTGATGAAGTCCCCAAATGCGAGCGGAGGAGAGACGAGCTGAACCGAAAGGTGCAAAACCATAGCTAAATATAAATCATAAATGAATGAACAACGAAGATCTAGACATAGCACAGTTCAATCCGCTAATAAATGAATGAACAACGAAGATCTAGACATAGCACAGTTCAATCCGCTAATAAATGAATGAACAACGAAGATCTAGACATAGCACAGTTCAATCCGCTAATAAATGAATGAACAACGAAGATCTAGACATAGCACCGTTCAATCCGCTAATAAATGAATGAACAACGAAGATCTAGACATAGCACAGTTCAATCCGCTAATAAATGAATGAACAACGAAGATCTAGACATAGCGCAGTTCAATCCGCTAATAAATGAATGAACAACAAAGATCTAGACATAGCGCAGTTCAATCCGCTAATAAATGAATGAACAACGAAGATCTAGACATAGCACAGTTCAATCCGCTAATAAATGAATGAACAACGAAGATCTAGACATAGCACAGTTCAATCCGCTAATAAATGAATGAACAACGAAGATCTAGACATAGCACAGTTCAATCCGCTAATAAATGAATGAACAACGAAGATCTAGACATAGCACAGTTCAATCCGCTAATAAATGAATGAACAACGAAGATCTAGACATAGCACAGTTCAATCCGCTAATAAATGAATGAACAACGAAGATCTAGACATAGCGCAGTTCAATCCGCTAATAAATGAATGACCAACGAAGATCTAGAACATACGATACACCATCTAACTGATCAATTCTATTTGTTTCAGATCTCTATATACTCCTGTGCCTGGCCTCTCCTGTACTGAAGCTGGAGAGAGCAAATGGCTATCCCCAGCCTATGAAGATATGACTGAATCAGTAACGCGAAGTTGCCACTTATACTCGAATCTTGAATTGTGTCCATTTATCTCCCTTTTAAATACTATACCTTTTTAATGATAATCAAATTGAATGATTGGGTTAGTGACTGATTCTTACATTATCAATTCAACTTTGAAACACAATCTCAGTCTTTGAATACATTTTCCCCTGCAAATTGAAGCTATTTAAATGCAATACTTGACTAAGTAAAGGGATATGTGCCAGCATTGAATTCTTTTTTGTTTTTATTATAAAAATCAGCTCTCTAATTATGTTTTAGCGCGATTTCTTTGTAAATACTTATTTATTTTGTCAAAAGTTCCTTTAATTGCACTTATTTATTTGATTGCGGTAATTTGTGTAAATGTTGCTTTCTATATTAAAATCATTTACGATTTTAAACTAATTGATAAAAAAAAAACTGTTATATTTATGTTTTGTTTTTTCTTTCAAAATCATTCAAGACAAAACGAATTATAAAGTCTCGAGTCAATGTTACTTTTGATAACAAAACACGCACTAAAATAACATAGCAGTATATATAATAATATTCTGAGTATGACTGAATGCTTATCACTGGTTGCACTGGTAATCAGTAATTAATATATTTTCTTTCGTTTAGTTTAATTTTCTTTCTTCAATTTCTTTTTCTCAATAAATCTCACCAGAAGTAGCTGTGACATTGAGGTCATGCCAAGCTTTAACAAACAATGATCTACTCAACAAATTTATTGCATTCAGCACATGTAAAATATACCTTTATTTTTCTTTTATCAGAAAGGTAATTAATGTTTAAAATGTAGCAAATTATTATTATGAAACCACAATTAAGAAACTGGCAGATCTCAACATATTTAAACTACATTATATACGATGCATTTAACATATTCCCTGAGAAGAAATGTATGTGTATGGTCTGCAAATGAGACTTTCGTTTTGAACTTTGAATATGTAAATTTGTTGTTGCGGGTAACATATGATCTATATTTGTTATGATATTGTTTGCAATAAAAAATGTATTCTCTTCATTGACAGTTTAGTTTGTTTGTGTGGTTTGCTTTAATGAATAACTTAATTTCGTGCTAGGAGAAATGGAAATAACTGAGACTATTATGTACACTTTCTGAACTTGTCAGCTACTGAAGCATTTAACAACTGGCGCCACGAGTCTCATTCACTTCTATCTTTCTCTGACTGCTATCTTTGACTGCTATCTCTGACTGCTATCTTTGACTGCTATCTCTGACTGCTATCTCTGACTGCTATCTCTGACTGCTATCTTTGACTGCTATTTCTGACTGCTATCTTTGACTGCTATCTCTGACTGCTTTCTCTGATTGCTATCTTTGACTGCTGTCTCTGACTGCTATCTTTGACTGTTATCTTTGACTGCTATCTTTGACTGCTATCTCTGACTGCTATCTTTGACTGTTATCTTTGACTGCTATCTTTGACTGCTATCTCTGAATGCTGTCTTTGACTGCGATCTCTGACTGCTATCTTTGACTGCTATCTCTGATTGCTATCTCTGACTGCCATCTTTGACTGCTATCTCTGACTGCCATCTTTGACTGATATCTCTGACTGCTATATCTGACTGCTATCTTTGACTGCTTTATCTGACTACTTTCTTTGACTGCCATCTTTGACTGCTATCTCTGGCTGCTATATCTGACTGATATCTTTGACTGCTATCTCTGACTGCAATCACTGACTACTTTCTTTGACTGCCATCTTTGACTGCCACCTCTGACTGCGGTGCACAATGATCTTCATTTCTTTTCAGATTTTGTGTTGGACTTTTAATCGAAGATCTGGCTGCCATGTACAGGATCTTAACAATATCATCTAGTGTGCCCATTTTTAATTTGAATGCTGCCATTTAGGTCTGTGTTTTACAAGCACGATTGACCACCTTTCTAATGCCAGTTAAGCTTGACCTGATAATAGTATTTATTGATTGGTTTAGAAGATTTCAATGACATGGACAAAATAAAATAAAATATTCAGATCGTGGTAGACTGAGAAGGAGGCGTCATTACAGCAAAACTTAGGTTTTAAGAACCTGTATGCTTCCTATAGAAAAATGTGGAATTTAAACGGAACCAACCGATATAGATAGATGGATCTATCTATCTTTCGTTCGCCTGAAGTATTGTCTATATCTACAATGTCGTTTCCTGTATAAATGTTACTGTCTTTTGTAATTCTTGCAGTGGCCCATATAGTTTTGTCTGTAGTGTTGTATCTATGGGACAATGGATTTTCCTCAGTATACTATATTCAGTGGGGTGTCCGGTTAGCGCAATCGATAGGCGGTTGGCTTACCACGGCAACAGCCGGGTTCGTAATCCTGGCGAGGACACCTGGGTTTTACTAATTCCCTAAAAATTAGTAGGAGCCGCGATAGCTCAGTGGTTAGTGAACTGGACTACTACGGACAAGGGGTAGGGTTCGATCCCAACCGACGGCTCCGGGTTCACCCAGCCTTAAAATGGGTACCGGATTTTTTCTGGGAAAGTAAAAGCAGCACGGGC